>OZ023317.1:38993940-39367190 GCA_964007375.1 Ophion obscuratus
GGGTCCGCCGCTACAAATAGGTCAACTCGAGTACCGTGGGTTGGGAAATTGCGCGCGCGTTACAAAAGGGCGGATATTAAATTACGTTTCTCTCCATTAATCGTCGTATGTACATTTATTTCTCATGTACACAAACGTGGCATGTACCGAATGGCTGTAAATTACGAAAAGTATTATTACCGAAACTGGAAATGGCCGGAACAGCTGAAAGAAAAAATCGTCAAGGAGGGAGAAACCTTTAGGCAGTGAAAAATTGGTGATTTTCAGGATTTTTTTTAAATGTAAAGTTTATTTTGCCATTTTTGAGACTTAGGGTGTGTTTTATTGCTACCTTTGACTGTTACATGGTATTCGTTTTTATTGATCTTTAAAAGTAGCGGACGTATGGCATGTTGTCAGACGGCGTGACACGTAGCGTCGGCGGAATTAATCTGAAAAAAAAAACTAACGAAGATTTTTCTCTCATTAACACTCATACGCAGAATATGAACCAAGAAAAAGTGAGAAATGTTGAAAATCGATGAAGTGGTATGCTTTGAAGCAAAAAGATTGAATTTTTCGGAAAAATGCCTATATTTTGCAATCAAAAAGAGGTTTTTTTATTTTCATGTTTTTGAAAATAACTGTTTCATATTTTTGAAAATAATATGAAAATAACATTTGTATGTTTTTGAAAATAACATGAAAACATTTTCATGTTTTTGAAAATAACACGAAAATAACATTTTCTTGTTTTTGAAAATAACATGAAAATAACGTTTTCATGTTTGTGAAAATAACATGAAAATAACATTTTCATGTTTTTGAAAATAACACGAGGATAACATTTTCATGTTATTTTTTTCTTCGAATAACATTAGAACAACATTGTCATGTTATTTTCTTTTCTTCAAATAACATGAGAATAACATTTTCATGTTATTTTTTTTTTTTTTTTTTTTTTTTTTTTCAAATAACACGAGAACAACATTGTCATATTATTTTCTTTTCTTCAAATAACATGAGAATAACATTTTCATGTTATTTTTTTTAAATAACATGAGAATAACATTTATTGAAATTAATATTTTCATGTTCTTTTAAAAAACATTAAGGTAAGATTTTGCACTATTTTTGAGACTTCAAAAATAGTGAAAAATCTCGCGTTTAAACAAAAATCACGAAAATCAGCAAATTTTTTCCTCGCTCAAAGGTATATCGTCTCTCAATACTCGAAAACGACGAATAAGATACACCAAGTAGAACTTTCGAGGCCTAAAACTTTAGTGAAGGGTCAACTCCTTGACCCCATCCGCTATTTCTTATCGCGTATATGCTCCGATGAGACGGGACAAAAAATCAACTCGGTGCCCCGAAATTCTCGGTTCATTCTCGGCCGATCCCACCGGATTTGGTCGAATTTTCTTCTTCACCCTCGCGCCTCAGCTATTATATGAAAAATAATTTATTTTTTCAATACCCGAAACCGTGGATCTAGCGGCTATTTCGTTTGCTCTGTCCTCGTGCGATCGTCGCAAAGACGTGGGCGGTAAAACTATAGTACTACGTACTCGAAACAGTAGGCGGACGAAAGAAGAAAAAGAAAACGACTACCGCGAGATTGTAAGCGCACAAACGTGTTGCGCAACGCGTATTAATCGTATGATCTCATGGATCTCTCGGCAAATCGGCTCAAACTGGCCAGTGGACAGAGTGAATGCGAAATGAGACTTGATGAGGAGGGAAGACTTTGCGTCAAAATTTAGAGAGTCTGACAAAGAGCATCGAGTCGATCTGTAAACGATCTTCATTAATTCACTTTCACTGTTCGAGTCGTACAATCCTTGGTGACTCACCCTCTCGATACTTCAATAAATCAGGCACGAGCACATCTTCAAATAAAGGCAAAACATTATTTTCCCTCCATAGTTCGTTCCCAATTCAGAATTGCATGCACGCTCCAACCTGCTTTCAGTGTTCACTCTCGTTGATTTTTCTTTAATATCGAAACTCTGTTTTTCATTTCACCATTCAAACTTGAAAAGAAACGTCTTCCAAGAGAAAACAAATTTGGAAAAAATGTTGAAGGAATGAACAGCCGAATGAACTTCATTATTCCCCAATAACAACGAATAATCCAAAATAACTTTGGCCGTGCAGTTATTTGGTAATACTGATTCATTTACAGCGCGGACCATCACAATTTGTTCGAAATAGTGTTCAAAACGGTTTCTTTTAACGACTAGCCAACAAGCATGAGAATCCATAAACCTATTTTTGGAGATCGGGTGAGCCCGGTTGCTCTCCCTTTTTCTTCCCATAGACATACACCCATAATGCTTTCCGCGTAATTTGACACAAATATTTATGCGGTCACAACCGGAATCACCGAAGAGTGTTTAAACACATGGACCTTCCCCGCCTCTCTTCCTCCCTCGTCCCCCCGACCCCGACATCACCAGACCTTGCACGGGCAAGAGGAGTTCATGTGTCTAACAGACCAGATCCCCCGTTTTCCTTGCACGAGAAAAACGACTCCTGGCCGAACACCACGTTGTCTGTTCGAAAAAAATTAGATACAGAACCGAAAAGATTTTTACGATTTGACAACGAATAGGCTTCGTTGGTTATTCAATTCCGAGGATGGACTTGGTTTCATTGAAAAATATTTACCCAAATTGGAGCTTTTCTTATAACGCATAAACTGAACAAATGATGGAATGCCATAAATTTTATACAACAGAAATTACTACTAAAATAGTAGTTTATGTCGTCGACCGACTGCTCATGCTGACTATCCAATTTGGGTCGGGTAGTCCCTGTTCGAATGATTTTTAAAAAAAATCCTATTTTTCGTATCTTAATTTCTTGGACTCCATCATCCACATGCTTAAGGGGAGATATACACCTAGGAGCCGGAAAAAGGTCATTTTTGTGAATTTTTTCAAGGAAAACTATTTGAAATTTCGGAATGGGCTTTTTATTATCTAAAAGTATATACATTCAAAAATATGTTCAATTTTCTTTATTTAAAAATATCAAAAATATACAAGTATATTGTATGATCCTTGGAGCGTCGTAAAAAAATCTGCGTATACGGTACCCACTGGCGTTTCTTCAAAAAACATCTGAAAAAAAATCGAAAAATATTATTAAATTAGATACTTTAATCTAGTACGTGCCATAGCCGATTTTGAAAATATCGATTTATGACAAAATGGCGGACGTTTGAACATAAATAGTGATTTTTGGGCCAAAAATTAGTTATTATTTTGCGTATAAAACAAAAACTAAGTAACGGAAAGAAAAAATCCTATGAAAAGTACTAGATAATGGTATATAGAATAAACACAAAAAACCTCAAGGCAATCGGTTCATTGGTTTTCGAGAAATTTTGGGTACCGATTTGAAAAGCGTGGTTTTGAGAAAAACGCGTTTGAAAATTTGGGAATGAATAAATCATGAAATTTGTCAACTTCCATGGAATCATCGATACCAGGCCCATAGTGTAGGTCTTCTGCGGTAGACGGAATGTTCATAGATTCTAAATCCTCGACCTCGACCTGTATCTATATCTACGTGTATATCTCCCCTTAAGATAATCCTATCGCTTCACACTAGTCACACCACTGATCATACTTGTACAATTTGAGACTTGTACAATTTATACAAGTATACTTGTACAATTTATACAAGTATACTTGTACAATTTATACAAGATTTTTAACATATGCAAAGAAAACATTTGTAATAACTAAATTTTCCATGTGTATACTGTTTAATGAATGTTCACATTTATTAGAAAAATGAAAAAATAGTTGTTCCAACGATTCGCGCAGTATTTCTAGGTTTGATATTTGGCAATATTGGTTCTATCTCCGTCTCTTTTTATTCAACCAGGCGAGTTTAATTTCCGTGCTTATCAACGTCGATCTGTCGAAACAATGTCAGGTGCGGGAAATATAAAGCATTGTATTCGGGCCACGACTGGTAAAAAGCGTGGAAAATTTGTGTCGGCGAAATATGTCGGTTAAAAATGAAATATGTGTGGAAATTCGAATGAGTGAGATGAGGTTAGGACTACAGTCAGCTGTTGCCTTGCTGTCACGTCTCTTTATCGTAGCGAGTGGTAATAAATCCAATACCGGAAGTTCAAATTAAACTTGATATTACATAAAAATTAGGTCAATAAGCGTAATTTTTTCTGAGAGCACTGGATTACTACAAGTGTTAAGTACGTAAATCTGATTATTTTTCAGAATCTGACGGATTCCCACTATTATATACACTTTTGTAGCGACCGGAAATTGGGTTTTTGTATATTGTCACGGAATGCCCTCACAAAAATACGCAATTTTAATATTTGTTTTCTCTGTAATTAGGTCGATAAACGACCCTGAAATTTTACAGACACGATTATTAATATATTTAGTGAAGCTCAAAGGGAAAATTATGAAAATCCTATGGATTGAAGCCTGGCGATAGGACTACCTCAAGGGCAAAGATACCTTTAGGCGAGGGAAACATTGCTGATTTTCATGATTTATTTTTAAAGAAAAGATTTCTTTCAACATTTTTTAGACTCAGGGCATGTTTTATTACTACTTTTGGTTGTTACGTGGTATTTTTTTTATTTTCAATTAATGTTTGAAAATGACGGAGGTATGGCACGGTCTTCTAAACGGGCGGCGCCGGATGTTGTCAGACGGTGTGACACGTAGCGTCGGCGAAATTAACCTGAAAAAAAAAACAACGAAGATTTTTAATTTAAACTGATGAAATTACTGAAATGATGAAAATCGATTAAATGGATGACGTTAAAGTTTGTATCGTTGGAATGTAACGAAAGGGATTTCTTTTTTAATTTCCCAAATGTCCTTTGGCAGATTTGAGCTACGAAAATTACGCAACATTTTTAAGGATTCGTACTCAGCCATTTGCAACAAATTTGCAAAGTATGATTTCGGACCATTATCAAAATAAGAGATTAGAAAGAATTTTCGTTGCATTCCCAAGGATGCAAACTCATACTTTATTGTAATGGTACGCTTCGAAACAAGAAGATTGATTTATCCGAAAAACATGGTTACATTTTGCAATAAAAAAATACTTAAAACAACATTTTAAGGACGTTTAGGGTTATGTTACTTTACATAATAAGGTTGGAAAGATTTATACCAAATTTCACAAAAATCGGTCGCTTAGTTTTTTAGCTATAAGCACGTCACGCCAGTTTTGAAAATGCAGTTTAGAAGACCGTGCCATACCTACAACATTTTTAAAGATTAATCAAATAAAAAATTCTATGCAACAGCCAAAAGTAGGAGGAGCAGTAGTATTTATTCTGAGTATGCCCTTTTGAGGGTGTTAACATGAGTGGCTTTCTCTTCCCTTTTATAATAGTATTTTTACATCAATTTTCTTATATCTATTCTAAGTTCCTGGTTTTTCAAATTGTCGTATATAATTGCATAGTTACTTTGCCGATTGCCTTTTTAGTTGTACTTCAATTTTGCGCTGGCGTGACGTATAGCTAAAAAACTAACCGACCGATTCTGATGAAATTTGGTGTAAATGTTTCTGACCTTATTGTCTAAAACACGACCCCGAATGTTTTTGGAAATAACAAAAAAGTTTTTTTTTATTGCAAAATGTAGCTATTTTTTTCGGAAAATTCAATCTTTTTGTTTCAAAAATACCATGTAGCCAAAAGTAGTAAAAAAAAACATACCCTAAGTCTCAAAAATAGTGAAGAAATCTTTCCTTTAAAATCAGAAAATCAAAAATCATGAAAATCAGAAAAATAAAAAATCATGAAAATCAGCAAATTTTTTTTCTCGCATAAAGTTACCTGCCCGTTTAATTTCCCTCTGTAAGGCAAGTCGAACGCATCACTGATGAACGTTCAAACTTTCAATTTTTTTTACACGTAGACACGTCCAGTAAAAGGTCAACTTCGAAGTTTCCTTACCTTCCACGGAAGTTTTCGAAAGGAAATAAATCTACAATTTAAGGCGGGATATACATTTACAACGATAAAAAAATCGATTATTTTTTCTCCCCTTTAAACGATAGAACTATATATGTAGAATATTGTCCTAAAGGTTCAAAGCGAAATTCGAAAAACTTCAAACGTTACAGCCCGTCAACTCTGTGCATCACCGCTCGGATTCGTCGCCGGCGTGAACTTCAAACGCGTTTTTCTCAAAACTGTATTATCGAAACTGGCGTGCAGGATTACAAAAAAACTATTAAGCCGATTGAGTTGAAACTTGGTAGAAATATTGATAATATTGGTACCTTCTACTTGACGAGAATTGTTTTTGAAAAATTGAAAAAATAAAACTACTTTTTTTAATCCACATTTTACAGAAATGTTGCGTGAAATGTTGATTTTTTTTGTAAATGCGTGCCATTTTCTTAAATTTGAATTTTCTTCATTTTAATTACCGTCACATAGAAACTATACATGTTCTAACTGAAAAAATGTTCGAACTTTTTTGCAAATCAAAGTCTACGGGAAGCTAGCCTGCTCGCCGATTCGCAACTCCCGCGGCGACCTTGCTGTAACACTCTGCCACAGCTCCGTCATTTTGATGATGAATTAATTAAAAAAAAATTGTTTCGTATACTTTAATATACTATTAAAGTATACCTAAAGTTTGATAATTGTAGAATAATTATTCCTTAGTTTGAAAAATCCCTCAATATTGCGTATTTTTTCCTGTCTTAATCTATATCCCGCCTTAACCTCGTTACTTATTTGATAAAACAGTTAGTTAAAATCGCCAATCGAGCTGTAATCATAGGTCGTTGAAATTTGCATCGTTGGAATGCGACAAAAATAATTTTGTTTTTTTCAATTTTCCAAATTTCCTTTGGCAGATTTGAGCTACGAAAACAGTGCAAATATTTTTTCGGATTCCTATTTATCGATCTACAACAAATTTAAAAAATATGATTTTGGATAGGAATGAAAATAAGAAATTGAAAATAATTTTCGTTGCATTCCAACGATGCAAACGTCAGCTCCGGGTAATTTTGCACTCCAACTGTGCTAAATTGTTTAGATTTTGATTTTTCTTACTTCACAGAACCGATATAATGAATCTTAAACGTCCGAGTAGAAATTCTATTGGTCGTATCTACACTGAGAAAAAACAATCATTGATTCAATATCATTGGTGTTATTGAATGAAATTTCGTTGATTCAATTGTAAAATTGTTGGTGTAAATAATCGGATTTATTAGTCGAACCAAAACGCTATTGACTTCAATGACCTGATAAATTTGAAAGTTTTCTTCATTCGAAAGATATATTATTTGCCGAGAACAATATATTATTGAAAGTATCTAAAAAATTATCGTCGACAGATTACAAAACAAGACAAAACAAGACAAAATTAGACAAAACAAGACAAAATTATATTTGAATGCAATTTCTGCAACGAACGAAAAAAGCGTTCAATTCATAACATGAATATTGTTGATTCGAGTACACACGAAAAATTGTATTTCGCTCGTTTGATTCAAATAGAATATTTATTGTTTTCACCATATCCGATATTGATTTGAAGTACATTATTCGTTAAAATGTTAATATATTATTTTGATTGAAAAATATTAAGTAAATGTCTGAATTAGTTAAAAAATTATGCGAAAGTAAAATTTGTTTCTTACACGTTTGGTTTAAAAAAATTCAACCAAATCATGGTCGAGCGCCACCGAAATTATAGGTGTGATGAAACCCGTACTTCTCGGAGTAACCGCTAGAAGCCGCACGCGCGCTCGATTCTCGTAAGCGTAGCGCGAACCGAAAATCTACTTAAACGCTGGAGAAACTCTAAAGAGTATCGCTTCTTGGTCTTGGCCTGTGGCTGAGATCAAAGTGTAGTATCTGTTCTAATCAGTTGAATATCTGATATTCTCTCCATGGATATTCCATTGGATATCTGATATTCTCTCCACTATTATCGTGGATGATCATTCTAATGCTCACTTTTTATTTAAGATTTAAAACAAATTGAAAAACTTACGTCCCATGGCATATTCGTTTCGATGTAGTAAAGAAATAATTAATTCTATTGATTACATTTTTGTACGAAATAAAAATTTTTTTGTAGCAACCGATTAATAATTTCATCCAATACATCTACGGATTGTATATAGAATGATTTCAATAGAATATAATTTTATTTGAACGATAATGTAGATATTCAGAGAACAGAAGAGCTTTTTCAAATAAAATAATATGTTATTTAAATCAATCACATTTTCCAATATTTTATAGTATTGAAACAATCTCATATATCGGTAGCACTCCGCAGCAGCACATTTATTTGGATCGACCAATATATTTTTTTGCTTCAATTGGTTCTTTTTCTCAGCGTACGTTTAAAAAAATATCAGTATCCTTCATCATTCATGGACGAGTTGCTCGATTCTCCTCAACATTTCGATCTCATTGCGGTGGGACAAACATATTCGCGCGATGCGAAAAGTCCAACGTAGCTGGAAAAATCTCTCGCGACCTTGTGCAATGATATCATTGCGTTAGAATTGTTATAAAGCTCATAGACTCGAGCTGCTTGCCTATGTACTTAATTTATGACGATACCATTCGCGATTACATCATTGCTTTATTTTCTCAAACGTGACACTCTCCACTTTTTCCCCCTTCAAGATCATCTTTGAAATGGCCATTTGCAATTCTCGGGAAAGCATAAACGCTGTAAGTTAAATCGTGGACAGCTGCACGGTAAATTTCGCTGCGAAATTATTCATTTTACTTTTCCTTTCATTCGTTTATTCACATTTCTCGCTCCATCTGCATTTTTCAAAATGCATTAGGCTTGGACTAATAGCTTTTCCTTTTCTGCAAGCATCGGGTCTCCTTGGACGACAATAGCGCAAAGGTAAATCAACCGCGAGACCGAGCTCTTCTTTCTACGGTAAAGTGTGCCACGATGGAGTCGCGTGGGCGAACAAAACGTTTATGTTTCTCGGACCCACGAGCCAGTGAGATGGTGACGAGAGAGACAGAAAGATACACATACGAATGCTTACACAGAGCGCCTTATGCACCCTAGCCGATCCACGAGTCGGCTGTAATAACCGATATGTATATTTGTACATTTGCTAAGTAATTCCCGAGCGTTTCTTATGTTTTACGGTCTAGTCGCGTCTACGGGAGGTTCTCCAATAAGTACTGAAAAAGGTTTGAATCACAGAGAGCTTATTCGTCATAAATTATCCATTACAGAAACAATATCTTGATATTAGTTTTCGCCAATTAATTCATGACCATTTAGACATAATTGGCTGGAGTTTTCGAACGAAATGAAAAGTGATCGACTTTCTATACTATTGGCTCAAGAAAGAACGAATGAACGGCATTCGTTGTTTAGTTTTTGGAGAACTTCGAGTTGGACAGTCTGCAAGTTTGCGTCCTAGGCTGGTGGATAGCAAACGGGAAGTAAATGATATCCTCTCCTCCGAAGCCTCGGGAAAGAGAGAAAGAGAGAGAGAGAGAGAGAGAGAGAGAGAGAGAGAGAGAGAGAGAGAGATCGAGCGCCCCTGTTGGTCTCTGTGAGTTCTTCCAGCCTCCGTAGTGGTAAACGGGATAGCGCGAGATACGCACGTGGCCAACACTGCTATTGACAGTTCTCCGGCAGAGGGGGAGACTCGAGAATGGCCAAAAACGTGAAATATAAAACATTGGAAAAACGTCGCGTGTGCAAAAGTTTATGTTGATCGTACTCGAAAAGGGGGGAAAATAACGAAACAAGCTTAAGTGCGGAATAATTATTTTCCGATAACTCCGGTCCGCCGGTTGGTTGTCACGAAATTCGAGAAAATGAGGATTGTGGACAAAGTGATTTTTTTGCGATTTTAGCAAAAAGTGGGGTTTTTTATCATTAAAAAAAAATGGTATTGCACTTTTTGTTTTTTCCACCGAAAGTGGCGATTGAAAAGTACTCTTTTTTTTTCTCCCGACGAAATTACACAATTGTCGATGTCTTATCGATGCACTTTTTCTTACTCTCGCTATTTCTCTTGACATCGAAAAATTTGTTTATTCCTAGTGTCCCTATTGTCGTCAATATGCAGCTATTTACTGCAGGAAGCTTTGTTTTCGAGACTCAAGTCGGTTTCTCTCGGGATTGCGCAATTTCAAGCTTGAAATGGAACTGCCGTTCCATTTTCGCTTCTTCCTTTGCGACCGTTTTATCTTCGTTCTTTAACTCATACCACATCTCGTGAGTTATGAAAGGACCTTTCCGAGAATTCCATTGAGGATTTCTGCAAAAATATACTCTCCCATAGTACATTTCTATTTACACACTCGTGCTGTACGTGAGCACGAATAATACTCCAAAAAATCGTTGAATCGTACTTGCAGAAATGACTTGCGATAAAATTCAGTTGTTCTCGACGGAGGCTGGCCAGTGGGAAAGGAGGCGGGAGCTTTGATGAAGTTACCAGGAAGATGAATATTACGTTTAATGTTTTTGCCCCTTTTGTTTTCTTAGTGAACAGCCCATTCGGATGCACACATCGAGACAATGCTCCAAGCCTTGTATTAAAAAAACCGTGGAATTGTAGTATTTAAGGGGCTATACCAGTGTGAACGCTGAACATTTGGATGATATTCGGGAATTTTTAGGAAGAAAAGCACTCAATTAAATGTTTCGGAAAATAAAGAATATATTTGACTATATGTGCCCTGTATTACATAATTTTTTCATAGAAAAGTATTGAGATCCAAGCGACTTACGCGCTGCCTTCGGAGGCGCAAAAAAAAGTTCCTCCACTGCTGACATGATTCCGGTCGATTGAGTAGCTAAAACCGAAAAAAGAAAAAATGTTAAACTGGAAGGTATTTCCTGTACAATGACGTAGGATTTTCGAAAAATATCGAAATCTAACAAAATGGCGTAGTTATGAAAAAAGTTTGTTTTCTTGCCTATAAAATGGTCGTTTTTTTCAATGCCAGATCGTCAATTTTCGTCCAATCAAAAATATCCTAGGTCATTGTCGAGTAAATATATTCAAGAGTACTCAGTTCAGATTTCAAGTCAATCGGATAATTGCTCTTTGAGTTACAATGTCAGCAAATTTGAAAAATCTCATTTCGAGATAAACGCGTTTAAAGATTTAACTATCGATTTTTGCAAGATAAAATGATATTGATATATATATATATATATATATATATATATATATATATATATATATATATATATATATATGATATAAATGAAAATGATATTCTTGAAAGTATAAACTGTCAAAAAAGGCAAAAAAAATCGATTTTTTTAAAGTGTCACACTGGTATTGCCCCTTAAACGAATCATGGCTTTCATTTCGGTGGGCAATAACTTCAGCAGGGATTAATCAATTGCCTTTCTTGAAAATATGTTCAATAAGTTTCCTTTCGCCTTGTTCAACTAATTTTCATTTCGTCACTTTATATGCGCGCGCTCGCCGTTTTTGGAGAAAGTTACTCGAGTAAAAAAAAGTTCAGCCAAACTCTCGAGTATTTGGCGGCCTTTTAAGGGTATATGAAAAAAGCACCAGCGGCACATGCAAAAGGCCGGGGTCACCTCGCGCGAATATATTATGAGAACTGACGTAATGCACCGCAGCGTGGAGTAAAAAAAATCGAGAATGAAATAAAAAATAATAACATATTAAAGTCGAGAGGGAGAAAAAAGGTTTGCGACGCGTTCATGTTAACGGCGCAGCCTGGGGGAACGAGCGAGAGAGAGGCAGAAGTGGGGAAAGCAGGACGAATATAGGAAATTGAAGCACAGAGGGGGAAAAAAAATACCGTGGTAATTTTTCAATCCTTTCTCGGGACGAGAGCACGTGTGCACTACAGAAATATTTTATTCAACGTTAAAAGCCTTCTTGAATATTGAACGAGCGTGATTTATTTAGGTATTGAGTACAAAAAAAAATCATATCCGTTATAGGCGAAATATTAAAAGATTCAGGGTGATAATTTATTAAATTGACTCAATGACTGCTAGATGCAGAAATGTCAAATCGAACTCACGATGCTGCAAATGATTATTACTGCTTAGGCAGTTTCGGGACAATTGACGAGATATTGCCATTCGATTCAAATTTATACACTAAATTCTTTATCGTACTGAATGCACCCTGCTAATTTTAAATCGATTGTCTACACCGTTTCTATAAAATTTACAATTGAAAAAAAAACACTTTTCGACATAGGGAGATGCCTAATGAGGTTGAAGTTTGCATCGTTGGAATGCAATGAAAATTAATATTCTTGAATTCCTTCAATTTCTGTTGGCAGATTTTGCAGACAAAAATTCCTCGACCATTTATTTAGGTATTTATTTAGTGATCTACAAAATAAATGTGTAAACGGAGATTTTCCGTAATTTATCATAAATAAAAAATTATAATAATATAAATAATTCGTTATAATATAAATAATTGTAATAATAATAAAAATAAAATGTCGAGAAGAGCTTTCGTTGCGTTCCAACGATGCAAAATTCAACACCATAGAAGCGTATGATAAGATAACATAGGGAGTACATCACGACACAAAATGTCATAATGTACTGAGCGATTTGACAGTTTTTCACAACATTTTAAACATTTTGTCACACTACTTTATTCGTACAACTGCCATTCGGCAATGAGCGTAGGCATTTCCCTATGTTAAAAAGGTTTTTTTTATCTTCAATTGTCCATTTTAGAGAAACGGCGTACATGATCGACTTGAAAATTGGAGGTTGTATTCAGTATGTGACAAAAAATTTACGGTATAAATTTGAATCAAATGATAACATTTCGTCAATTCTCCCGAAACTCCTTAAGGGACTGTGACGGGCCGAAAAAGGTGGTCGTTTTTTTCGAATTCTTTTTGTCTATTAGATAATTCATTTGGGATTTGGAATAAAGTATGTTATTAACCCTTCCTTGACTGACAGACTTATATTGGGCCACGACTTCGACACACTGGGTCAATTTGCCCGGATAGTACTTCAGCTACCTGCCCTTAAAAACCCTTCGGTCGGGTTTTATTGAATAAAATCCGGGATATACTTTAAACATTGCTTAATATGTCTGTCCAATTAAAATTCGAAAAGTATAAAATTGAAGTATCGTAAAAAAATATTGAAAACTGTCAGTTTTAGGAAAGTGAGCATTTTAGGTCAAATTCGTCCGGGTCAAAATGACCCAGTGTGTCAAGGAAGGGTCAAGCATACGTTAAACTTATTTCGTGTAAATTTTTATTTGAAAAAGTTAAAAATCCACAACGTTATTGAGGAATAATAGAGCCTCTGTATATAAAATGTGGTCCAACAGCCGGATCGATAACTTTATAATGGCTGGTCTGAAAAATAAAAATGTTTTATAATCTATATAAATGTAGTTCTCGTTGTACGTAGCCGTTTTTTTTTTCGAAAAAAATTACAAAACGGAGGATGGTAAAAAAAGTGCAATTATGGCGAAATTTTTACTTACATTCGGTGGCTTAAAAATACGAAATTTAAAAAATAGCTACTGCAATTACGAGAATTTTAGTTTTGCAAAATTGAAGATCGGAGAAATATAGCTGGAATTATGATTCCGACCAGGTCGAGAAGAGTTGTGTTGAGGAAACGCGATTGAAAGTTTTATTAAATCGTTGCGCTATGTGCTCTCACTAGATCGTCTGTAACTTGGTAAATTTCCAATATTTTAACTTGAACATTTTTGACATATTATTGAATACGTATACTCTGAGAAAATGCAAAAAATCGATTTTTTAACCGGTGACAGTGGTGTACCTTATTAAGGCGGAAGCCTGAATTAGAAGGTCCGAAAAATCGTTTTTTTATTGCTTAAATCAATAGATAAATTATCCACGAATATATTTACAAAGTTAGAGAGACCAATTGTAAATATTTTCGAAGCTACAAGGCCAAAAGCAGGGAAACGATTGATATTTGATATTGATATGTCTTCTCATTGAAAACTTTGAAGCGCGTTTTCTCCAGTTTTCATTTTCATCTTTTTTCCAAATTGGCGGGCGTGATAGCAAAAAACTAACCGACATATTGAATCAAATCAAAGTTCATTTTCTTCAGTATGAAAATCTCTTCAAAGTGAAATAAAAGAATCGTTAAAAAAGTATTTTTAAATAATTTTTGTAGCACGTTAAAGTGTTTTTTTTAACACATTTTTTTTCAAACCTGAGAAAATTTATAATTTCACGATTTTTTCAGCTTTTTCTTGATTCACCCATAAGAAAAATATATGACAATTTAAAATTTTATTGGTTTATTTTGTTCAGTCAAGAATTACGCGCTGTATTTTTCCCGCCGATTGGGGACTGCAGTGGCGAGACGCACGTGGAAAAGGGTTATAAATCTGCAGTCGTTTGTGTCATGTTGAACTTTTTTTTTTATTCATGTCAAATATACATGAAAAGATGCCTCAATGTTCACTAGGCTCACTTGTTTTTTTTCCCTAAAAAAAAAATTCCCGAAAAACGCTTTTTTGGACCTTCTAAATTAGGCTCCCGCCTTACTACTTTTTTCACGCTGAACATTACGAGACAAGAAGAAATAAACCTTCAACTAGCTAGATCCTCGTTTCTGCTGTTCAAATTAGACCCGAGGCTTATGAATATATCTCATCCAAATTCATCTCCCAGGAAAGAAGAAAAAACAAGATTAAAATAAGAAATAAGAAGAAAAATTCTTCCTTCGAAGAATCGAGGGAACAGCATTTTTTTTCGGACCGCAAGTTTACCCTGGATACGAAGCGATATGTTGAATGAGAAGTTCTATTTATAAAGAACGCTCAGGGAAGTAGTATTTAATTTATGTTCGTTTTTTCACCCTCGTGTTGGTATCGACCCCAAGTGGCGTCACGGTTTACATATTCGTTAGTTTTGATTCTGGGGTTAACAGAACTCCCGGGGACCATTGAGGAGGAGTTCATTGAACCCTGATACGCCGATATTATCGCGATGTAAGACGTGACTCAGAATCGTGCTCTTGAGATATTTTACGTCAATTATGTATGTACGTATGTACATATATAAGGCACCTCATAATTGCCGAGTTCTTTAGTGCCTCTATTTCTTCCTCTCTCTTTCTCATCTAATCGCGTTATCGCAAAACGACACTGATGTTTATTGCCCATTTACAATGAAGTAAGAAGCCATTGACGCAAATTATTTCACTAAACGCAACGAGTAAAAAAAATCACTCGTTTTTGTACAAATTATTATTTCAAGTGAAGTTCATATTAAGGGGTTATACCAGTGTGAACGCTGAAGATTTGGGTGATTTTCGGGAATTTTTTTAAAGAAAAGTACTCAATAAATGTTTTGGAAAATTAAGAATATATTTGGCTATATTTGACCCATATTACATAATTTTTTCATAGAAAAATATTGAGATCCAAGCGACTTACGCGCTGCCTTCGGAGGCGCAGAAAAAAAAGTTCCTCCACTGCTGACATAATTCCGGCCGATTGAGTAGCTGAAACCGAAAAAGGAAAAAATGTCGTTGAACTGGAAGGTATTTCCTGTACAATGACGTAGGATTTTCGAAAAATATCAAAATCTAACAAAATGGCGTAGTTATGAAAAAAGTCTGTTTTCTTGCCTATAAAATGGTCGTTTTTCTCAACGCCAAATCGTCAATTTTCATCCGATCAAAAATATCCTACGTCGTTGTATATTGAAGAGTACTCAGTTCAAATTTCAAGTCAATCGGATAATTGCTCTTTGAGTTACAATGTCAGCAAAGTTGAAAAATCTCATTTCGAGAAAAGCGCGTTTAAAGATTTAACTATCGATTTTCGCAAGATAAAATGATAGAGACACGGCCTTGACATTTTTACAGGATATTCTTGAAAGTATAAACTGTCGAAAAAGGCAAAAAAAATCGATTGTTTGAGGGTGTCACACTGGTATTAATAATATTCACCCCTTAATTATCGAGTTAATTTTCGATTCGGAATTGAATATGCAGTAGTAAAATCATAGCAAAATCAACTTAAATTCGTCTACGACGATCACATTTTTTTTCTCCAAAATATGGCACTCGTTTAAATATTGTTGTCGATAATGCACGACGGTTTTTCCGTTCATGACCAGCCAACTCGTCGGCAAACGGCCTCACAAAGCTTAGAAGTGTTCGAAGTGATACGAGCTACGGAGATTAATTTATATCTTCAGAGAATTTAAGAACGTTCTTGATAAAGAATTGTCGTTTGTTCCATTTGCACGAAAACGCGATGTTTTTATTCAGCTTCAGTCCGACTCGGATAGACGCGACCTTTGGCATTTTTATTTGGCAATTTAATTAACCGAATTAAAACCACGGCGTGCGATTGAGAACATTTATTTCAGAACAGACTCTTTTCAGCCCAGTTCTGTATTCATCATAGCCGATGATTTTTTTAACTGTCCGTACGAGTTTCAGAGTGACGTAATTTTTTTTACATCAAAGAAATAATTCCGCTGTTCGGAAAAAAATATGTCGGGATCGTGGATTAATTGGTACGAGGAAAAAAAATCATTGAACGTGGCCCTTGTTCTTTATTTGGGAAGTAGACTCTTATTATCCCGAGCGGTTATAATCGGGATGCTGTTGCATCTTTCCGGAGTATATTCTCAGGCAGGCTGGTCCTTGCTGTGCGTGTATCTCCGTCCCTCTCCTTCGTTATCTTTGCCTCCGTCTCGTCTTTCGGTTCTCGTTCGCATTGGAATTTTACGAAGTTCCACGAGCGAGATCGTCGTCTTGGCGAGCAGACGAGACCGTGACTCGTGCTCACGAATGCAGATTTATATCTGGCGTTTTATACGCTTCGCTTACCTTTTTTTATTTTATTTCATCCTGATTCGCCTCCTTCCTCGTGTACTTGTTGCTTCTTTCTTCGCGCATGCACACGAGATGCATCCGCGGACGTCCACGACCGACATTTGACACACGACAATGGGTGTTAATAATTCAAGATGATTCACCAGCCTCGTTTAACGATCCTCGGATTTCTCCCAATGACCTTAATCGCCTTTTCATCTTTACCTCGTATTTCCTCATTTTTCTGTCAAATTTCGATAGACGTTTACGCCATTGGCACGATGAGCAAATTTCAGTGAAATTTAACTTCTCCCGCGTCCTTCGTTTACGTCTTTCGTTACGTTTTCCAAAGCAAATTATGCTTCTGATTCGTCGTTTTAGTCATTCATCCACAATGTGGAATTCTTTGAGTAATTTGAGATAGGACGGGATAGTGCTTGCGTACATCCCGAGCAAAAAATCGAAAGGGTGGGCGATGTATCGGAGTCGACTTCCTGAACCAGCACGTTGTACGCGGGAGATAACATTCGCTCAAGGCGAAGCGAGAAAAATGTTCAATTCTCGTGTCCGTCAGACAGCGGAATTCTCGACTCTCCGAAGTTCATTTTTTATCGCGGAAATTCTAGGAAAATATATCGAGAAGTAAATGACCAAATTGGGTGGAAAATTTCAACAAAAATACGAACTGAACTGCGATATACTCTTAGTGATCATTACTAAAATTAATAAAAATCAACATGACAGTAAACAAAAAGTGAAGTTATAAAACTGGAACGAGAGAGATGGATGGCTCGCTGGAACTGAGCCGAGAATTTACGGACAATTTTTATTACAAATATCCCGAAGATCGAATGTTGAAAACAAAATGACAATATAAAGTGGAAATGAAGTATCTTCGATAAGTGTAAACCACTGTGTTCGTATAAAAAGAGCTTCGTGTTCAATAATTATAAAGCTGAGTTGGAAGGGAATGTAGTGCGCTGGTAAAAATCGCTTTAAAAAATGAATCGATGGTGTTCATATTTTCGTGAATGACGATCTCGAAACTGCCAATCTCGGAGTATTTACAAGGATTCATATTTTTTTATCCTGCTCCATACGTATTACCTTGTACGTATCATTTGCTGTCCGCGTTGCGTGAGTGAATATTAGCTCATAAAGGCGTTGGAGATGGAAGCATGACGATTTATATCTGAAAACTGCCTGAAGATCTCTATCCGTCCCACACAATGACTCTAGCCGTCGATTGCGTGAATTTTGCCATTCTACTCATTTGCTCCCGGGTATTTCACTTCGCTCTCGGCCTCAGCTCTCAATATTACAAGGTAGGCAACCCGAGACTTCGACATGGGCAAATTTTCGAACGCCCACGACCCTCCTATCGGTCAATGAGTGCCATCGAACAAAAAGAAACAAGTTAATGGATAATGCACCAATTCAATTTGCAAAATACACTGTTTCACACACTAATGCTCATTGATGATGAATTCATTTACGCGTCACTATGTTGTGACAAATTCTGAAGGCTTGTGCTGTCATGTTCTGTTCTCAGCAATTTGTACCCTTGATTTATGGGTATTTGAAATAGTTCATTTTAGTTGTTTCATTTAGTTGCTCAGTTTTCATTGATAAATAGGAGCTTGTTGAATTGTTTCTTTTTTGCTCGTCCGCTTATTCCCCGTTAAGGGGCTACATCTACCTAGAGGCCCAAAAAAATGGTCAAATTCCGATCTTTTTTCCGGGGAAAAGCGTTGGTAAAAAAGAAACGCATTTTTTAACCACAAAGGTACAGATGAGGAGCTGGCGAACAAAACCGCACTTATCCACCGTACGTCGAATTTAAAAGAAAAAGACAAAAAAAATTGTACCTAAAAACTGCCTTTTCGTCTGGAACGGCAGATTTCGACTAAATTTGAAATTTTTAGAGGCGGATTTGATGAAAAATATGTCGGGAGCTAATGAACATGTGCTTGAAAAACACGAAAAATAAAGATAAAAAGGATTTTACGTGGTGTGGACAAGCCCGGTTTCATCAGCTCCTCATAGGTTGAGAGCCTTAAGGGGTTAGGCCACAGTAACGGGTATAAAATCATGTGTGAATTTAACAATTTTTTTTTCGTATGAAAATGTGATTTAATTATAAAATTAATTACACATCCATTTTGTATGAGTATCAAGCTGTTAGATTTTGTTTTCGATGTACAAAATGACCGTACACTAACATTTTCTTTCGTTATCTTTTTTTAAGGCGCTCCGCGGCGTGACATTCAGCATCCACAATATTTTACCTACAACAAAAAACAAAAATTCTCGTCAATCTACATTAGAATACCTAGAGAAGTACGTACGGAATTGGAAAAAATATTATTTTATTCAAAAGTTGTAGGTATTTGAACTTAAGAAATGGATTTTCAGTGAAAAATTTCGTTATAACTGCTCATAAACTGCACATAAACTGAAAAGTTTTCGATTAATCAGAAATTCCGTACGTACTTCTCTGCGAAGTGCAATTTGGAACATAACTTTTAAATTTGAAGTAAATCGAGTGAAAAATGTTGAAGTTATTTGTCACGCCAATTGGAAAAAAGCTGTTCCGAGAAGTTTCGAGTAGTTGGACATTTAGTACATCGAAAATATATATATATATATTTCTTAACAGCTTGATATTCATATTAAATAGATGTGTAATTAATTTTGAGTGAATCACTTTTTCATACGAAAAAAAATTGTTAAATTCGCACATGATTTTATACCCGATACTGTGGCCTAACCCCTTAAAAAAAATTACCAGAAAAACAACAAAAACATGGCCGCCGGCAGATAATGGAATTTTTTGTGCGACGTTTGACGGTGGACTCTCTCCAGCTTAAACGATCCATCCAAAATCTAAAAACCAAATGGGTTATTCGAGTTAACAATAAAGACGAGTCCTTGACGATCGTCGATATTTAAAACCATTCTTTCAAAGAACCTGCGACGCATTGAAACTCGAGCATACAAAATCTATGAAAAAAGTCGTCATTTTTACCTAACTATTAAATAATGAAGATCGATTTTGAAGAAGCGTGATCGTCAACCACCGTTAAATGTTTCTCATCGTATTTCCTATAAATTTGGAAACAATCCATCAAGTGGTTCTCGAGATATCACGTCCACCGACTTTGAAAACAGTGTTTCGAGAAAAACGCGATTATCGTTTGAAGCATGGTGCTTCTACCCGGCCGACTGTTAGAAGCTGTAGCTCGTGCAATTTTAGAAATATTTCAATGAAATTTTCAGGGAATATAGCTGTGGTGATACTATGGAGTAAAAATATTTTTGGAAAATGCAATTTTTCGACCTACCTTGGTAGATGTAGCCCGTTAAAAAGTGTAATTTGCGATGTAAACATTCGTTGCAATTTCGAAGAATGTGTCCTCAAAACGTAAATATATCATGCGTATGTTGCAGGCTCAACTGGACGCCCATTTGAAGCTTCACAACGAGAAATGGTCGAGCGAGGATGTTCGAAAGTGCAAACTGTGCCACAAGCAATTTACCCAACCAGCTTTATATCGTCTCCACATCAGAGAACATTACCGAGTACGTTTCTTTTCCCCCCACCTCCAGCTAGCAATTCCTTCGACGAAGATCTCCAAATAACGCAATTGTTTGTGCGCAGACGAAGATCGTGAAGAAGACGAAAAAAGGGATGAGTCACAAGACGTTGTACAAGTGCAAGATATGCTCGAAGTCGTTCAAAAAGCCGAGTCAACTGATGAGACACATCAGAGTGCACACCGGTGAAAAGCCGTTCAAGTGCAACATCTGCACTCGCGCGTTCACCCAGAAATGCTCGCTGCAGATACACACGTGGAAGCACATAGGCATGCGGCCTTATCGTTGCGAGTATTGCAACGCGAAATTCACTCAGAAAGGTGAGCACGCGCCCTCCGACTATTTTCCAAGTGGAACGCCGTTAAAATACCGAGGGCGTAAATTCATTTCCGCGAATACGAGTCAACGGATGTTAATTTTAACGTCGACAGGTAATTTGAACGCTCACATCTTGAGGGTTCACAGCGCTCGAGAGGGCGATCCTATTTATAGTTGTACGCTGTGTACCTGCGTGTTCAAGAAATTGGGTAGTTTGAATGGTCACATGAAGAGAATGCACTCGAATCCTACGGAGGTTGGTAAATCGCTATCAAAATTATTACAATTGGACGGAAAAAAAATTGTTCGTTATTTGTGTTCTTTTCGCCAACGTTAAACGTCGCAGGAACCAATGCAAAAATGTGATAGCTCAACGGAAGCGGATATGCAAGCGACTGTCGACAACGTAATGTCGCAGTTGGCCTCGCTCGATGCAAACGTCAAAAATCAAGCGGATTCGACCAATTCGGTAGCGACGATTCGTCAGAGTGACATTCTTCAGCAAGCTCTGAAGAAAAGTGGCTTCGACAGTAAGAAAAAGAATGCTGATGATACCGGCAAAAAAGTCGAGCCGCAAACCTCGTTCGTCACGCTATTGGACAGAGCTCAGGATGGCTCGCTGAGGTACGAGCAAAAAAATCCCTCAAACCACTCACTGTTGAAAATTCGAATCTTTTCGGCAACGAAAGTGTAACAACCGATATAAAAATTACTCGAATTATCGTCCCACTCGCGGAAATTGGAAATTTTGTTGAACGAACAATGTGTTCTCATAATTGCCTACTGTTAATTATATCGTTGATTATGCTTGATGTATATCGCAGGAGATATCTGACGATAAAGCAACGTTGCATCGGGAGTATAAGATGGTACTCGTGCAACTTTTGCCACAAGGAATTCAAAAAACCGTCGGATCTCATAAGACACCTGCGAGTTCATACTCAAGAAAAGCCATTCAAGGTACAAACGAATATTAATGTCGTTTGAATAAAAGGGTGTAGTTCCGAAAAGCCCATACCGTCGATTAATTTCCAATTCCGTGTACCCGTGTATTTTGACTTGCTGATCACGAATATGATAGTGAAAACACCCGTGAATTTAATTTTCAAGGTAAAAACTTAGAAAAACCGATTTTTTAAGAGTTTTTCTATTTCATTTTGATAAATGTTGATCTTAGAGAATATTGTTTTCTACAAAAGTTGTAGCCTATGAAAAGAATTATTTTTTATGTTTTATAGAGTTTTTGTCTAAGACCATTCTGTTTTGAGAAAGGGGATAAATGCTCCAATAAGTATATTTTGCTAAACTCCATTACTTTCGATATTATTTACTTACGCACTTCACCGCGGGAAGGTTGAAGTTTAGTTTCCAAAGGGCATGTTTATTTTTTCCTGTTTTTGTATTTTATTTTTGTTTTTTTATATTTTATTTTATGTTAGGCTTTTTACATTTTAATTTTTTGCTTTTTTAAATATTTTTTTTGTTTTCTTTTAAATATTTTATTTTATTTTAGGCTTACTTACATTTTATGTTTTGCTTTTTTTAAATTTGTGTTTGGGTCCGTTTGGGTTTAAAAACTAAACTCCAACCTTCCCGCGGTAAAGTACGTGAGTAGATAATATCGAAACTATTGGAGTTTAGCAAAGTGTACTTATTGGAGCATAATTCCATTTTTCCCGAAACAGAATGGTTTTAGACAAAATATATAGAGAACATAAAAGATAAATCTTCTTATAGGCTGCAACTTTCGTAGGAAACATTTTCCTCTAAGATCAACATTTATCGAAATAAAATGGAAAAAACTATTTAAAAAATCAGTTTCTGTGAGTTTTGACTTTGAAAATCAAATTTGCAGGTATTTTCACTATCATATTCGCGATCAGCAAGTCAATATCCATGGTTGCAAGAAATTCCAAATTAAACGGCGGTATGGGCTTTTCGTAACTTTATCCGAATAAAATTGCAATTATATGTAACTTAAGTTTCCTTTTTGAACACAAATAAAATGAAATTTCAGTGTTCATCCTGTTTCCGGTCGTTCGCTCTAAAGTCAACTTTGCGAGCCCACGAGCGAAGGCACGCCGGCACGAAGCAATACACTTGCGGTACATGCGACAAGACCTTTGCCTGTCACAGCAGTTTAACGTCTCACTTGCGTTCCCACGTGAAGCCACACAAATGTGATCTCTGCGGAAAAACGTTCAGCACGAGTTCCATATTGAAGAGTCACATGAATAGTCACACAACGGCCAAATCGAAGATATCACCGGAAGCGGAGAGTCTCGTGACTCAGATTGTTCTCGAGGAGCCACTTCTGATAAGTGATGCTGGTAACAAAATAAGCGTCGCTCACGTTAAGTCGAAACAGAGACAAGTTTATGACAACGGCGATGAGGCCAGACCTCACAAATGTTGGGTATGTCCGGCCGCCTTTAGAAAAATAAGCCATCTCAAGCAACACTATCTCAGGCACACGGGGGAAAGACCCTACAAGTGCCCGAAGTGCGAGAGGTACGTCAAAAACGAAAATTAACGGAAACTTTTAGTTTGGAGAAATGATGGGCGGACATATTGTTGCGATCGATTAAGGGGTTAGGCCACAGTAACGGGTATAAAATCGTGTGCGAATTTAACAGTAGTATTATTTATTTCCGTGTATACCCTTAAAGCGTGTTTACATACTGGCCCTTCCCATTCACACATGGATAGGATTACATAAATTTGATATAATTTGTCGGATGCTTAAACCTACTTTCTATTCTCTTGCTTTCCTAGCCGCACGAATTGCCTCACGTAGTTACACAGTTGTTTTACCGCTTTCGATTTTAGTTGCGCCTCTATTTTCTGATCGATTTCCTCCCCCTTGTTGTTCCCCAACCATTGTTCTAATTCGGCCACGATTGCCTGGTTGAGGTTTCCATTCACATCGGGGCACTCGCAAATGTGGCTCCAACTTTCGATTCCTTCATTGCACATTCTGCATTTGTTGTCCGCGTAACCCTTTTTCATGTTTTTCACCACACTCCCGCATCTCATCCTTGCCCACGTTTCTTTCATCTCGCCGCTAATTGTCGTATCTTCCCAATATTTTTCCGTTTGTATTCCTATTTTCCTATTTTTATATTCTTTGCAGTATGTCGACGCCTCGATCTTGCTCCAATCATACTGGATTTCTTGGTCCGTTTTTACTTTTATGCCTCTTTTTATTTTTTCCTCTACTTCTCTAATATTTCCACTCCTTATGGCACGTCAGATTCCGCCCTCTCCTATGTTTTCCATCGCTTTTTTCAACTCATTGCCCCATTTTGATGAGTTCCCATTTAATATTGCTCTCACCTCCTCCTTGAGACATGCTTTGGACCACCTGCCATCCTCCATCTTAACTATTTCCAGAAGATATCGTGCGGCTCTTTTCCACGTTTCTACTTCCATCCCCCTGCAACCCGCTTCCATTCTCCAGATGTAATTCGGGGTATTTTTGCTAACACCCAAGGCCATTTTAACATACCTTGCCTGAAATTTCTCCACCTGTTCCCGCTCCTTTCAACCCCAGATTTCGGATCCATACAGCATTCCACTCTTGACTATCGCTTCCATCAGGTATAATCTCCTTTTGAGGCTGTTAATTCTGGCTCGCTTAAAAACTCCCCAAGTCGCGTTTCTCACTTCGTTGATTTTCCCTACCAGAATTTTCATATGTGTTTCGAATGTGTTCCCCGTGGAGAACCATATACCCAAGTATTTATATTCCTTAACTATCGACAGCTCCTTACCATTGTATTCCTACTTCTTATCTTTTTGCTTTCGGCCTCCATTCCTAAAAATCATAATTTTTGTTTTATTTATGTTGACCGTTAACATGTGCGAATTTAACCATTTTTCTTCGTATGAAAAAGTGATTCACTCTTGAAATTAATTACACATATACTACTGTGTCCAAAAAATAAGGTGACATTGTATTTATTTCGAAAATTCTTTATTTATTTTTTCAAATCAATTTTATCCCCTTCAAAGTAATCCCCTCCCGATGCAATGCACTTATGCCAACGGATTTTCCAATCTTCGAAACACTGATTGTAGTCACTTTCCGCGATGGCCTTCAGTTCCGTCTTCGCTGCGGCTTGAATCTCCTCTATCATATCAAAACGGTGTCCCCGGAGCGATCTTTTGAGCTTGCTGAACAGCCAGAAGTCGCACGGCGCCAGATCAGGTGAATACGGTGGTTGCGGAACGATATGGGTTGAGTTTTTGGCGAAACGTATCCGCAGCAGAAAATTGATTCCACAAACAAAATTTAATGCAAATTCTTTGCTCACCAAATTTCGACATCGTAAAAAACGAAAAACTCACTTTTAGCAGCTCACAAAACGACGCGTATCGCAAATACTAATGAATATTTTGACATGTAAATTTGACGTAGATGTCACTAACAGTACTACCAACCTAAAAAAAAAATAATTCTCCAAATCCTTCGACGCGCGCAGTTTAAATTCAAATGTCACCTTATTTTTTGGACACAGTAGTATTTAGTATGAATATCAAACTGTTAGAATATATATATATATATATATATATATATATATATATATATATATATATTCGATGTACAAAATGGCCGACTACTAATACTTTCTATTGTTATCTTTTTTTTAGGCGCTCCGTGGCGTGACATTTAGCATCCACTATTTTTTACCTAGAACAAAAAACAAAAATCCTCGTCAATCTACATTAGAATACCTAGAGAAGTACGTACGGAATTTAAAAAATATTGTTTTATTCAAAAGTTGTAGGTATTTGATCTTAAAAAATGAATTTTCAGTGAAAATTTTGTTATAACTGCTCATAAACTGCTCATAAAGTGAAAAGTTTTCGATTAATCAGAAATTCCGTACGTACTTCTCTGCGAAATGCGATTAGGAACATAACTTTTAAATTTGAAGTATATCGAGTGAAAATTATTGAAGTTATTGGTCACACCAATTGAAAAAAGCTATTTCGAGAAGTTTCGAGTAGTCGACCATTTTATACATCGAAAAAAATGCTAACAGCTTGATATACATACTAAACAGATGTGTAATTAATTTTATGAGTGAATCACTTTTTCATACGGAAAAAAATTGTTAAATTCGCACATGATCTTATACCCGTCACTGTGGCCTAACCCCTTAAGAGAAAGTGCTTTAATTTTTTGGGCTCATAGAGAAGTTCTTGACGGCAAGAGAATTCATGCTATTATCATTTTTTGTATTCTTACTTATTTGCAACACGAAAATCAAGTTTAATATTCAGGTTTCCTGGTTTGATGCATTTTATTTTACATCTAGGACATATTTGAAAATTTGAGATTTCGGCGACTTTTGGCGTTGATTTTTTTCCCGTAGATTTTTAAGGAGGTTGGAGCGTTAGTCAAAATCCAAGATTACATTTTTTTAAATATATGTTATTATCTAGATTATACTGAACAGACGAATTAAAAAAAAAACACCACCTTAAAAAATAGTTTAACGTATGTCATTTTACGGGTGATGTAATTTTTGTTGGCTATTTAGCACCAGGATAAAACATTTCTAACAACGAGTTAACGCAAACTGAACATTTGTAAACATTTAGAGAAACAAATCCAATCTTGCCCATCGTAAACCATATATATTCAATATTGAACCATCAAGGTTTGATGAAAGATTACGAATCTTGGCTGGCGAATGAAGAGCATTGCTGCCAACCTCAATTTCTGCAAAGTTGCCGTATTTCGGCAACACTTAATATTAATTAATGGTAATAATAAATAATCACGTGGCATGAATATAAATAGGCATAATTATAAATCACTGAAAATATCATTGTGACTTGTATAAAACATTCGCTGACGTAGTTTTTTTTCATAATAATCATACATAATGTTATACTTTTTCAAGTTGGTGGTAAGACAAAAGTTTTTCCTATTTACGTAATAAAGATTAAAAAATGCAGAACTTTGCCCTTTAATGATATATTTTATGAAGAATTAGCATCTACAGAATAAATCTATACCTCGTATGCATTTTTTGAGGTTAATTGACAACAAATTCATAAATCGTAATTTGTCTCAACTGAACCGTTCCAACCTCCCTAAATGCACGAATGTTCATTGAAACGAATGAGAGCGTGGATAAATTAGCACTTGTTCGATTTAAATTAGCGGTGGAAAGGTCGTCTTTCGTGTCGAATACGTTCTATATTTAATTTCCTGTGTTTTCGAAAAGAACGGAAAATTCACCAAACCGAATTCTACCGTACGTTTATTCTTTTTTTTTTTTCAGGAGGTTCACATCAAACAGCGTTCTCAAATCCCATTTGCACACCCACGACGAGTCCCGACCGTACAGTTGTTCCGTTTGTAGCGCAAAGTTTTCGACTCAGAGTAGTATGAAAAGGCATTTGGTGACCCACAGTAACGTCAGACCTTTCATGTGTCCGTATTGTCACAAGACTTTCAAAACATCTGTCAACTGTCGCAAGCACATGAAGATACATAAAACTGAGCTTGCTGTACAGGTCTGTATACTCCCGAACAATATAAATTGTCCGCGTACTAACAAATGTCAAGTGCAACAGATCTCTTCGTATCGCGAATGTGCGAAACGAAAAAAGGCTATTTTCGCGATTTTTTTGAGGATTTTATAAAAGATATGAATATAAAAGTTCTTGGGCTTGATAAATAGTTTTGAAAATATGGTCTTTGAGGATTCGGCTTCAATCCGGCCAGTCAAGGTTATTCCAAAGTCAGCAATGGAAATAAAGGATGTTTTTACGTTTCGGCCCTCTGGTTCGGGTCCTCTTCAGAAATTTTATTTTTCTCGATGTTGTTGATATTTCAAATTTTTGCTGATATTAGGAAGGTGGTTTCGAAGATCATTATTTGTCGGTGTAAATAATGTTAGGTGAGAAAATATTCAATCAATAGAGATGTTATCGTTTATCGGCGATTTTTCATGTCTATTGAGCTAGTTTTTAAACTTTGTTTTCCCTTCCAAGATGAGCAAAAACTCGAAATTTACAATTTTTTTCCCTACATGTTGAGTTGTGTGGTCAACGAAGGTTCGAGAGAAACTCAGTTTCTCACGATAACATCTCTATTGATTGAATATTTTCTCACCTAACATTATTTACACCCATAAATAATGGTCTTCGAAACAACCTTCCTAATATCAGCAAAAATTTGAAATATCAACAACATCGAGAAAAATAAACTTTCTGAAGAGGACCCGAACCAGAGGGCCGAAACGTAAAAACATCCTTTATTTCCATTGCTGACTTTGGAATAACCTTGACTGGCCGGATCGAAGCCGAATCCTCAAAGACCATCTTTTCATCCATACGGCCGCATACATCTCTGATTCAATAGTCTTGAAATACATTTTAAAAAAAAAATTATTTCATTTTTAAGTACCAGCTACAAAATGACCCTCGGATATAAAGTTTTATCAACAAATAAAAAAATGGAAGATGAAAAACGAAAAAAGTAAAAAACGCGTTTTTTTGCAATTTTGCGTTAAAAAAAGAGTAAAAATAAAAAAAATTTAACCATCGAAGGTCATCTTGTTGCGAATCGTGTTTACAATATGTGGTTAAAATTTCAAGAGAATCGGTTTATTAGTTTTAGAGGTACGATGAAGCTACATTTTGAAAACGTTGTTTCGAGAAAAACGCGTTTGAAGTTTATATACTATGAAAAACTCTTACCTAAACTCAATCGGCAATTCCTGCACCGTACAAAATCCCTTCTGATTGGTTATCATCGTCGACTTCTTCAAGTCTTGCTTGCTTTCGATTTTCTAAAATTTTCAAAGTGAACTGGCCCCTTAAATTGATTTTTAAAATTCGACACAGCAACTGGCACAGCAGAGAACCGAGCGAGAGCCTGAGCTTCCGTCGATACAGCCGAAACAGTCGATAACGGAGTTGCCGGAGAACATAACTCTGCACGAGGACGTAGCCGTGACTTTCCAGTCTCAAATAGCTCCAGATTTTACGCAAGCTTTTAACGATCATTTTCAGCCGATATCGATGACAAAGGAAAAGTCGTATCTCGTGCACGATGGAATAGCTCAGACGATTGAGAACCGTAAGAATTTATTTCTCTGCGGCGGTTCGAAGACGTGCTTTTTCTTCCTCAACAAAACTAATGATTTTAACGAGTTACGGAGACTAGCGGAGAGTTTTACTTCACTAATTTTGCAGATAATTTAGCCGTGGTAGATACGGATAACTTAGGAACGTCCCAGACCCTGCATGCCGACGAAACGGGCACTATTACGCTACCTAACTACTCTGGTGATCAAACTCTCACGCCGGTACGTATTTCGACCGCGAAGAGTGAAACACGGGAGTGCCACAAGTACGGCAGAAAAAAAAACGGAGTCGGAGGTTTTTCTTTTTCAATTGCCACCTTTGCAGGAGAGCATACGTGAGATCGAGGAAACTTTGAACCAACAATTGTTCAATATCGGCATGAACGACCCGAGCAATGTCACCCTGGGCACGAGGGATCAACAGGGAATAAACAATATTTATGACAATGGTAAAACATTGGACTCCGTTAACAATGTCAGCATTACGTCCAATATATTTCCGACGCACTTTGATACGTTTGACATGAGTCAAATAACACTTCAAGTGAGTACTGATGACAATAATATGCACGTCAGACTTTCAATAAATAAACTTAGTTTTGGCAATACGTTTGAGTGTGAATTCCTTGCCGTAAATTAAGTGTATGTCGATGATAAAGTGCCGATATCGTGTTTTGGTAAAACCGAGTTTCGTTGATACATGGACATATCATAATTTTTTTGGGAATTATCAAATTACGCTCGAAACAATCATCTCAAGATAATTTAAATTAATTAAGGGGAGGGTAGGGGTTTCAGCGTGAAAAAAAACACTTTTTTGCGATTTTTTTACATCTATATGGATAGAGTACATTTATTGAAACCTTTTGTACATTGTTAAATGTCATTTCAAAAATATTCCGTGAAACTTGTACGCGAAAATATCCACAAACAAGCCGGTGACAAACGCCTCTGGAAAAACACGATTTGCGGTGTTCACTGTATCTCAGCTAGAAATTATCTGAAATCAAGTACCATTAAAATTTAGTCAAAGTATCATCAAATCCTCCCCCCAACGGTCTTTGATATTTTTTTTCATTTCCAAATTTTTGGTGGTCATATAAAGTGAAAAGTGCTATTTTTCACGAAAAATTCGGCCATTTTGGGGTGGAAAATCCCCTTAATGTAAAAAAATCTCAAACTAACCGTTGGGGGGAGGTATTTCATATTTAGAAAATGTGTACCAAGTTTGAAATAAATCGGTCATGTAGTTTTCAAATGGCAGTGAACACGAACTTTGAAAAAGTGGTTTCGAGAAAAACGCGTTTGAAGTTCAGAGAAGTCGGAGCTACAGTGTTAGAGGAGTGGGACTAAATAGTCAATAACTTCGAGAGTTTTGCTCTGATTGACTTGAAATTTCGGGATTATATTCTTGAAATGTTTAACTGTAAGAAAAGACAAACAAAAATCGATTTTTCAAAAGTGCAAACCCCTACCCTCCCCTTGAATTATCAATAATTTTAAATTAATTAAATTATTAATCATGCCAAATTTATTAAATTATTAGTCTTTTTCAATGAATCCAATTATTGATAATTTTTAATTAATCAAATTATTCATTAATTAAAATCTTAATGGTAAAAAAGTTTATGCAATTTCTGATTTATTTAACCGAATTTTGTCGATAGACCGACACGGAAATCGACATGGGAATAAGTTCGGCAAATTCGACGAGTATGGCGAGTATATTGCCGCGTTCGGCCCAGGAAGAGCAACGTCTCGTACCGGTAACGACTTGCAGCAATGGTGAAGATTCACCGAGCAAACTATCACGTCAGTTGATGGTCGCGAGTTCGATGCAAACATGTTCAGAACTCTTGAAGCCGGTTCAGTCCTGTCCGAAATATCCGAAAGTAATCGCAAAGGCTGACACGACCGATGTTACGGATCTGTTGAACGGTGATGGCACAACGAAAGAGCGCCTATTGGAGGTTCAAGAGAGGATGCATTCCCAGATCGAGCCAATCGAGGAGCACGTCGACACGAATGGAACGAATACGATCGTTCTTCAGTCCGAATCTTCCTTGGAATGTCACGTGTGTAACAAGAAAGGTTTCACCATGGAGACATTGAAGGTACGGTGATTTTTCTCAACAAAACAGACGCAGGAATTTTGAATATTGTTGAATGAACGGATTATCTGCGGAGTCTTATTTATTCAAAATCTATTCCGACGAACTTGTACTTTCAGAGTCATCTGAACGCACATCGCGGAACGAAAGAGTTTCAGTGTAGCCAGTGTCCGTTGAAATTGAGCTCGAACATCGGATTGAGCCAACACATGAAGAAGCACACCACCAAGTCATTGTTAGTATACACAAACACACTTTAGACGGTAAAGAGTATCCGTGATGTCGAGTGTCGCTCGGTAAATGCTGAGATCATAAAGAAATCATTCTGCTATGTTCGTCTCGAAATTAGTAAAAACTAGGAAAAATCAGCAAAGTAAATAATTCAAAAGAAATCCGAGAATTTAATTTTATTGTTATTTTACATTAAGGCGCCTGGCCACCTTGGCCGATCGAAAAATGGGTATATTAAAAAAAAAACTCGAAAGTATGGGCCGGAATATTTTTATTTTTTTTACACAACGTCAGAAAGGGCTTTAAGAATAACGTTAATAAATTTCCGTTCAAAATATTAAAAAATGCCGCCGTTATGCACATTGCCGCGGAGGCCCTCCGCACGATACGCGCGGTCGTTGTCCCAACTGTTACCCGGTCATGTCACATCAGAAAAAAAAAATCAGCTCACTCGTGAGTAGTGTCGCTACAATGTAGTGTAGCGGTTTTTTTTTCGACTATTAAAAAAATTATGGTGAGCCGAAGAAAAAAATCGGTATTTTTCACCGAAATTTTTCGAGCCAAAGCAATAATAAAACAAAAACTAATCAAGTTATCGCAAAAATCCTACCTGACATTTTAGATAATGTATCTAAAAGTATTGTGTAAAAATTTGAAAGCAATCGGACCGATAGTTTACGATATTTCGATAGTACCAGTTCGAAAAATGTAGATTCGAGATAACGCGGGACAGCTGCGTGAGTTAAACCATGCGAGTTATAAACACGAATCGAACGGCACGGTCGACCGTCCGCAGCGGCTCAACCTTCCTGCCGAAAAATAGCTGTAACTGGGTCAATTTTGCGTTTTCCAATGCGTACTATGGCTTAAATTGTTCTTAACAGTTCAAGGTTAATTAAAAAAAAAAATTATGAATAAAAATTACATGGTGGCCACATGCCTCAATCAATCTGGTATAACTCTCTGACAGAGTTGTCTCAAAGTCGAGACGAGACGAGAATTTACAATTTATACGTCAATTCGTAGTTTAAGGGGTCTTTTCACTTTAGACGCTAAAAAAGGCTATTTTCATGATTTTTTTGATAGGTTTATATTATAGATATTGTTATAAAAGTTGTTACAGTTAATAAATACACTTTCGAGATACATAAAAAAAATTTTTAATGTTTTTATGTAACGCAAACAAACTTTAAACGCATTTGTCGCGAAACAACGTTTTTCGACGGCTTGTTGATAAAGTCTTCGAAACTACTGAACCGATCCTTATGAAATTTTAACCACATATTCTGTACAACTATAACTATAGCGCATAGGAAGGTTTTTTTAAAATTTTGATACTTACTACTTTTTGCCGAAAACGGTGTAAAAACGTTTTTTTGTTTTTTCGAAAAATTTTCGCCATTTTGTTATCTTTGCATATATAAAAAAATCGTATATGCGCTATAGCCATTAAGGCGTTATACGCAGTTGCAAGGCCAAAAAAGTCGTTTTTCACGATTTTTTTCTGGAAAAAGATTTCATTTCGGCAAAATGAAAAGTATTAGGCAGTGTAGTGGCATCTTTGAGCTTTAGATTGGCATTTTTTATTTTCAAAAATATTCATCAACATTGCTCCTGTAGGAAGCCTCCTGGAGGTGCCCGAAAAAAAGTGTCCGGCGGTGAGCAAAGTATCTCCGGTTTGGATTATCTAAAATGAAAAAACCAAAAAGATTCTTTTAAGGGACAGATGAATCCAGTTATTGACCGAGGGAATAGTCGAAATTTTAATTTTTGACAAAATGGTGGCTCCGGAAAGAAACGATTTCGATTTTCGACCAAATTTTTTTCGTAAAATCGTTGAAAAAAAATAGAAATAATTATCGGAAATCTTATTCCTTCGATCAATATCTGAAGAATATATCTGACAAGGTTGTGTTAAAATTGCCCGATCGGTTGAGTGGTTTTTGAGAAATCGTGCTCACCGACTGAAAACACCGTTTTGAGAAAAACGCGTTTGAAGTTTCGGTCGCTTACTTTGTAGCGCTTCGAGCGTCCCTACAAATATGTATGTATTTCCGAGAATATTCGCTGGATAGATAAAAAATTTTCAGGGAATATACTCACATACAGTACTACCTCTCTAAGAGAGCCCTCGCTAAGAGAGAATTTCCCCGCCGTTCCGCTTGAGCGCATTTTATGGCTTCCCCCACCTAGCTCGAGCTGTCCAGTGTACCCGAGGCCTCTCGAGTTTGTCGCGGACAACTCGATAAGAGATCGCGAGCGATTTCAGAAAAACGCACGTCGCACGATTGTCAAATGGATAATATTCCTTTGTATAATAATATATACGTTTAAGCCGTAAAGTTGGAGAAAAAAACATGCACCATAATTAAATTTCAAGTAGTAATTTAATGCAAGTAAAATATATTTTAATAGACATTAACACAGCATAGAATATTATTGATATTGATAAAAATTATCGAGGCTACATTATACTAAAGATATGTTTATGAGTAGTAGTAATAAATGCAAATATCGTACAGCATGTACAATATGTATGTATCATAACATATATACTATACATCAGAGTATAGAGTCCTGTTGACGTCCGCAAGAATCGTAGAGACTGCTTCATTTTCGTGATCAGCTGGCGCTCTCTTATCGAGTTCGAGTGGAGAAACACATACACGCTACCACATGCGCGATTTTCGAGCGCGCTAACCTAGCGGTGGGGGAAGGCTTCGGCGACGAATTTCTCGAGAATTTCTTCCCCTAACCGCCCTAGACCGCTCTCTTAGAGAGGTAGTACTGTATTTGTACATTCCGAAAACGCAATAAAAAAACCGATTTTTTGAAATTTCTAACTGCGTATAATCCGTTAACATACTGAATCTAAAACCGTTTGATCTTTTTGTTTCTGATTATCGATTTTCCGTGATTTCATCAACAGCGCAGATTTACAATTTTTATAGGACATTTTTTTAACTACCATTTTCGTCTATAAGTAGTGACTTAAATAAATAAATAAAAAATTCAATGTATTTCGAAAGTGCATGTATTAAGTGTAACAACTTTTATGTCAATATCTATGATATAAACCTATCAAAAAAATTTACGAAAATAGCCTTATTTAGCGTCTAAAGTGAGAAGACCCCTTAACAGTATAAGATAAAATTAACCTCGTCAAAGCAATAATCCCTCTCGAATGGCACGTTTCAGAAGCTGGAGTTGTTCAATATGCATGGAAACATTACCGAACGAAGCGGAGTTGAAGTTGCACGCACAGATGCACGAGGACATCGAGTGGACGGGTGTTTCGATAGAGCCGGACAGTTCGCAGAAAGAGCCAATCTCCGTGGACCCCAATAGTTTCTTAACTGCAACAGCAGCGACAACCACAACATCGCCAACTCACGAAAACAATGAATCTCCGAAAGAAAAGAAGGAGTACTCGAACAGATGTAAATATTGCCCGAAGACGTTTCGCAAGCCGAGCGATCTTATAAGACACGTGAGAACGCACACGGGTGAACGCCCGTACAAGTGTAAATTTTGCGACAAGAGTTTCGCCGTCAAGTGCACACTGGATTCGCACACAAAGGTACATACGGGAAAAAAAAAGTTTTGCTGTCACGTGTGCAACCGTCTTTTCGCGACGAAGGGTAGTCTGAAGGTTCACATGCGAATGCACACGGGCTCGAATCCATTCAGATGTTCAATGTGCGATCTCCGTTTTCGCACGTCGGGACATCGAAAGGTTCACGAGTTGACGCACACCCGCGACCCGAAGACGGCCACCAAGCGCAAACCCAAACAATCGAAGGTGAGCGCTATTGCCGAGGTGGTAGCGGAGGTCGAGAAGACCGTCGAAAGGTCAGTGAAAATGGCAAACTCGATCGGCGAACAAACGAACGAGACGAATTATCCGAATCTCGATACGATAACGATAGGAGCAAGCGAACTCACGAATCACATAACATTCAATCCCGACGGGACGATCCTGAATAACGACTCGATGCTCTCGATAAACGAGAGCAATCAACTGGTGGCAAACTTACATTTTCTTCTGGCAAACGGTCTCGTTACGATTCAAGCCGACGACGTACTGCTGCCCCAAACAAATCTCAGTACGGACGTTAACGTCACTCACCACGAAACTAGTCTTGCTAATATAGTCTCACCCGCGAATGTTCTTTCCTCCGGCGAGCAAAGACGACAGGTTGCCTGCAACGATAACGCTGCGGAGAATATCGTCGTGGCGACTCAATTGCCTTGTTTCGCCACCGATCTTCTTGATCAGCAACCAAGAATGATAAATTTAAACGAGTGCGAGACCATCGCGCCCCTCGAGCCGCTGAATAGTGGGCCCGAAAAAAAACTACAATCGCAACGTCAACAAACCCCGAGACAAGCGTCGTCCGCGAAATCCGCCAATTCCAAGAAAGAGTGCGACATATGCGGCAAAATATTTATGAAGCCCTGCCAGGTGGAGCGACACAAACGCATTCACACGGGCGAGCGACCCTTCAAGTGCGAACTGTGCGAAAAGTCTTTCGCTCAAAAAGCCACTCTGCAGATGCATCAGAAGGCGCACACCGGCGACCGACCGCATCCCTGCCCGCACTGCGATTATTCGTTCACGCAAAAGGGCAATCTCCAGACGCACCTGAAACGAGCGCATCAGCTCGATACTCTGGAGGTCAAGAAAATTCGCAGAGGACCGCAACAATTGTTGAGTGCCAAATTGACGCAAAACAATTCCGACGACAATAGAATATTGAGCTTCGACGATATCTCCATCGTCGAGTATTTGAAGTGAACGGAAAATCGTCGATTCCATCTTGCGAATGTTTTGAGAAGCTTCGATATCTCGGAGCGGAACTGACGGATATTTTCGAACCGCGTAACCAAGGGATTTTCGGATTGTCGAGAGATATGAATCTTTCAATTCAGACGAACGATCTCATCGCCGAGTTTTTCTTCGTGGAATGATCAGAAACATTCGCGGGAACGTTTCCTTGAGTTGAAAAATATTGACGTTTCTCCTGATTCGGGATCATCGAAGTAACGTGAAAAGTTTCAATGCCCTCGGGGACGTGCCGACTGTACAATTGTAAAACTAAAATGAGATACGCTGACAATTTTGAGTATTTCGCGCTAAAAACGCTCTCAATTCCAATCTCGCTGTAGCTAGAACGTTTTTCATGAAAACATATCTCCCGTGTCTTGACGTGTTTTTGTACATAAAAAGAGCAAAGCGCAACTGTATATTGACTGGTTGGAACGTGATGGATCAAATCTCACACGTTCGACATTTATTACAGAGCTTCGATATTTTACGAACACATTTGATAAATCGTGATTTATCAATGACTATTGAAGAGGAGGCAAAAGAAATAGAACATGTGATATTATAGATTTTTACTTGTCGCAACGAAAATTGCGGCTTATTCGCTAATTACATTTCATTGTGTTCAGTATATGATACAGCATTATGTACAGATGTATCTTTTTTCCATTAAATCTTCTCCCTTTTTCACCAAAGTCGTTTTTATTGAACGTTATCGCGTAACATTCGTTCGGAAGCCGCGGGCTGATGCTTGAAGCTGCAAATTTCATCGCTAGCGGGACAGCCATCGGGATGGTTCTCATAGAACCAACACGGTTTTACCTTCGTTTGAAAGTTCTTTTTCACTTTTCTCTTCTTATTGTTCTTTACCTCGATCCCAGGGACTCTGAATTGTACGCTACCGTCGACGACACGAAAAATGTGACTGTTGTTTCGCAACAATGTTTGAAGACCTCCGCACTCGTTTCTCAGCTGTTTCAGAGTCTCGGCAGGGAGAATTTTCGCGATTTCGACCAATTCCATTAGTCCACCGGCATTCCAAGTCCCGCCTTCGTTCAGCGTTATTTTGCGGACCTTTCGCAAGAGTTGGGTGGTAACAACGTTGATTATCTCATCGATAATCGTTCTATCGATCCTGGTACAGTTTCGCACTCTCTCGACGCTCTCGCGGGGCTTAAAGTCCGCCGACCATCCACAGTTTGTCAGAACTTCGGTGTCCTCGTTCGCCGAGGGTCGCTTGGCCTTTGACGATCTTGCGTTTATCACTTGGTCTATGAGTTTGTCTTGAGCCTCCGTGCTTTCTCTCGGATACGTTCTTTCGCCACCAATCAGGCAAATTCTCTTGGTCGATGGTATCCTCAATTTGTCGAGGTCCGTTTTGAAGCCGCAATCCTCGCAAACGCTCTTCACGTACTTCATGTACTCGAAGTACTGACTCTTCGTGGCGCTGTCGCGTTGAAATTTTCGACCGTCAAACTCGTGGGCGCAGCAGGGCAGCAGAAAGAACCGACAAGTGTACGAGCTCCGAGCTGCTATGACCGGAATCCACGGCGTCAGTTCGTCCGAATGATTTCCTATGAGCCAATCGACCTTGGGAAACAAAGTCAACGCCGACGGCACGATCGTTTGCTCCTGGCGATGCGAAAAAAAGTATGTGTACTTATAAGAATCGAGAAATCTTCGAAGAATATATTTCGAATTTATTAAAGGGTATCGATAATTTAGAGGGTTGGAAAAAATGATTTTTGTAATGTTTTTTCAACTAGTAAGAAGTTTTGGTGAGTGAAAAATTTCTTTTTTTAACTAGTGAAGAATTTTAGTAAGTGAAAAATTTTAAATCTTTTTCATCCCAAACTCAACATTTTTTTAACTAGTAAAAAATTTTAGTAAGTGAAAAATTGCAAATCTTATTCACCGCCAAATTCAAAATTCTTTCTTTAACTAGTAGAACATTTTAGTAAGTGAACAATATCAAATCTTATTCACCACCAAATTCAAAATTCTTTTTTTAACTAGTCAAAAATTTTACTAGGTGAAAAATTTCAAATCTTTTTCACCGCCAAATTCAAAAATCTTTTTTTAACTAGTAAAGAATTTTAGTAAGTGAAAATTTCAAATCTCATTCGCAGCCAAATTCAAAATTCTTTTTTTAAGTAGTAAAATATGTTAGTAAGTGAAAATTTCAAATCTTGTTCACCGCCAACTTCAAATTTCTTTTTTTAACTAGAAGAACATTTTAGTAAGTGAACAATTTCAAATCTTATTCACCACCAATTTCAAAATTATTTTTTTAACTACAGTAGAACCTCGATTATCCGCACCTCGATCATCCGAACCCTCAATCATCCGAACGCTCAATTATCTGAACGTTGGAGCAAAAGATGCATTGTTGCTCGCTGCCACCGCCGTGAGCAACAATAAGCAAACCCAACGCAACTTTTCTTTCTCAAACGGCTGCGAGACTTAGCCGCTCAAAAACACGTTACAGCCGTTGGTCAATTCAAAATGGACGATTTTATAAAAAAAATATAAAAATAAGCATTCAACATGTTGACATTCGACATGTATGTCAAATTTTAATATATATGTATGTACTGTTTTTATGTAAAAAAGTGATGTTTATGATCTTGTCCCAAAAAACCCACGTTTTGATTTTCCAAACTTTTGATTATCCGAACTAGTGTCGGTCCCAATTGGTTCGGATAATCGAGGCTCTACTGTAGTACAAAATTTCAGTAGGTGAAAAATTTCAATTCTTATTCACCGCCAAATTCAAAATTCTTTTTTCAACTAGTGAAAAATTTTAGTAAGTGAAAAATTTCAAAACTGATTAACTGCCAAATTCAAAATTCTTTTTGTAAGCGGTAAAAACTCGAAATTGCACTTATTTTGGGCTTCTGATGTAGCATTACCACTTAATACTAATTTTCAAAAGATTTATCCCTTAATTTTATAAAAAGATATACCATTAATGGGAGGGTAGGGGTTTGCACTTTTGAAAAACCGATTTTTTTGTTGTCTTTTCTTATAGTTAAACATTTCAAGAATATAATCCCAAAATTTCAAGTCAATCAGAGTAAAACTCTCGAAGTTATTGTCTATTTACTCCCGCTCCTCTAACACTGTAACTCCGACAGCTAAAACTTCAAACGCGTTTTTCTCGAAACTACTTTTTCAAAGTCCGTGTTCACTGCCATTTGAAAACTACATGACCGATTTATTTCACACTTGGTACACATTTTCTACATATAAAATACCTCCCCCAACGGTTAGTTTGAGATTTTTTTTTACATTGAAGGGGTTTTCCACCCCCAAAATGGCGGAATTTTTCGTGAAAAATAGCACTTTTCACTTTACACGACCACCAAACATTTAGAAATGAAATTAAAAAATTATCAAACGCCGTTGGGGGGAGGATTTGATGATACTTTGACTAAATTTTGATGGTACTCGATTTCAAATAATTTCTCGCTGAGATACAGTGAACACCGCAAATCGTGTTTTTTCAAAGGCGTTCTTGGAAAAGCTTTGTCACCGGCTTGTTTGTGGATATTTTCGCGTACAAGTTTCACGGGATGTTCTTGAAATGACGCTTAACAATGCACAAAAGGTTTCAATAAATGTACTCTACCCACATAGGTGAAAAAAAATTGCAAAAATGCGTTTTTTTTCACGCTGAAACCCTTACCCTCTCCTTAATCTTATAAAGTATAATGAAATCACTTTACGTACTATGAGTCGCGTCGTAGACGGATAAATATCCCAGATTTGTCTTTTTCTCAAATCGATACCAGTTCCGGCATGGCCTTCGCTCGTCAATATATGGACCAACAATCCGTTTCCACATCCAAGATCGACGAAACTCTGTTTCCCATCGTTATCGTCTTTTCTCTCCTGCTCCCACAACAGTATAAGATACGTGGCAATTGCAACGTCCTCGTAGACGAATTTATTCGGATCTGTGCATTCCGGCCATTTCTTCACCATTTCCGTGCCGTACTTTTGTTTCAGCCGGCTGTACAGTCGAGCGTACTTTTCCGGTGATACGAGATTCAGCGAGCCCTCCACGAGGGCATCACCGTTCGGATGTTCGTTCTCTATCCACTTGCATAAGCGAGGGAACAATTTTTGGCGCAGCCACTGTAAACTTGGATCAGGAGAATCGGAGCTCGTCCGTTGGACGCGAATGCTAAAGCGATTGTCAATGTCTAATGTAAGTTTGTACGGTCTATTCAAGCTCAAAGATCGTTTTTCGGAGTCAACGCTTCGATGGTAGCACAATACGGACTTGGATTCTTTTTCGATAATGACAAATTCCAGTCCCACTGAAAATATTGCGGAGTCGCGAGGTAAATATTTGTTCACTAGCAGGTACGCGCCGGGTGCAGAGTCTTCCAGTGGATTAAAATCGGATGTCACTAAAGTGCATTTATTTGTGATATTAAGAGACTTTCCGACGTTGCCTTCGGAGCTACATTCCAGTACTTCGGACTCAACTTTTAACAGTATATCGATCATCTCCGTAGCATCGCATTGCAATATCGCAGTTAATAAATTTATGCACGAGGATATCCTTCTGTTAACGAGATGAGGACTTTTCGACCAAATGTCCATCGCTCTCCAAAAACTTGCGGTACTCCCCTGGCTTGGCTCGCTAACTATTAGTTCAAAATTCATGGTCATATCTACGTGGAGGCTAGACGTTTGCGAAATCGATCGATGATCTATTTTTTGGCTGTATCTGACCGTTCGTTGGTCTTGTACTGCGAAAGAAATCACAATTTGTAACAATTTGTAGCAATTATGCCCTTCGACTGAAGCATTCGTTCTCCTCATATGGTTGCGAAGTAATTACCTTTTTCATTATCCATTCAGCATCGTAAAGCGCTTTGTTCATAATTTGTTGGACTCTTTCTGGATCAGGTTCGATCGTGTGTTGTTTGAAACTCTGCAAATTAGGTATGCGATATGTCCGGTATTGTGATATTTGAGGTTAAGTTTTATGTGCCAACGCGACTTTTTGAGGTTATGTAATTGGCTGCGGCACTGATTGTTGTGAAAAGTAAAAGAACGTCAGTCTGCGAGAATAATTTGGACCTACTTGTCTGATGGAATGTTTGTAAAATTCTTGCGGTCCAGCCGGTAATTTATTGCATTCTCTCATCAAATATTTGAACAGACGCTTCGGTGTGTTTGCGTACTCGCGGGAAATCGTCGTGGCCATCATTTGAGAACGGAATATATATTCGCAGGTGATACTTTCTTCCTCTCGCTGATGCGCAATATTTGTTTACTTTTGCCGAAAACTATTGCGTATGCAAAAAAAATGTACTGTTTTGCGAGAAAACGTCGGCGTTACTTTACGCGTGCGATAATGATCTCTAAGCACTGCGGGAACGTCGACTTGCGCTACTCGTAATTCGTTCTGCCTTCTACTACACAGAAAAGTTTTTTTTTCTCTTTTCAGATGAAAACCTTATCGGGCAATGTCAGTGCACTCGCGTGACGAATTGATGACTGGGAGATCGTCAGAGCGAATAAACGACACGTGAACTAGAATTTGTTTTTATTGACAATTGCAGCCGAAATGTTGCAAATATGTCGATATATTTTACAAAGCTTTCCACTGAATAGATTCTTGGGCTCTCGTAGCTTGGCTTATAATTCCTGCGGTATCACAGTGCAGAGTCATACCGCCGGATTGATCAGTAAGTGCAATTTTTTATTCGGTTGACTGCTCATTCGATATATTCTATGGAGAATAATTAATTGCTTGATTGATGATCAATCGATTGATCAATCGGATAATGTGAAATTTGTGCTGCAGTTATCGGTGATGAAATATTAAAGGCCCAGGTCAAGGATACCAATTCTGTTTTCATGTGCACCCTGTTGTACGAATGTGGCGTGAAAGTTAAGAAGGTCAGTCAATTTTTAATATGTATACAAGAGCAGAAAAAGTTTGTAATTAGCGCTACGAACAAAACAGTAGCATTCGTAGAGGAATAATCTGAAATTTAATAATTAAAGATGAGAATAAGGGATAATTGAATTCTAATTTGTTAAGGGGTTAGGCTACTGTGATGACCCGAAAATCAGGGTTATTTGAAAAAATTAATTTTGATGAAATAAGTGAGATGATTGGAAAAGCGCTTGCACATTTACTTGAATGTAGATTAATAAAGTTATGTACGAAACTTTATAAAAACATATTTATAATTAAGAAGTTGTAAAAAATCTTGTGCAGGACCTTTGAACGTGAGGGGCTTAATGGTGTACTTGATATCAGCCACCCGGTCAATCTGAAACAAAAAAAAAGGTTTTTTTTTTCTTAAGGTGAGGGTAGGGCTTTCAGCGTGAAAACAAAACACTTTTTTGCGAATTTTTTTCATCTATATGCATAGAGTAAATTTATTGAAACCTTTTGTACATTGTTAAGAGTCATTTCAAGAACATTCCGTGAAATGTGTACGCGAAAATATCCATAAACAAGCCGATGACAAAGCTTTTCCAAGAACGCCTTTGGAAAAACACGATTTGCTGTGTTCACTGTATGTCAGCTAGAAATTATCTGAAATCAAGTACCATTAAAATTTAGTCAAAGTATCATCAAATCCTCCCCCAACGGTCTTTGATAATTTTTTTTTTCAGTTCTGAATGTTTGGTGGTCATGTAAAGTGAAATGTGATATTTTTCACGAAAAATTGCGCCATTTTGGGGGTGGAAAACCCCCTCGGTGTAAAAAAAATCTCAAACTAACCGTTGGGGGGAGGTATTTTATATGTAGAAAGTGTGTACCAAGTTTGAAATAAATCGGTCATGTAGTTTTCAAATGGCAGTGAATACGGACTTTGAAAAAGTGGTTTCGAGAAACACGCGTATAAAGTTTTAGCTGTCGGAGCTACAGTGTTAGAGGAGTGGGACTACATAGTCAATAACTTCGAGAGTTTTGCTCTGATTGACTTGAAATTTTGGGATTATATTTTTGACATGTTGAACTATAAGAAAAGACAACCAAAAAAACCGATTTTTCAAAAGTGCAAACCCCTACCCTCCCCTCAAAATACATAATATTGGCTAAGACTCGACCGAGTTTTTCTTAGTTAACGTGTAACAATCACTAGAAAAAAAATTGAATTTTCTTTCGATTTTTCGAGGAAAAATGTCATCACTATTCTTGGGGCCAGGTTGAAATTCCGAACTTTAAACGCTCCACCGGTTTAACATTCCGAATTTTAATGTTCCGAAATTCAAGATGGGGCCGGGTTGAAATTCCGAACTTTGGATGGCCACGCTCAAAACTCCGAAAGAATAGCACCCCGAACGATCAAAATTCCGAAAGAATCCGTTAAAATAATTCGCCTATGGAAGTTTTGAAAGTTTCAAAATTTTCAATAAATCGACGAATTATTTCAAGAATTTATTAAGAAGTGATTTTGCGTTAATTTTGAAAGTTGTCCAGACAACGTTATATGTTCTACATCATTTACAGTCAACTGTGTAGACTTCTGCTGGCATGATCTTGACACGACGGCCGGGTTGAAATTCCAAACTTTGAATACGCCGACGGTTTAAAATTTCTAATTTTAAAGTTCCGAAATTACAAGGTTCGTCAAGATGATGCCAGCGAAAGTCTACACAGTTGACTGTAAATTATGCAGAAAGTATAACATTGTCTAGACAAATTTCAAAATTAACGTAAAATCAATCTTCATAAAACAAAATTCTTGAAATATTTCGTCGATTTGTTGGAAATTTTGAAACTTTTAAAACTGCCATAGCCGTATTATTTTGACGGTGTTCAGATTTTCGGAGTTTTGGTTTTTCGTGTAAAATTCTTTCGGAGTTTTAATCTTTCGGGGTAGTATATTTTTGGAGTTTTGAGCGTTCTCATCATTCAAAGTTCGGAATTTCAACCCAGCCCGCTATTCTTAATAGCCGATGAAAAAGAAATGTCGCAAAGAGAAATGTCGTCAAGACTAAACTACTATTATACTGAATAAGTGCATTTAATTTGAAGTCCATCCATTCATGAGATGTCCAGAAATGGTGTAAACCGCTTAAAAAAATATAGTTTCGCGAAAAACGAGTTAAAAGTTTTACTAGCTACTCTATCGTTGTAATCATAAGTTTACCTTTAATCTGCCATTCCTGCACCATATATTGGACTTTCGTCTTCAATTTGAGTTGCCTCAAGCGACAAACGAGCCATCGTTATTTTCACAGTAGCCTGACCCCTTAAATTGTTCAATTTCATTGGAAAATCAGACTAAAAAAGTATTAGAGAACTAATCAATACCTCAATTAATCGTTTCACTGTCTTTTGATATTGAGGGTCTATATTTTCCAGTATTGGTACAAACAGCTGCCTTGGAAAGATTATATATCAAGATATGAATACTGGAAGAAACTTCAAATTGCAGTACTGCTAATTTATAGACATTGAACACCTATTTTCAACTGTTTGCAAATGCATTTAGCTGGAAGGCTATATGAATTTAATTTTGAATTGAACGAATTGTATCGATGACCCAAGTAGCGATTTTCAAAAAGGTGTGCAAAAGTCTGCCCAATGGGTACAAAACGTCCGCCTGGAGTTTACCTCCAAGCTAACAACTATTAAAAAATATAACTGTTGGCCACATGATGACTTATATGGGCTTGAAGTTTGCATCCTTGGAATGCAACGAATTTTTTGACTTCCTTATTTGTAAATGGTATCGAAAATCATATTTTGTAGATTCATGTTGTAGATCGCTAAATAAAGAGCCCAAAAGATGGTCGCGGGTTTTTTATAGATTAAATATGTTAAAGAAAATTTGGAACATTCAGTGAGAAAATATTTCGTTGCATACCAACGATGCAAACTTCAGAATCATTAAGGGGCTATAGCAGTGTAAACGCTGAAAATTTCGATCATTTTCGGGAATATTTTGGAAGAAAAGTACTCAATTAAATATTTCCTCCGTTCTCTTTCTTATCTAATCGCGTTATCGCAAACCGATACTGATGTTGATTGCCCATTTACAATTAAGTAAGAAGCCATTGACGCAAATGATTTCACTAAACGCAACAAATTATAAAAATCACTCGTTTTTGCACAAATTATCCTTTCAAGTGAAGTTGATATCAATGGGCGATACCAGTGTGAACGCTGAACATTTGAGTGATTTTCGGGAGTTTTTTGGAAGAAAAGTACTCAATTAAATGTTTCGGAGAATTAATAATATATTTGGCTATATTTGACCTATATTACATAATTTTTTCATAGAAAAATATTTATATCGAAGCGACTTATGCGCTGCCTTCGGAGGCGCCAAAAAAAAGTTCCTCCACTGCTGACATGATTCCGGCCGATTGAGTAGCTGAAACCGAAAAAGGAAAAAATGTCGTTAAACTGGAAGATATTTCCTGTACAATGACGCAGGATTTTCGAAAAATATCAAAATCTAACAAAATGGCGTAGTTATGAAAAAAGTCTGTTTTCTTGCCTATAAAATGGGCGTTTTTTTCAATGCCAAATCGTCAATTTTCATCCAATCAAAAATATCCTACGTCATTGTAGAGTAAATATATTCAAGAGTACTCAGTTCAAATTTCAAGTAAATCGGATAATTGCTCTTTGAGTTAGCAAATTTGAAAAATTTTATTTCATATTCTTGAAAGTATAAACTGTCGAAAAAGGCAACAAAAAAATTGATTTTTTGAAAGTGTTACACTGGTATAGCCCCTTAACTTATAGGTAACTTTCAAGCGGACATGCGGTACCCATTTAGACAACTTCTGGACAACTATTTGGAAACTGTTACCTGGGGAATTGATCTGAATTCAAGATCGTTCAGACAATTCGAATCGAATGAATTAATAACGATTTTATTTTCAAGATATCGGTGATATCCGACGACGTTGACGTGATAGCGAGTGAAATTCGCGATTTCTCCAACAAGTACACATACGTCATCACATCCGGAGGAATAGGACCAACTCACGACGACATGACGTTCGAGGGTCAGTAGAACGAGAATATAAAAAGAAACGGCTGCGTGCGCCACGAAATAGCGTACAATGCATTTTTCCAGGATTGGCAAAAGCTTTCAACGACACTTTGCACCGTGACTCGACATTGGTTGACATCATAGATAAGATATTAAATCCGAACGATCCAGATGCACCCGCATACAAAATGGCATATGTGAGTCACTTTCGAGCTTCCCTGTCTTGAATTTATTTTTCGCACATAAAAGATTGCGCCAAAATGCATTTTCGAAAGATACCGAAAAGGGCCACACTGAAATTTGGCACCGATCCAAGAACCGGAAAATTCATGAACTATCCCTGCATAACTATGAAGAACGTGCACGTTTTTCCTGGCTCGCCGGTATTTTTGGAGACTTCGTTCGTCAGTTTGTACAAGGTACTAACAAAAAAACTTTCAAAGGGTTCAGTTCCCTCGTCACTATAACAATTTGTTTACTTCTGCATAAGGAATTGTTCAAGACTGATCGCAAATTTGTAAAAATGGAGCTGTTCATGAACGCAAAGGAAGATTCCTACGCTTCGGCACTGACGAGCGTGGCCAAAGAATTTCCACGTGTAACTTTTGGCTCGTATCCAGTCGGCGATACCAGGTAAGGGGCCGTACGCAAATTACGTAACGCAATTGGAGGGTTCGGCCAGGCGTTATGGTCTACGTACGTAGGGGGGGGGGGGGGGGTGTCAAAGTTTGCGTTACGTCACGATTTTAAAACTGCCAGAAATAGCAAAATTTCTGCATGATCAAGTTTTTTATTTAATCCTCGAGTGCAATTTTACCGTGGATAGCTCACAGCTTTCTATACGCAATGTCAGTTAAGGGGAAAAATCACTGTGCAAGAACTTGCACAGTAGCTTTCCCACATCCCCCAAGCAAAATTTGAAGGAATTTTTAAAAATATTTCTTGAAAGTACATTTATTGAAAAATATGTTGGCAACATTTTTATTCACAAGTCCGAAAATTGACCGAGTTATAGTCACTTTAGTGAGAACAGGTACCGCGACCGGTTAGTGCCCTCAGTCCCTACAGGTGTGGCGTCATTTACAATAGATAAAGTACCCGCTCTCATTATTTTGTGAATTATCATGAAGACGAAGAACCGTCATATCGCCCGCGACTAGATACTTTAATGTAAGTATCAATATTCTAGAAAAAAACGTAACTTTATATCACGAAACACGGAACGAAAATTTTGAACGCGTTTTTCTCGAAACTAGTCTTTTCGACCTTGCCCGAGCGAATACTGAAAAACTTATCAACCGATTTTCAATTTTTTTAAAAACTTGTTTGTAATCGCAGTGACTAAGGTTGTACGTATCCGCGTTTTTAATATTTGATAATTGCTATTTTTAAAGACTGCTTGAATACAGAAAAAGGGTCTTGAAAATAGAAAAAAATGTCCAAACTGTCGGCATTTTGTACAAAAAAAACCAAAATAAAAAAGCCTACGCATAACGATAGCTACATTTGTATGGATATCGATAAATTGTTGACTTTTAATTTACAGATAACCTTTCATAAAGATAAATGAAAGTGGGAAAATCGATAAATGGGATATTTCGATTCCTACACAGGAAGATATTCCACACATCTTCGATGTGTGGATATGTGAGATCCACACATCTTCGATGTGTTGATATGTGAGATCCACACATCGAAGTGGGATAAATCGATGGGACAATGAAGAGAATTTTGTTTTCGTTGTCAAATCAAGGCATATATCTCAGTTAATTTTCAAGATTTTGTCATAAAAATTGGTATAAAACGAGATGAATGTATACTTCATAAAATGAGTATAAACCCGATCCTTTCATAATTAGTTATGTCTATGAAAAAAAAATCGCAATTATTGACGACAAAGCACCCGTTACGTAACGGAATAGGGAGGGGGGGGGGGTCTGGTCAAGTGTAACGGTCCCGTTACGTGGGGGAGAAGGGTAAAAAATAGGGAAATTTTGCGTTGCGTAATTAGTGTACGTCCCCTAAGTAAGATTGTAGTCGAAAATAATTTATATTGATGACAATTCGGGGCTTTGCATTTTTCGTATCAATTGCAGTGTACCGTACAAAGCGAGGGTAACGATCGAGAGCGACAACGAGCACGAAACTCACGAGGCACGAGACAAGTTCATCAGTCTCATTCCCTCGGATATTTTATTAAATTTCGACACCGCATCCGGGACTGCAACGTGATTACGAGGCAAAAAATCAATCGCGAGTACATTGTGCGCAGCTCTTTTGGAATATTCTTTCATTTTGAAACTTGGGCCCTAAGGGGAGACGAAGAAAGAATTAAGGGCCTGAAAAATGTGTTCTTTCGATAGGGGCCTTTTCCCTGATTTAACTACCTTTTTCGGCGCACGAAAAAGCGCACATGTTGAACACATCTCGACAAATATGAAAACTAATTTTATCGGGGAATAAAACGCACACGCTGATGAAGATCTGAGATAGTGTTTTCTCTTTTTACGAGCTTTTATTTATGTTGCTTCATTCGTATGACTGTCTTTCCAGTTCAAAATTTGTAATCCATTTTTCAAGTATCTGCTGGTATCCGATTGAGCTGAAATTTAGCATACTTATGTAAGTTCGGCGATAATGCAATCATATGGTACCACGGAGCTGGTCTGATGATAAAGGTGAGAGTTGGGTAATGTAACTCCTTAAGGGGCTATACCAGTGTGAACGCTGAAAATTTGCGTGATTTTCGGAAATTTTTTGGAGGAAAAGTACTCAGTTAAATGTTTCGGGAAATTAAGAATATATTTGGCTATATTTGAGCTATATTAAATAATTTTTTCATAGAAAAATATTGAGATCCAAGCGACTTATGCGCTCCCTTCGGAGGCGCCAAAAAAGTTCCTCCACTGCTGACATGATTCCGGCCGATTGAGTAGCTGAAACCGAAAAAGGAAAAAAATGGCGTTAAACTGGAAGGTATTTCCTGTACAATGACGTAGGATTTTCGAAAAATATCAAAATCTAACAAAATGGCGTTGTTATGAAAAAAAGCCTGTTTTCTTGCCTATACATTGGTCGTTTTTTTCAATGCCAAATCGTCAATTTTTATCCAATCAAAAATATCCTACGTCATTGTAGAGTAAATATATTCAAAAGTACTCAGTTCAAATTTCAAGTCAATCGGATAATTGCTCTTTGGGTTACAATGTCAGCAAATTTGAAAAATCTAATTTCGAGAAAAACGCGTATAAAGATTTAACTATTGATTTTTTAAAGATAAAATGATATTGATATAAATTACATAAATTATAATGATATTCTTGAAAGTATAAACTGTCGAAAAAAGCAACAAAAAAAAAACGATTTTTTGAAAGTGTCACATTGATATAGCCCCTTAATAGCATATGCTAGGACAGTCGACTTTGTGCTCATTTGTTTTGTTACCATGAGCACTTTTCATTACGCATGATAAGGAGAGTCTGATAACTGTGGTAGGGGGTTGAAAGTGAAATTTCCTAATAGAAAATGGTAGGACTCGAGTTTGGGCTCATTAATTTTGTTGACTTGAGCACTATCGATAATTACTCTATTATAAAGTTTCTCGCGAAACCTTCATAAACTAAGGCAAGGTTTTTGATTACGCCGATGTCTGAATGGCATGGGGTCTGGTCTGGCATGGCAAATAAATAAACAAATTCTAATACTAAAAAGTATAAAATAAAATACACGTAAAAGAACCCTTTTTAAAACAAGTTTAAATATAAAAGGTACTATAGTAAAAAGTAAAAAATAATGTTCAGTAAAATTGAATATCTAAACAGTATAACTACAAAAAAGGCGCTTCCTTGGTCACTCATCATAGGTGCAAGTTCGTAAAAGGTACATAAACGTCGATATTTTTAAAATTTGTGCATTTTGAGGTTTTTTTAAGGGGTCTTTTCCCGTTAGACGCTGAAAAGGCTATTTTCATGAATTTTTTTGATAGGTTTATATTATAGATATTGATATAAGAGTTGTTACAATTCATAAATACACTTTCGGAATACATTTAAAAAATTGTTTTGATGTATTTATGTAAACCAAACAAACTTTAAACGCGTTTTTCTCGAAACAACGTTTTTCGACGGCTTGTTAATGAAATCTCCGAAACTACTGAACGGATCGTTATGAAATTTTAATCCCATATTCTTTACAACTATAGCTATAGCGCATATCGAGGATTTTTTTAAATTTCGATATTTACTATTTTTCTTGCCAAAAACGGTGAAAAAAACACCTTTTCTTGTTTCTTCGAAAAATGTCCGCCATTTTGGTTTTTTGCATACATAAAAAATCGTATGATATGCGCTACGGCCATCATCATATTGAATCTAAAACCGTTTAATTTTTTTTCTTTCGGATGCTCCATCTCCGAGATTTTATCAACAGCGTAGCCCTACAATTTTTTTAGGACATTTTTTTAACTACCATTTTCGTCTATAAATAGTGACTTAAATGAACACATTTTTTTTTCATGTATTTCGAAAATGTATTTATTAAGTGTGACAACTTTTATATCAATATCTATAATATAAACCTATCAAAAAATTCGAAAATAGCCTTTTTTAGCGTCTTAAGTTAGAAGACCCCTTAAGCTGTTGGTCCGGAAAAATAGTCTACTAGGTTCGTATTATATGACAGCAGACCTGCTGGGAAGTTCTTTTAGTTCAAATATTCAATGCAGCTGTTTTTATTCTCAGACCGCGAACTTTTTTGTACACCTAATATGTCTAGATGCAATTATTTGTCATGCTTGTCCAAACAAATTGAATTCTCCAAGTATTCAAAAATCAAATTGAATCCATCCAAACAAATTGAAACATGCAAATATCCAACAAACGAAAAAGGCATTTATTCGCTGTTTTTTTCCCTCTTGACGATATTTTTTCCGTGGGGATGATTGATGGTCCTAATTGGCGTCTTTTTTTCGTTTTTTTTTTGTTCAAGCAACATAACGAGAGTCTGCTTCGTACAATTCGAGTTTAGACACTTCGGCGCATCCGTGGCAACTTTTCGGGCGCAAAACTCGTTCTGAATATTGATGAGACCGCGATGTCTTGCCTAGTCAGAAAGTTTCACGTATGGGTCAGAGAACCCGGAGAGCATTATTGCAGCGGTTTTGAATAGAGAACGTACCGTTTTCCATCGTTCGACAGAGAAACGTTCGTGGAATATCGTAAGCATAGCAAGTGTCGCCGCCATTGTTGAAGCTCGCCCGGTGGCTTTTTTTCTCGAATTTCTTTCTCCTTGTTCCAATGGCTGTCAATGATGGGGGATTGATCGGATTTGGCATTGAACGGCGAACGGGGGGCGGAGGAGGATATCGAAAAACTGCAAGAAACCATTCGAAGCGATTGTTTTCCGTGTGCTTTTGGAATTTATATTCGTACGTGAGTACGTGAAGACGAAAAAAACTCATACTAGGCATTCCGAGGAACAAAAAACGATCTAATATAAAGCATTTTTTCGGAGTAAAGAGAAAAACTTTCTGGAATCTTTTCCTCGCTAAGCTTACACACTGTAAAAAGTTCGGTCTCTCTCTCTCTCTCTCTCTCTCTCTCTCTCTCTCTGTCTCTCTCTGTCTCTCTCTTTCTCTCTCTCGCTCTCTTCTTTCTGAACGTTCGCTTCACGAAAATTTCCTTCGGAGTTTTAAGCATTTTCCTAGTCTCTAATAGCAGATAAAACTTTGAAATGAGGTTGCTGAAGTCTAGAGCTGCCGTGCAAAATTTGATGGGAGCGCAGACATGAAAGAAACGATATTTAAGACCTTAGGCCACAGTAACGGGTATAAAATCACGTGCGAATTTAACAATTTTTTTCGTATGAAAAAGTGATTCACTCATAAAATTAATTACACATCTATTTAGTATGAATATCAAGCTGTTAGAAAATATATATATATATTTTTTTTTCGATGTACAAAATGATCGACTGCTCGAAACTTCTCGAAATAGCTTTTTTCCAATTAGCGTGACAAATAACTTCAACAATTTCCACTCGATTTACTTCAAATTTAAAGTTCTGTCCCTAATTGCATTTCGCAGAGAAGTACGTACGAAATTTCTGATTAAGGAAGTTGTGTCCAAAATTGAAAATGTTAATAAAATTTAAAAAATTTGATAGGTCATTATGTAAAACATTTGAAAAGTTGTGTAAAAATTTCACAACGATTAGGGAGCTGGCTACTGAGAAATTAGAATTCACAAATTACACGCAGCCTTGTGGAAACTGAAGTAACTTTGCTATTATTATGATAGAAGTAACTTTGCAAATATTTATGAATAATCGTTTTTTTTTTATTTCAAGTATATCAAAAACAAAGGTGACTTTATGGTGCAAGAAACGACGTCGTCCGTAAACAAAAATGAGTATTTGAAGTAAATGAAAATAGCGGGAAAATCAAATACTCATTTTCGTTCACGGACGAAGTCGTTTCTTGCACCATAAAGCCACCTTTGTTTTTGATATATTTGAAATAAAAAAACGATCATTCATAAATATGTGCAAAGTTACTTCAGTTTCCATAAGGCTGCGTGTAATTTGTGAATTCTTATTTCTCAGTAGCCAGCTTCCTAATCGTCGTGAATTTTTTACAAAACCTTTCAAATGTTTTTCATAATGATCTATAAATTTATTAAATTTTATTACCATTTTTAATTTTGGACACAACATCCTTAATCGAAAGCTTTTCATTTTATGAGCAGTTTATAAGCAGTTATAACGCAATTTTTCACTGAAAATTCATTTCTTAAGTTCAAATACCTACGAATTTTGAATAAAACAATATTTTTGAAATTCCGTACGTACTTCTCTAGGTATTCTAATGTAGATTGAGAATTTTTTTTTGTTCTAGGTAAAAAATTGTGGTTGCTATATGTCACTCCGCGGACCGCTTAAAAAAAGATAACAAAAGAAAATAGTAGTTGGCCATTTTGTACATCGAAAAACAAAAAATTTCTAACAGCTTGATATTCATACTAAATAGATGTGTAATTAATTTTATGAGTGAATCACTTTGTCATACGAAAAATATGATTAAATTCGCACGTAATTTTATACCCATTACCGTGGCCTAAGGCCTTAAACCCGAAAAAATAAACAAAACATCGCAAAAAAGCGTAATTTTTTGGAAATTCTTCCAAAAAGAACCTCAAGAAGATCAATCAACATAATATAAAACCATAAACACACCTTTAATTCGACTTTTTCGCTCTATTGGACGTTCCCTTGTAGCAATTTGCAAAAAACAATTACAAATTCATCTGTCCGAATATACCGAATCATTGGTTCCCAATTTTTTTCGAAATGCATCTAGAGCTGCCTATTTCTCGTGAGCACGCCCTCCGGTGTTGCTGCGAGGGATGTTTTGGAATTCTCTCACGAAAAGAGGGGGGGGGGGGGGGGGTGCTCCGGTACGCAGTTGAAAGTGCAGGTTCGCGGGGCGCGCGCGATCGGAAAGAATTCACGAGAGAACTGGGAAATACCGCACGCGCGTTCCGCATTGGAACAGTAGCGAACGTGGAATGAGACGAGACGAAAAACGTATATTTCCAGAACAAATATTTACACGAAAGAGAGAAGTGGGGCGAAGGCGACCGGGGGGGGGGGGGGTTGGGGGTCGGGGGTATGCTTGGGGATGTGGGAGTAGCAGTAGAAGGGCGGGGGTAGGGATGTCGAAGAGAGCTCCGAGCGATGTTTCGGAGGCAGAGGTTCTCTGCGTGGGGGTGGCTTTTTTAGGGGGTTGGTTTTCGAGGTATAAAAAGAGCGAAAATGTGTTTTCTGTTTGATTTGCGACTATATTTTTCTTTCCGGCTCGACGGGCTTTGGAGAAACGAGTGGGTGGCTCGCTCACACACTCCTTCGAAATGTATTTTTTTCAACCCCCACCCGCGAACACGTCAAACTTGCTGCTCGTTGGCGGTGGAAAACACGAAACGAATTTTACCAACCGATTTATACGCACACCCACACACGCCTGAGCTCGGCGATTGATTGGTGTTTCGCGAATTTTCCTTCGTTCTTGCCATTCCATCCGAGCGATATTTATATTCGGCGCTAATCAGTAAAACTATGTGGTACTTTTACACGATTTTTGGTAGTATGTTTCACTTTTTAGAAGAGTTTTTGGTCGATTTTTTAGTGGAATGAGTTTAGAAGATGGGTGGGATTTGTGTATTGGTATGCCGATTCCATTCGATCATTGTGACGTCATATTCGATAATTACGTCCTAGTGTCCATAGCAGCTGGTATTTTTCTATCGGACATCATTGGTGATGTTTATAAGTGGGGAGCAACGTATTTATCATCTCTGACCCTACTTTACCTTCGAGAGCCTCTGCTCTCAAGTCCGAGAACAAGCCTCGATACTTCCGCCACAAGGGCCGTACCGAAATCCCATTTCTTTCAACACTAATAGCAAGTTTTCTCCTTCAGACTGTCGATCATCGGGATGGACATTTTTTCCATCGAGTTCTCGAATGCTGAAACCTCGATGTGTGTTCAAAAACACGCAGGTGTTGGCTTAAGGGGTAAGGCCACTGTAACGGCCCAAAAAAAAAGGTTTTTTCACTAATTTTTTGCTCCCGAAATTGAAGGTATTTGAAAAAAAACTTTTAATGGTGTTATCGGGCATACATTAAACTTTATTATAAAATTTTTTTACAGTAAAAAAAAAACAAAATGGCGGTTCCACAGCTATCTTCCCGGGACATGTTTTGCTTCCAGGGCTCCGCGGCACGCAGCACCACTGGTGCACTTTTGAATCTAGAACAAAAAAAAAACCATTAATCTAGAGGGCTATAGCTAGAGAATGTCGATCGGATTTTAAAAAGTATCAATTTTTGTGGATTTGGCGTGCGTTTGAAAAAAAAAATTGATTTTTGACGAAAAAAACGGCAAGTTTTTTGTTAATAAAAAATCAATAAATAAAGTTCTTGAAAATTCCGATCGACATTCTCAAGATAATGTAAATGTTCACATCTGGTTAAAATTTCAAGTAAAAAAAATGAAAATTGTTTGAGTTATGCTGCGTGCCATTTTGAAAAACCATGTTTCGAGAATAACGCGTTTAAAGTTTTGCGAATAGTTTGTTTGGGTTTGTTTGGGTTTGTTTGGGTCGCACAGGACCTTTTTTTCTTATTCTAGAGGGTTTAAACTATTTTTTAAGCCAATAAAAAAAAATCGATTTTTCAAAAAATTTACAGTGGCCTTACCCCTTAAGGCACCACACCACGGTTCGTGCGCGGTACGAGGGTGTATTTTTCGTAATTATTTTCAAGCAAACGATGAATGGAATTTTTTTTACTACAGGGGCCAGTCCACTTTGGAACCACGAAAAAAGGCTATGTTCGCGATTTTTCTTTGAGGATTTTACAAAAGATATGAATATCAAAGTTGTTGGGCTTGATAAATAAAGTCTTGAAATACATTTTTTTTAATTTAATTCATTTTTATTCATTTTTAAGTACAAAAACTATAGTTTAACGTAACGCCTAAAAAATAGGTGGGCTAGGTAGCTCCATCACAACTCGGCAACGGCTTGTCTGAAACAAAAAAATCAAAGTCCATTAGATTCAGTATAACGCCAGCTACAAAATAACCCTCGGATATAAAGTTTTATCAAAAAATAAAAAAACGGCAGATGAAAGACGAAAAGAAGTTAAAAAAAGCGTTTTTTTCGCAGTTTTTCGCAAAAAAGGGTAAAAATCAAAATTTTTAAACCACCGAGGGTTATCTTGTTGCGAATCATGTCTACAATGTGGTTAAAATTTCAAGAGAATCGGTTTTATTAGTTTTAGAGATACGATGGAGCTAGATTTTGAAAACGTTGTTTAGAGAAAAACGCGTTTGAAGTTTATGCTATGAAAAACTCTTACCTAAACTCAATCGGCAATTCCTGCACCTTAGAAAATCCCTTCTGATTGCTCATCATCGTCGATTTCTTCAAATCTTGCTTGCTTTCGATTTTTTGAAATTTTCAAAGTGGACTGGCCCCTTAAGGTTTTTAAATCGATTTAGAAGCCATTGTCCACACGACGGAATTGAACCTCTCGTTTGAATTCTGCGTGTACCCACGGAGGCATTTTGATAGTAGGTCTTCAGTTCTGAGGTCGTTGTAAATTTTTCGTACAATAATTGGTCTAAACGACTCCAAATTGCTATAACATTTTTTTTGTTTACCAAATGTTTTGCGTTTTGTCTATCATTATTGTGGTGTTTATACATAATTTAAGCCAATAAAAAAGATATCATTTTTTTTTCTACTCCGTTTTAACGCCTAAAATTAGTAACATGACAAAGCTGCGTTTAAAAGTGCAATACTGAACTAATTCTTCCCGGAAAACATTTTGTTTCGTTTTTTTTTTTTTTCAAGAATTCTCCTGTATTTATATGCGATGAAGGAGCTGCTTTTCTCTCCTGTATGTACACGTCGTCAATTTGAGGATAAGCCTCGACATAAATTCGAGTGTTAAGCTCTGTGCCTGCCTCTAGAGCTTTTCCTCATCGTTGCTTCGTGCGGAATTTGTTGCTCTCGCCCTTTTATCCGTTCTGTATATGTATATGGGAAAAGAGCACTTTGAACCCGTTATATCTATGTAACGTTGGCTACCAGCACCTCCGGCTATATCGACGCCGGTCCCTAATTTGAAAAAATGATTCCCTGACTTTAGGGCAGCCCGGTCCTGAAGATGACCTTTACGCAAATATATGCTTACGTTTAGCCAAACGTAACTTTTGCGGACGTTGGGTTGTACCAAATGCTGAGTATTGGGACAACAAGCCGCTTTTGAGGACGGTCCTCGACGTCGAAGGTCTTCAAAATCACGATCTTTTTTTCTCTATGTATCTATATGTGCGCGTGTAACCGTCTAGCGCAGTCACCGGTCGTTCCCCCATTCCTACAACTCGCGGTGTTTCCCCGTTACTTTTAATTACGAGCACATTTCTCTTTGTTACGTCGTTTAATTAATAGCCAGCGTCCGGGTTGTGTGTGAAATACGCGATGCGATGTGGGAACTTTTGTTTGAGCGAAGGGAAAAAAAAGAAGAAAAAAAATCATGAATACAACTAGGAAAAAGAATACGAGATGTGTACGTTATTAAGTTTGAGTAATATTTTTCCCTTGACGAATAATGGTGTTTTATCGTCATGACGAAATCTATTCTTGAATACTTCGCAAGAAGCATTCCGACTGAACGAGCCCACATGGTAGTTAGCGTAGTATGGACAAGGGCCGTCACCAATCTTGAATCGCACCTCGCTAAAAATATCTTTTAGCATTGATAATGCTTTTAAAACTGTATATGTTGTCGAGGTAGGCTGGGAAGGGGTCTGAGTTAGCTGGTTGTCACACGAAACTTACGCTACCCCCACTCCACTGCCACTGTGTTGTAGTAGAGTGGGGGGAACTGCGACATGCTGAATGCCTGTGATTGGTTGAAAAATGCCCTTTCCCTGAGCAATTCTAATCTTGTTATAAAGTTACAAATTATATTTCAACTTATATTACAAATATATCACGACAACTGTATAACAATTGTTATACAAACAAACACAAACGAACCTAAACAAAGTCGAAGAAAGAATCAAAAATAGGCAAACAAACCGAAAGCAAACACAAACAAACTCGAACGAAGAATCGAACAAAGGCAAACAAACCCAAACAAAGAAACAAACGAAGGCAAACAAACCCGAATAAAGAATCAAACAAAAGAAAACAAACCAAATGATATACCTCGATGTATCAATATTTTTTTTAAATAATAAAGATCAACTCATATTATTTACATGTACCTGTTTTTTATAACCCGAAAAGTCTAATTACATTTTCAATGCCATGAAAAAGTTGCACTTTGTGTAATATCTGTAGATTTGTTTCATTTGTATGGCAATTTCGATTGGAGTTCGCGGTCAAGCAAGTTACCGGGAGAAAAATTAATAACCAGATATGAATGAACGAAGATATGAACAAATAAGCAAAAACGCAATGGTGCATGCATTTAGTCGGTCGGGAGGCGGGGGCTGCGGAGTTTGCCATACAATTTCGAATATATCAAGGAAGAAAACGTGGAGGGTTGGGAGTACATAATCAAAGTAAAATTGAAGCCGTCTGGCAGGTGGATGCTCTACCCATAGACGCCATTGGGGAAAAGATGAGCAAGTGAGCGCGAGGCACATGTATACACACGGGAACATGGAAAAAAGAGAGAATGCGAAGAGGCGCGGAGGGACAGGAGGGAAAGTGGAACGTAGAAGCCGTTTTGCTTATTCATGAGTAAATTTCCCTCTAAAACGAAAATACTGGGTGGCGCTTCGTCCATCCCGGTGGATAGGTGTTTGCATAGAGAAAAAAAAGAAAGCGAACGGTGGAATAAGGAGGCGCGGAGGAGGAGAGATTACTTGAAAAAAAAAATAATAAAAATGACTATACGAAGATCGCGATCTTTTTTTCAATTCGTTTGATCACCTCGTGAAGATATCGCACAGAGGATCTTCGCATCGTGCGTTAACTCCGTTTATACGATCACTATTTTTTTTTAATTTTAGTTTCTGGGTTCAAACGTTATAATATATCCGTACGGGTTTTTACGTACTACCTTTTCCAATTGAGCCCTTTCTTATCACTTCCTGCACGGAGAAAAATACGGCCTCAAATTCTAACACTGGTTGCCAGAATTCTAATATTCGGTGCTAGAAAAGTATAGCAGTTTACTGCCAGTTCGGAATTCTAAGACTTGTTCTAGAAGTGTGAAAATGTTTCTCACGCCGTATGATGCGTGCATATACATTTAAAAATATTCTCGCATAGGCGCGAGTCCTAGATGCTGAGTCCTATATACTATATTTTCATATGGATTTTACTATGCGTATAGCTTGAATCTTCGTGTATGTATAGATTTCACTATACGCATAGCATAAATCTTCGGCGTTGGCGAAAAATATTACGAAGTTATTAGTAAAATGTGACTCTTTATACCGTACTTTTTGTAGAATACTGGATACTAATTGTTCCAATCACGTGGGCAAAGTATTTTTTGAATACTACAAAAAATCACAATGTGCCGAATAAAATGTATCATTTGTATCAGTTTACGTGCCATATCGTAGGTTAAAATTTAAATTTCTTCATTATTACTATACCAAAATTACAATTTTTATCTTCCATTCAATATTTTTTGATATTTTTTTTAGAAGCATAGTATTAATTCTAAACTTCGAGGCTCCTGTTTTCTTCGTGTACCCATACTTTGCTAATCTAACCTAACTTTCGTCGCGTCCACAGACGTCCGAACTTAAAAAATCAAACGCATCTAGTTTTTGCATGAAATTATTTAGTGCTTCGACGAAGGCTTCAATGAAACATTGATTTTAGAAAAAATGACCGCCGAAAAAATCGTTTTTCGGTGAAAAAAACCTTTGTTTTCGTTGATAAAAAAAGCTATACGGCGAAAAAAAAATTCGTTCAAGCACTGCTTTTTGATATGTAGAAGAAGCTTGTAAAATTTGAAGTTGATCGGTGCAATGATTTTTTAAATATCGTAGTCACCGATTTTGAAAAAGTAATTTTGAGTAAAATGCGTTTGAAGTTCGCCGTTTCGCGGAACCTACCTACAAACGCCCATAACCCCCTCAATTTTGAACGGATCGACTTGAAATTTTCAGAGAATATTTTTGGAATGTTATACTGTGAGAATTCGTCAAAAACCAATATTTTCAAAAATGGCAACTCGGTGTAACCCCTTAAATTCTGAAAAGTAAAATAGAACCGTTATTCATTTATCAATCCGCATATTTTGAGTGTTTTCCTGAAATACTCTGCTCCCGCACGCTTCATATTGTTGAAATGTTTGCATGATTAGAATGCAACGAAAATCCTTATTTGTTTTTTAATTTCTTTATTTCTAGCATTATTTAAACTCTTCTTTCGCGTTTTTAGTTTGGGGATCTCTAATAAGGGTCTTGAACAATATTCCAGTGATATTAATAGCCTAAAGGTGGCAAAAAAATTGGGCAATCGGAAAAGGATATTACCAAGTGTGTAAGTATGAAACCGGAATTTTTGTACAGAACAAACACGTTTATTGTAATGATATGATACAAAGTATCATATCATTACCGTAGGTACATCCGCCAGTTGTTGTTGTGTTTGAGCGTCATCTTCGTCAAACAAGGCTTGCAGGTCAGCGTCTTCAAACTTTTTCGGTGGTCTTCCACGTTCTTCGTTCCTCACGTCAAAATCGCCACTTTTGAACCGTTTGAACCACTCGAAACACTGTGTTTTACCGAGAGCATGCTCACCAAACGCCTCCACAAGCATTCGATGTGATTCGGCTGCGGTTTTCTTCAGATGAAAACAGAAAAGTAGTGCTGTCGGCAAATCGTAATTTGTTGGCACAAAACTCGACATGTTTATCTCTAATAAACTAATGCTACTGAATGAAACTCGTGTTATTGTGAGTTGGAAATCTTTGTCGGATATCAATACAATAACAAGACACCGCTGACGTGATGTGTCGGTAACTGCATCGACATCTAGCGCCACCTATGGGCAAATTCCGGTTTCATACTTACACACCTGGTAATTTCGTTGCATTCCAACAATACGAACATGAATACCATGTCGCTTTAGCCGTATTCCCAGCAAATAATAGGGGAACTCGGGGCAAGACGAATACGCTGGGTAAGATGTAAATCATAAGCCTAGCTAATAAACAGTGTGTGCGAGCACAGTGCACCCGTTGGAGTATGGAGTATGGAGTATGGATGAATAAGTGTGAAAGTATCAACTGTGACGGAAACACGCGTCTCGAGTGAGAGAACAATATCGATTTTTTGACAAAACGATCTAATTTTTGGTAAAGTTTACCATCGTTTCAGTTCCTATGAGTTGCTGATATTGATTAGAGACAGGTAGGTAAACACAATGAAAGTACTAATTATTAATATAATAAGAACGGTTTGTCAGGAATTTTCAAGGTTATTGTGTGATTTTTTGTTAATTCGTTAACCGTCTAATGGGGCAAGATGAATACAAGTTATCGCAAAGCCACAATATTTTACGACGTATCACTATTCACGTTAGAAAGGGTGAAATGAAACTAACAACGCCTTTGGTTTCTCTTCAACCGGTGTTTCTACCAGGGGAAGAAAAAGAACTTACAAATGATTAAAATGATATGGAAGCAAGCCTATTCAGACTAAATACTACAGAACTAAGAGGATTGGATGAACTAAGAGGATTGGCTTATCAAATTGCTGGTATTGAGACTTAAACCACTTTTATATGCGAAAGATGCCAATAATTCGTGTCCCATAATTCTCCCAGCGCTTTTATTTTTCCCATCTCGCCCCGCATACGAGGTAAAAGTTCAATTAAAAAAATATATTGCATGGTAATAATCAGAAAGACTGATTTTTTGCTTCCAAAATTGAAAGACCGATTAATGTTGATCAATTAAAAAGAATAATAAAAGTTGACTGACTCATGCATGTATTATGTTATTTGAACATGACCTTAGCGATATCATCCGGCCCCTACTTCCCCTACCAACTTTAGTTCTAATTATATCGACATTGCGTACAGTAACGCGGAAAAGATGCAATAAACATAATTAATTGACTTAAATCTTGTACATGGCGACGATCCAATTGAAGATAATTCGCACCCGGAACAGCGGGGCTCGTTGTTAGCCCCGTAGTTGCCTTCTCATCAGCTCTTTCGACCAACATCGGCATACCTCGTTCCTAGTTGTTGCTATGATCAGCGAGCGCATAGAATACCCAAGGACCGTAGTTCGATCCTTCATCCCGTACGTACGACAGGTGTCATTAATTTTGCAGCGGATATCGCAAAGAGACGAGTGGATGATATTTCAGTAGAGAACGCGATTCTATGGGCGAGCCAACCATATACCGATATACATTGGTCCCTATATATCAATGTAAAAGATGATAAAGAGACCGGTGTACACGTGGAAATGTATGTATGCATGGAAAATTTGTGGATCGATAATGCAAACGGAAGATCTATCGTAGTTTCCGGTCCAATGGCTTAATAAAATGTCCGCGGCAGAGCAAGCAACCCCAACTGGACGAACATGAGAGAAAAGAGTGAGAGAGGAACAGAGAGAGAGAGAGGGGGGACTCGACAAATCGAATTCCCTAATGGCAAGAGCTTTAGTTCGTTACCAACATTGTGTTAAGCCGCCAAATCCGAAAGCCACTGAACCGTGAATATCCGCGAATTTACATTTTGCACGGAGCCAACTGTACAGAGAGATCGAGCAAGAGAGAGAGAGAGAGAGAGAGAGAGAGAGAGAAGCCAAGGGAGACACGAAGGAGAAAGAGAGAAAACGAGACTCGCACGAGTTTGTCCGCGAGATGGAGAGAGGATGAAGAGGATGAACCAGTAACAGTACGTGCAGATCTCCTCTGCATGTCGAATTTACAGTTATAGATAGAGATAAAGATGCAAACCAGCGGAGAAATACGAAAGAACGTGATTCCTTCACAAAAGGCCTCGATCTTTTGACGTGGCATCGATTTTACTCCTGGTCTTCAAAGACGAATCTTTGAATCTCCATTGGAATTTTGTTTCGCCAAGTTCTCGCGTATCCAGCGGTTGTGTGTTTGCGAGGATTCGAGCACGAGACGAAGAGAAGAGATACACGAGTGGAGGACTTGCGCCAAAAAGATGCCGGGTGTAAAATAATCCGGGTCAGAAATAGCGAAGGCGAAGAAAGATCGAGGCGAAAAATGATCCGAGCGATGAACGACGTGAATGGAAACAGGGGGAAAAAACGGTTCAGCGGAGAAATTCTTAAATTCATCGAGATGATACGAGTTGCGTGAAAAAAAACAGGAGATCAAGGGAAACTTGAAAGCGACATTTGAGAGGTGAATCATCGTTACTGACGATAATACTTAAGTCGGATTCATAGAGGTGACTGTTAGTAATGGACGGTGTGAATACTTGGATGAATGACAGCTTAGGCGTGCACTTGTCAACTGGAAGTCTCACTGAGGTTGCGATCGTGCCACATCTGGCACTTGCAAGGAACATCACTCAAGTGTCATTTGGTTCAATTGTTCGTTCAAGTTCCAGTCATTGGGTTCAAGTGTCAAGTGTTAGATTTGGTTGAAACTCATATATGTGACAAAGCATTGAAAACTATTGGACGCGTATTGTTTTATCAGCGGAAAAACGGGTTGAAGGAGAAAACCACTCTCCAAAGAAAGGCGTGTCTCCCTTAATTTAATTGTCTTCTACACTTATATTTGAATTTTTCCTCGCTTTGCATTAGAACATTTTTTGTTTTTGTTTCATTGAAATCGGTGGACTGCTTGTGGGTAAAACTGCAAAATTACACCTCGACATTCCTTTCTTTGAGGGGTGTTTTTACCCCATAAAGCCGTTTTTCTGCCGATAAAAAAAATGACTTTTCTAATAGTTAACAATGCTTTACCATGTATATGAGTTCCAGTCAAATAGAAGGCGGACACTTCACTGATGTTCCTCGTCAGTGAAAATACAGCTGTCTGTATCCGCACAGGTTTTCCATAGCTCCCCTGGGCTCTAGTGCAAATGCGATAAAGCCGTGCATTGGGAAACGAGTGACCGTGGGCAATCCGTCACGGAAGTCTCCCAGAAACTGGAAATGCCCCAGACGGAAATAAAATATATGTAAAAATATATTTTTCGATATATTAAAAATAAATGTAAAATATATTTCAGATAAATATTATACATTTTAGATATATGCAATGTATACGGGAAGTGCGTTAAAAATATTTTCGCAATATCAAACTTTTGGGCAAGAATAGATCTTCAGAATGTATAAAAAAAATATATCGGATATGCGATTACGTATATTTAAACTGTATTGAAAATATACTTACAAGGTACTCAAACTACCTTCACAATATACTACAATTATATTTTAAATCTATTGGAACTATACAGGATGTCCCTCTTATCTTTGCCATCCGAAATAACGTGATAATTATCGACGTCGCAAAAAAACATCCAGACAAAATTTGTACGGTGTGAAGGGTACCAACAAATGCGACCAACTTTTATTATTTCGGTGGAGGCGCTGACGCACAGTGAAGGTCAGCTCCACTTTTTTAAGCTGAATGGTACTTTTTTTTCCACCATCTTGGGAAGCACCTCAAGCCGCATAAAAAATATTAGGGGTCCAAAGTCGTTCAAGGCCATTCAAGGTCAGTATCGATTATACAAATCTGAATATCTCAGATCACTACCAAATATTTGGTAGTGATCCGAGATATTTAGATTTGCATTTCATTTTGATGTGTTCGAAATGACCTTGAACGACTTTGACCCCTTATGTTTTTTATGCGGCTTGAGGTGCTCCACAAGATGGTTAAAACAAATGTACTATTCCATTTTAAAAAGTGGAGGTGACCTTCACTGTGCGTGAGCGCCTCCACCGAAATAAAAAAAATTGGTCCCATTTGATGGTTCCCTTCACACCGTACAACTTTTGTCTGGAACATTTTTTTGTGACGTCGATAATTACCGAGTTATTTCGGGTAGCAGAGATAAGAGGGACACCTTGTATATAAAGTATACTTTAAATGTATTTAAACTACATCTAAAATATACACGAAATATGTTCTTACTCCGTTTGAAGTGTACTTGAAATATGTTCATACTACATTAAAAATATTATTGAAATGTATTCAAAGTGTATTTAAATATACTTGAAATATACTTTAACTGTCTTTAAACTATTTTTTGCACGTTACTGACATCATTGCACTTTTTTACGATATTATTCGTTGTTCATTAATTACGATCATGGTATTTGAGCTGCAAATATATTAATGGTTCAAATTTAAAGTATATCAGACAAACGCTTACACGCTGTAACGTGGTTTCGATCCTGGGACCTCTGAGTGACGAGCTCTGAAGTTGTCCACTGAGCTAGTTCTACTGGTTAAATTTCTGAATTTTCGTATCGTCTAAATATTGTACAATACACAATGTTAGTTTATTAAAAAATAGGTCGATTAACAAATGTAAATCACATTATCGGATCAATTACTTAATTGCGTTCGCATTCAGAGCGATAATTGCATAGAATTACGTAACCTCAAAATTGCTTTTGTCCGATCATTTATAACGGCTAGTGCGGCGAGGCTATCCCGAGATACCGACTTGAAGATTGTTTTCATTCGCAACGCCATCTGTAACTCAAGTTGCTTAGCCAGCCATGAGCCAATCGCTCGAGGTACGGAACTACGTGTACAAGGGGAGGTCAGCTACTCGTCATCGCGGATTTCGCCCGGATTCACAGTATATGTAGGGCTTGACTAGAAATGAAAGTGACGCAAGTGGGAACTCCAGATGGCCAAGCTTTGAGAAAATACATTTTTTGTCGCGGATCCGTCAGTACATAAGTCTTTTATGTTAGCATAATTTTCAAGCCATGGTTGGCGCAGAGGCGAGAGTTCGAATTCCTAATGCGGGGGTAGCAGGTTCGAGACCCCGTGCCGAAACTTTTTTTTCTGTGACTTCTTTTCAATTTTTACGATACTTATACCACAAATTAACCGAAATAATGCATAATGTAGTGTATTTATTTATATTTTCACAAAAAGCATGGGGTGTCATTATTTTAACAGGCAAATAATCGTGGAAAATTTCGAAGGCAATCTTTCAATAGCGGGGTTTAATCTGAGGCTTAAAAAGCAATAAAATGCTACCCTTACTTCAGAGTGCAAATTTTGGTACGGCATGTGTCATGCGAAGAAGTGTCGGGATATGAATATATATATACTACATTTATTGAAAATGTATAATTTATGAACGTTTTGTATGTTTCAAACGAAACTGGAATATATTTATGGTGATATATTCATAGTGGAATATATTTATATATATTTATATATTTATGGCATTTATATTCATAGATATGGTTCATATATAGATACATAGATATAGTAATGTATATTCAGATATTCATAACATATCTTAAATATATTCGGATTACATATTCAAAATATATAAAACGTACACTCAGTATGTATGTCTGATATATTTAAAATATATCTTAAATGTATTTATATTTATATATCGCATAGGTTTTACTCATACCCAAAAATATAATGGACATATCCAATTTTTGGAACAAATTATATTTAATACATGTTTTATATATTTTTCGATATATTTTTTATATATTTTTAAATGTGAGCTCTACGGGGGTCTTCAAGAAACTGAAAATGGTGGAGTGACAAGAGTGGGGTAAGCGTAAAATGAGATCGTCAAAAGCCGGAAAGGGTGCAGACGAAGGAACACCGGAAGAATACAGATAGGGGTTCAAGAGTTGAAGACACAGACGGGTGTCGAAAATCCGCTAATGGCCTGATGCTGGATTACTCTCGAAGTAGACATTGTGCCGATGTATAAAAGGTCATGGACCTCTTCAAACGTTGTACAGTTGAAAGGTGACCGGCGCGATTATCCGAACTGTCTCTTGTCCTGAGTGTCTCACCCTTTTGAATTACCAACCCCTTAACAATCGAGTTTCGAAACGGACAGGGTGCTCCACAGCCCCGATAACGTATAGCAATGTGTACGCAACTGAGCAGATACACGGTGCATACGAGAGATGACAAACGTAGAAGGGGTTGTAGGGTTTGGAGTAAAGTGCGCGAGAAAAGGGGTTGAAGTGCGGCTATATGACGTTTCCGTGCCGTTGGGCCAGTTTTCCTCGCAAAAGAGTGAGTCCGCGTTAGGGTACAACGGAGCGGCGGAAGAGAGACGGGAACGAGTCTCGAGGTCGGGCCAGGGGGATTTTCGATCCAAGTGTCGTCGACAAAGGGTGAGGGGGAGAGGTTGACGGAGGGTTGATTCGAATTCAGTCTTTGGTTGGCGCGTGCCACGTCGCTATCGATTCATTCCTTCCTTCCGACTTCTTGCCTGCTCACAACCCTACATCGCACCCTCCCTTGCATCCTTCCTCTCTCTTTTTGTTCCGGCGTTCGATCGACACTCGAGGAACAACCCTCCTTCACTCGCTGGTGCTTCACCAGGACGACAAGTACCCGGATCCCAATAGGAAAACGATGCCTTCTCTACTCTTTTTAAGCCGTTACATCTGAGTAGAAAAAAAAATGTTGATCATTTTTTTCACTGACTTAAATGGGGTATAAACATCACCAGGGTGATACACAAAAGGAATTATACGCGAAAAAATGTTTAAAAAACTTTTAGAGCTCACTTTTCGATGCGCCTCCGAACGCCCCGAAATGCAAGAAACAACCTGGACCGTGAAAGTAGCAATTTGGAGTCATTTAGTCTAGTCCTTGCACAAAAAATATGCAACCACTTAACAACTCCAGACCTACCATCAAAATGCCTCCATATGGATATATGCAGAATTCAAAAGAGAGCTTCAATCGTGTCGCGTGGACGATAGCTCCTGAATCAGTTTTCAGAGTTTAAAAGCGTTTTTCTGGAAACCACGTTTTTGAAATTGGAAGGCCGCATAATTCAGGCAGTTTTCATTGGATCGACTTGAAATTTTGAATATTACTTCTTAGATAGGTTCTCTAAAGAAGTACACACGATGTTTAGGATTCATTAAAAATTGTCGTTTTTATAAACAAGTCAAGGCCGATTTTATAGCAGAAAAAAATGTATTAAAAATCATGCCATTTAGCGAAAAAACCACATTTTTTAAGGGGTTACCCCCACTTGCGATTTTGAAAAAATCGATTTTTTTATTGCATTTTTTTGAAGTATAAGTATCTGAGAATATGTCCTGCAAATTTCAAGTCGATCCGAACAAAATTGACTGTGATATGAACGTTGAAAGAGAAGAATCCGTTGTGTAAACGACCGGCTAGTCTGCCGTCTGGCCCGCTCGACCCTCCCTCCGACCTTCAATGCATTGTTCGATGAAAAGGGTCGTATACCTGGCATTCACAACGTTCATATAATAGACTGGAATTTATAAAAACGGATTTTCGTTGTCTGTTATGGTCTAAACTCGTCAGTGTAGCTCGAAAGTTCGACTATATAAGACGTATATTCCGCCGTTCATAATATTATAAGCGCAGGTTTTATTAAGTTTACATTAAAAAATGGATCGAAAAAAAGGTTCGCGACAAACAAGAAGCAGTGATAATTTACGGAAATCTCGACCAAAAAAAAGGAAGGGTGTTTTTAACCCCAACCTAGCCGAAACGGAAACTGAAAGCTTCAGCACGTCTGCGAAGAAACTGAAAAATAATATTGATGTGACTGTGAATCAAAGTCCTAATATTGAATATCGGATTTTGAACTTTTGGGTTGTGTTTGCTGCTATTTCAAATTTAGTGAAGTGCAAAACGTGTAATGGAAATATTACATTTGAAGCGGCAAGTGCAAGAGGACTAGGCTTCAAAAATCGTTGTGAAATGTGACTCATGTGCAGATAATTTGATACCATCTTCTCCTTTTTTGGAACATTCGTATGAAATAAATCGTCGATTTATATTCACCATGCGAGTTCTCGGCATAGGATTGGCTGGAGCAGAAAAATTTTGCGGACTTATGGACATGCCAAGGTTTCTTACCGAGACTACATATTCAATAATTTTGAAAAGTATTTATGAGTCTGTGAAAACATGACTCGTGTTGTTCGAAGAATCGTGGTGTTCGTATCAACGAGCTCAGGCGAGAAACAAGGCTTTCCAACACGATTACAAACCACTTCCATCAAATATATTGGATGCCATCAGACCTATATACAACGATCTGGGTAAGGAAACTTTACTCGAAAGATGCGTCGGTGGCTTCAATCAAAATAACAACTAAAGCTTCAACCAACTTATTTGGAAAATCAGCCCAAAAATCGTCTCGAGTGGAGCAATCGTTGTAAATTTAGCAGCTTATATTGCCGTTGGACTATTCAACGAAGGTTCAAAATCATTGTTATTTTATTTGAACTCAATCGGAGTGAGCTGTGGACACAACGTGCACGAATACGCTGATAAAATGGACGAAGCACGGATTGCACTGGCAGAGAGACGTGCGGCCGAGAGCACTTGTGAAGGAAGAATGTTACGAAGGCAACACCAAATTTCCGTTTCGCAAGCGGCATCGTCGGCGGAAGAAATTCTGTATGGGCCCGGAATAGATGACTCTATGTAAGTTTACAAAAAAAAATATTTTCTTCGTGTAAACTGAAATTGAAACTTTAAACGCGTTTTTCTCAAAATGACATTTCTGAAGTCGGTGACCAAGATTACTCGAACACTAATGAACCGATCTTCTTGACATTTTGCAGGCTTATTTAATACATAAAAATGTAGTCTTTAATCGTTCGATTTTTTTTTCGAAAAAGAAAATGGCCGTTTTATAGCAAAAAAACGGCCGTTTTTTTCATTAAAATCGAATCATTAACTTTGACTGTCCGCCATTTAGTGAAAAATGAATATTTTTTAAAATCCTTCGATTAAAGACTAGTTTATACTTATATTTGACTAAATCCATCCGCATTTTTTTTCAGATGATCCACTTCGCCGCAATGTTGGTCACCGCAAACCGTGTATATAAAAACATTATTTCATTGACGGCCATTTGCCACTAAACAATGTAATGTTTTTCAATAAAAAAATTACTGAACGTTCTTCAAGATGTGTTCTTTAAGATGGTATATTGATCGATTAAAAAAGTTTTGTAGTTTTCTTTAAAAAAATTCATGAAAAAGGCCTTTTTTGCGCTACAAGTGGGGGTGACGCCTTAATAATCGTGGGTACTATTCTAGCAAAACTAATGCAACTGACGACATTTTTGCTGTTCTAGGTGATAATCCGTAAATAAAAGTTCTGCGTCTTCCCGCAGAGCGCCTAAAAAAACGCTCTTGCAAGGAACATCACTTGAGGGAGAATATCAGTGTGACAGGCTGAAAAATGAGGTATTTTTGGGGAATTTAAAAAAAACGGCTCGATCAACTTATTTGAAATTTTGTGTATTAATTATTGAAGTAATGAAGCATACGAGGAATTTTTTTATTTTTTATTTTTAGTACATTTTATTAAGCAGAGGAGCGGTCGCAAAATGGCGTTTCAAAAAAAGTCTCCCCGACGGTTGACAGCATAAGTGCCACAGCAAGCATGTGAAATCAAAAATTCAAAAAGATTATTAAATTATAATAGTATAGCTATCGCAGCATCGTAGAAAATTTGAAAATTTTGATTAGAAAAAAATATTCATTTAAACCCAAATTCGAATTTTACACAAAAATTTTGCAGTAAATTGTTAATAAAAAAAGTGAACAATTAAAAAAAACTCTACGATGCAACGATAGCGATAAGTTTTCTGACGAGAATCCTTTTTGAATGAAGTCGATTGGACAAAATTTGACCGAGTTATGCTGTCAACCAGGTAAAAAAACTTGGTTTCGAGAAAAATGCGTTTAAGGGGGGATTGTCTTTTTTTTTCGCAAAATTTACCGCTTTTTGGGAATTTTTTTGTGAAGAAAGTATACAACGGAAAACTTGTGAAACTTGGCATATAGTTTTATTGATCTGTTTACTACATACAAAAAAAATTTTAAACAATTTCATCAAAAAATCCGCCTCCCACCCCCCTCGACGCGCGATGGTCCTTTTTTGATGGTGTGCACGATTTCTCAAAAACTATTCAACCGATTGCCTTCAAATTTGGACAGAATGCTCAGCTGACATCCTTTTATCGTTTGATGAAGCAAAAAAGCAATACGTTTAATCGTTTATTATTTATAATAAAAAATCGATCAATTTTTTTCGAAAAATCGATACTTCAAGTTCAAAACGTCACCAAATCGTCAATTTTTTTTTCCCTTCATCGAACGATAGCTATATGTGTCTAAAGTAAAATGCTTTTTGGGTTTTTGTTGCAGGATGAACGTGAAGGCTGTAATCGTGCACACCATCAAAAAAGGACCATCGCGCGTCGAGGGGGGTGGGAGGCGGATTTTTTGATGATATTGTTTAAAAATTTTTTTGTATGTAGTAAACAGATCAATAAAACTATATGCCAAGTTTCACAAGTTTTCCGTTGTATACTTTCTTCACAAAAAAACTCCCAAAAAGCGGTAAATTTTGCGAAAAAAAAGACAATCCCCCCTTAAAGTATAGAAAAGGCCCGTATAGAAGGCTCTGAGAGCGTCGACGCTTGGCGCCAATTTCGAATAATTCTAAGCCGAATATTGTTTTGAAAATTTGTAGGCATATTCTTAAAGGCCAAAACTTTCTATTTAAGCAAAAAAAAATATCACATATATGTGATAAAGCACTGAAAAATATTAGGCACGTAGTTTTTTTATCCGCGGAAAAACGGCTTTAAGTGGAAAAACCACCCCTCAAAGAAAAACGTGTCTTCCTTGATTTCATGTTTTTTCGTTACTTCTATAGTGGTTTTTTAATCGCTTTTCATTAGACGATTTTGGTCTCTGTTTCATTTAGATCGGTGGATTGCTTCTGGGTAAAACTGCAAAATCATCCCTCGACACGCCTTTCTTCGAAGGGTGGTTTCCACTCTTAAAACCGTGTTTCCGCCGATAAAAAAAAAGACGTGTTTAATAGTTTTCAATGCTTCATTAAATATATGATTTTTAACAAAACCGAAGGCGGAAACTTAAGTGATTGTTAGTGTAGCTAGCACAGATCACATTTTGTATTTTCTTCGTACATTTTTGTTTTTTGTATACGCCAACATATGTAGAATAAATCGTTCAAACCTCATTTTGAGTGCGTCTTCATGATTCTCAAAAAAAAAAATTCCAAAAAAGTCTCATTTTTCGGTGAGCCACATAGATGTAACGTCGTAAAATTGATTTCTCCTTCCCCAATATGGCATAATTAAAAAAATGCTTTTCTTCACTATGAAGTACTTTGTTATCAAGTCGACGCCTTAAATTCGTCAAATTTCGATCAGGTTCAGTTAAATAATTTAGTAATCACTGAGTGAGTGAAGATCTAAGTACATCAAGACATCAAGCAGATAAAAAGAGAGAGGAAAGGAGAGAGAGAGAGAGAGAGAGAGAGAGAGAGAGAGAGAGAGAGAGAGAGAGAGAGAGAGAGAGAGAGAGAGAGAGAGAGAGAGAGAGAGACTATAATAAAGAGTGAGATCCCTATAGGTACAAAGTGTTTCCACCCGGACTTGCAGACCTCAGATACAGAAGCAGAAAGAGACAGTTTAGAGATACACCCACTGTCTTTTGCTCATCCCTCCAGTGGTGTTTGCGAATGTCGCGGGTAGTCCGGAAGTTAGCGGGAAGATGGTGAGGGGCAAGTGAGGAGGGGGTTAGTTTACGTTGAACGGAAAAGAGTAAAGTTTCACCGTGGAAAGGATAGGGAGGGTTTGAGGGAGAGTAGCGAAGAAGAGCATAACAAAAGGAAGTGAGCAGCGAGAATGATAGCGAACGAGTATATATATATATATACATATATACATATGTATGTTCCGCGGGACAAAGGATTGTGACTTGTTCTGTTTAATGCTCAATAGAACGTGCGTTAGGTCCTTCAGTCTCTCAAGTGCCGATATCTCGGAAATTAGCGGACAAAAGGGCTCAGAACAAATGATTTAGGAGATAAACTCATATGACTCGATTCCCTTGCCTTGCTCGTCGGTAACATACGTATGGGGATAAAGAAAATGAGATAGTGGAATTGACGAGAAAGAAAGAGTGCGAGAGAGAGAGAGAAAGAGAGAGAGAGAGAGAGAGAGAGGGGAAGAGACCAAGCGATGGAGATGAAGCGCGAGCTTCTCTTATGGCGGGACACATAGGAGAGCTTTCCCGCGAGACTTCTCCGTGGGGTAGGAAATTGCGGGCGGTCGCGTGCTGGTCGCGTGCCGTGGGCGGGTCTAACCCCCGACAAACGTGCCGTTCGTCGATCTCCCTCGCGCTTGTCAACCCCGCAACTTGCTCTCTTCCTCTCTTCTCTTCTTCTCGCCCTCCCTTGCTCTCTCTTTCTGGCTCCCCACTATTCTGAACAACCTCACCACCCTGTGGGTTCTCCCTTGTCGGTTATTGATTCCCCCGGGTAGTCATCTCTCTCGTTTCTCAACACTCCTCTCTTTCTTCCTCTCCTCTTCGTTCTCTCTCTCTCTCTCTCTCTCTCTCTCTTTCTTTCTCTCTCTCTGTTTCTCTCTCTCTCCCTTTCCCGTAACTACCCTTGGGATGGACCAGGAAGAAGTCGCTGAGCAGAAAGGAAGGGCGAAAAATTGCCAGATACCTTATCGTAGCAGGCATGTACCAATGAGATTATTAAAAAAAGAAGAATATCGTAATTTTTTTTCTCCCAATTTTGTAAATATCAAAATGGATACTCAACTGGAGGTTTTTAACACATAACTTTGTTCTTCGTGGTTGTTGTCCGTTCTTTTCTTCAATGAGCACGTTGCTACTGTTTTTAATCATGATGAATGAAAACCTACGAAATATTTTCGTTGTGGAAACGCACATGTAACAGAGAAATAATACTGAAAATGTTTTATTTTCCGAGTAACTCAAGGTATTTGGCATGGATTTTTTTGTTGGTTCGTACCATATCGAAATCTTTTTCATTCGATTGACAAGTAATGAGTCTCACATTTCGACGTTCATGTCAAAGTGTAACGAAATGTATTTTTTTAAATGCCGTCCGATTTTGGAGGGACAAGTTCTTTGTTTGTACGAAGTGCACATACACACGCGCGAACGCAAATATGTACGTATACGCACGCACACTTATATCCATATACAAAAAGACAGAAGGAGAATTTAGATAAAGAACTGTAAGCTGTTAAGGGGCCAGTCCAATTTGGAGCCATGAAAAGGACTATTTTCGCGATTTTTTTTTGATGATTTTATAAAAGATACGAATATAAAAGTTGTTGGGCTTGATAAATTAAGTCTTGAAATATATTAAAAAAAAAAAATTAATTCATTTTTAAGTACAAAACGATAGTTTAACGTAACGCCTCAAAAATAGGTGGGCTAGGTAGCTCCACCACAACTCGGCAACGGCTTGTCTGAAACAAAAAAATCAAAGTCCATTAGATTCAGTATGACACTAGCTACAAAATGACCCTCGGCAATAAAGTTTTATCAAAAAATAAAAAAATCGCAGATGAAAAACGAAAAAAGTAAAAAAAACGCGTTTTTTCTCAGTTTTTCGCAAAAAAAAGAGTAAAAATCAAAATTTTAAAACCATCGAGGGTCATCTTGTTGCGAATCGTGTTAATAATATGTGGTTCAAATTTCAAGAGAATCGGTTTATTAGTTTTAGAGATACGATGGAGCTAGATTTTGAAAACATTGTTTCGAGAAAAACGCGTTTGAAGTTTGTACTATGAAAAACTCTTACCTAAACTAAATCGGCAATTCCTGCACCGTACAAAATCCCTTCTGATTGCTCATCATCGTCGATTTCTTCAAGTCTTGCTTGCTTTCGATTTTTTGAAATATTCAAACGGGACTGGCCCCTTAAGGCGTTCTAAATGGTTCACCGAAAAAAAAAGACTTTTTGGGCAATTATTTTCTAAAATCCACAAAAAGCAATCAAAATGAGGTTTCAGGAGTTCATTCTACATGTATTGACGTATACAAAAAAATCGTCATTTACATTGGTTTTGCCAGACAAGTAGGCACGATTATTCAAAAGTATGGGTTTCATTCGCAAAATGCCATCATTTTCAATACACTTTTTTTTCGCTATAAAGTCGGCCTTTATTTATTGATAAAAATGAGTTATCGATTAATGAACAAATTAATTTAATTGTTGATAAATCGTAAAAACCGTGTGTACTTCTTTAGAGAATCTATCTAAGAAGCTACAGTTAAAATTCCAAGTCAATCGGATAAAAACTGTCGGAATCATGCGTCCTCCCGATTTCAAAATCGTGGTTTAGAAAAAAAAAACGCGTCTAAAGTTTCAAAACTGATGGGAGAGCTGTCGTTGACACGACGGAATTGAAGCTCTCATTTGAATTCGTCGTCTACCCACCGAGGCATTTTGATAGGTCTTCAGTTCTTAGGTCGTATTTTTTTCCTGCGTTTCGTGCGTTTCAAACCGCTCGGAGGTGCTTATAAAAATGAGCTCAAAATATTTTTTTTAAATCCCGTATAATTCCTTTTTCATGTATTTCTTGTGATGTTCATACATCATTTAAGCTAATAAAAAAAAGGGTCATACATTGTTATTTACTTAGATCGAGCACCTCAAGTCAGAATGGGACCAAGAGGTTAATAAGATAAATAGATAAAGTGACAGCGACAGTGAGCAAGGGGCGCAAGGGGTGAAATCCAAGGAACACATACAAGAAGGAGTGGAAATGAGAAGGTGTGCTTGCATAAAAAGTAAGGGCGCAGGAGAAGGAAGAATAGAAATGATGAAAAAGGAGCTACAAAGGTTGCTGGATGGTTTGGGCTACCGCAAAGGTGGAGAAAGAAGGGAAAAGAAGAAATAACCTTGTCTCTTGTCTGACGACATATATATTCTCCATATACATATGTATATCCACCGTATATGATGGCTTTAATAAAATTCTCATCCCTTTCTGCATGAAGTATCTGCTCTCATATACGCTTGTTATTGCATTTTGTATGGACATCAGTACTCCCTCTCTCTTTCGCTTTTCAAAGAGGATTACAAGAAGACGAATGCAGACGGGGATTGCTCGGATAAGGACAAGTGGGGATGCGCTAATTAATCCATCGCATATAACACTCACTTCTTTCCAGTGCATCCTTTCCTACACAATACTCGAGCACTTTTTGCCGCTATATCTTGCTGTTTCGAGAGCGTATGAGACAACTCGCGTAGCACACGTGGAAGCTTTTCATGATAAAAGCGTCGACTCCCGAAAACATTGACGTGGGGCGAAAAAACTTTTGCAATCGGGTCAGACCTTATTTACCCCGTGGACGATAATTCGGCTGACTCAGCGCACCGGATCAAGATGATATTTTGCTTCTTTGATTTACGTATTGTTTGTACGGGTGGATATTGCAGGTCGAGATCATAATAAGAAACTCGTAAAAAAAAGTTCGCTTCGTTCGGAATTTTCGTTATTTCTGTACTGACAAAAAATTCAATTGATATTAACGAGATGCGTCCATTTGATTTTTTAAATAATTGAATTAACTAGATTTTTCGTGAAATTAAATTGTTCATACTGTTGTATGTTGTATTTGTATATTGTGAAGAATTATTGGAATTTTTTGCTTTAAATATACCCCGTCATCACGTGTGACGGATCCAAAAAAATCCGATATATTTTTCTCCATAATTTCCAAAAAATGTATGCGTGTTATATGGGCTATAGCAGACTAACGGTGATTGAACACTCTTTGTTTAAATTGTACTTGAACTTTTAAACGCGTTTTTCTCAGAGCTGTATTTTTCAAATTGGCTTCCATGATATCTCAAAAACCATTGAACGGATTCCGCTCAAATTTTTATGACATTCACTTTACGCTAGTTCCGGCGATAGCCTGAAGTCTACAATTTAAAATGCCGTTTGATGTTTTGCTTTCAGATGAGCAAAACCTCCGCAATCACGGCAGCCGTCAACCAACCTTTTCACATATGAGTGTCTTCCGAACGATGTAAAGTCGATTCAACTCGTTATGCTTGTCCAATAAAATTCTAAGGGATCGTGAAAATGTTAATAAATGTGTGGTAAAAATTCAAAGATAGCGTGTTTTAATGATTCATGAAAAAAAACCCAATTAAAGCGAAAAAAATAGCTGTCACATGGGATGGCCCGTTAATATCATCTAATAACCAAATAGTTTATTTATCCCCAAATCTGTGATTCGGTTCAAAAAACAATTTAATTGAATCCACTAAATGTATCTATCCAATTTAAAAAAAATCAAAATAGCATGTTCGAAGAGTCAAACAATTTCTAATTAATGGAATTAATGGTCAGTTGCAACACACACACATACAGGGGGGTGATATATATATATACACATGCAGGGGGGTGATATATATATATGTTATGGTTGAATCATCTTTAGCATAATATTCGATAAAACTCTGTAATTATCACAATCATATTAACTATTCAAAATAGTTTACGGGATAAAACAAATAATTATAGGAATTCATTTGATATCCTATGTCATATCTGCGATTAAGATGCTACAAACACCAGGGGCAGCGTACGTAGCTGTATGTAGGGACGTTATAAGTTCGATTCCGTACGTAGGCGAAATATTTTCTACGATTCAAACCATGTCAGAATTCCAGAGAACGACGAATTATGATACAAATTCATCGTGATAGAACTGTAAATTGAGTATTTCATTTTATTTTGGATTTATGAAATATTCTATGCATATAGTATACGTGGATTTGCAGGGTATATTGTAAGCAATCAGGGACTTATTCGAATCGAATCTTTATTTAATTTGAATATACTACTGTGTTCAAAAAATAAGGTGACATTTGAATTTAAACTGCGCGCGTCGAAGGATTTGGAGAATTATTTTTTTTTAGGTTGGTAGTACTGTCAGTGACATCTATGTCAAATTTACATGTCAAAATATTCATTAGTGTTTGAGATACGCGTCGTTTTGTGAGCTGCTAAAAGTGAGTTTTTCGTTTTTTGCGATGTCGAAATTTGTTGAGCAAAGAATTTGCATTAAATTTTGTTTGCGGAATCAATTTTCTGCTGCGGATACGTTTCGCCAAAAACTCAACCCATATCGTTCCGCAACCATCGTATTCACCTGATCTGGCGCCGTGCGATTTCTGGCTGTTCAGCAAGCTCAAAAGATCGCTCCGGGGACACCGTTTTGATACGATAGAGGAGATTCAAGCCGCAGCGAAGACGGAACTGAAGGCCATCCCGGAAAGTGACTACAATCAGTGTTTCGACGATTGGAAAATCTGTTGGCATAAGTGCATTGTATCGGGAGGGGATTACTTTGAAGGGGATGAAATTGATTTGGAAAAATAAATAAAGAATTTTCGAAATAAATACATTGTCACCTTATTTTTTGGACACAGTAGTATTTAATATTTAAAAATAATAGCTGAAAAAAATAAAAAATATATTTAAAACAAATTGAATCGTAGTAGGCCGGGAGACAAAGGAAAAACCTATTTCATTAAAATAGCTCCTATTTAAATTGAATATTTTTTTGGCAGTGTATGCTGTGCATTTATTTTATAATTTACTTTCATTTTCTTATCGTCCACGCAACTTAAGAAATTAATGATTGAACGAAAATAGACGTTGGATACAGATTTTTAAAAACCGCGCAAGTTTTATCATAGAAATATTCTTTAACTGGAAGATTTCGTATATTCTCGATGAAAGAGATTGAGATGAATGTTTTATTTTTTCCGTCGCGACGATACTCTCGTTTGTGTCGATCGGAGTTATTGCCAGTTCGACGCAGGCATTGTTATACATATATATTGTATTCACAGAAGGTATGGTTTTGCACGAGTACTTTTGTGCAGATTTCCAACAACGAAAAGCTTCGTTGTTCCTTCACTGCATTAAATCCTTCCTCTCCCCAGCCCTCACAGCTATCGCGCACTCATTCAAGTCCCGCGATATCAACGTTTCCGGCGCAGCCAACCCTTTTTCGAAAATTGCTTCGCCAACGATTATATTATCCTCTCCCGGATGCCTGACTCCGAAGATAATACTCGGCGAGGAGAACTTTTCTTCGCAACATTTTCACTCGTAGATCCGCAGGCCTCGCTGCGACTCGAGTGTTTGATAAATCCCCAAGAGGGACTAGGAGATGAGAATGGTATCGATCATTTTTTTAGTATGATTTCGGAAAATGTCGGTTCAATGAAATGATTATGAAAAAATGATTTGATGAAACTGATAAGTATTTTATGGGAATGTAATCGTTAATAACGTCCGTTGACATTTCGAAAACAATAAACATTTGCTGTCTTTATTGGCGGCGCTAGCATTTTTTCTAGGTGGAGGGGGGAGACTGACAAAAAACTTTACAATTATCTTTTCATTCAATAAAATGTATGTAATATTCAATGATCATATAACACAAGATAAATATGAAGCTTCAATCACATGTTTATGTTAACATTAATCTCAAACTCTTGCAGCACCTTAAAAAATAATTAACTAATTTTTCATCATTCTTTAATGTCGTTACCAGTCTTTAAACTTTACTTTCGTAGTTACTCAATCACATAAGTCTTTCTATTTTTTTTATTTCTATTTTATTTCTATTTTTTTAATGTGAATCCGCCCAACGCTTTTTAGTTGCATTTTTCTTCAACAATCTCATTATCCATGTTTAGCAGTGTTATATGAGAGAATCATTCCTGAAGCATCGTCTTTCTATGCCACGTTTTCATCCGCCTCATGGCAGAAAAACCCCTCTCATAGCCGGCGGAGCTTATTGGGAGTACTATGGCAGCTTGGAAAAGTTTATATAAGTTAGGGCAGTACTCGTTTTTATTATGCTTTCTTAAATGCTTTCTCAAATCATTTTTAAATGAAAGTATATTTTTCATGACCATAGCTTCAACTTTTAAGGCTGACGTATCAATTATTAAGATTGTTCAATAATTATTAATGATATCCACGCCGTTCTTCATATACAATTTAAAAAAGGCGTTAACTCCATGGACACGGTAAATTCCCAAATCGGCGTTTTACATGTACAATGATATTATCCATTACTCGGTAGTAAATGTTGATCTTTCAGTATTCTTTTGGTTGTATATCGGCTGGCAAATCTAATGTATTTCTTTTTCCCACAGTCAACATAGTTGTGAAGTTTGAATATCTATTTAATTTACGTAATGCAATAGCAACTTTTTATAGAAAGTATGAAATGACGACGAAGGAAATGGTCAAAGTTTTACTAAATTATTTCTTTATGCTTGCTTGGGTAAAATAAGTAAAGCTAATCGATTATTTGAATTTCATTATTTTGGATCGACTTTTTCTTGGGGGAGGGGGGAAGGCACCTCCCGACTACGCCAATGGTTGTCTCATTGCCAAATCCTTTTTCGTGGTTTCCTCTTCATCCCTTGCGAAGAATAATCCAGAATAAAGGGATGAAACGGCCGTTTTGCCAACCCCAACTGAGGATACTCTGAGTGAATTATACTCCAATGATACTTTTATTGGAAAAGGTAATACTTTTTCCATCAACAGTAATCGCCGACTGGATTGATGGACGTTTTTCGAGAGTCTACCGTTAAACGCTTTTGGATTTGCGCGAATCGTTAAAAATGATTGATACACTGCCGAACGATTGCTCCAAAAAAAGAAGCCCAACAATTTGATCGTCCGACCAAGACTATTAATTCGTCTGACTGATATCCCAAAGCGCGTTTTGACATTTTCTCAAAAAAACAATCAATCATAATTCGGTTATTGGACTTTTGTTGATGGATTTTTTCCAATAAAGGGATTCTACAAAGTGTTTAAGGAGGAAGGGATGGGGGTAGGGGTGGAAAAAAAGAACAATTCCTTATCAGCGTGACGGTCGAGAAAGAATCGACGTGATCGAATGCGTACGTATATACCGTACAACGGATGTACAAAGTTACACATACCACAGAGTGAGAGAGTCAGAGAGGGGGGGTGGAGGGGGGAGGGGAGCGAGAGAGAGAGAGAGAGAGAACAGTTGCGGTGTAGGAGGCAATGGAAACCGGATGGCAGCGTGTGCCAGGGGCGGAGCGATATGGAATGGAATCGAGATGGAGGGGTGAGCGTTATGAGAGGGGTTGAAGTGAAGAGGAAGAGACCCAAAGAGGGTGAGCAAGAGAGAGAGAGAGAAAGAGAGAGAGAGAGAGAGAGAGAGAGAGAGAGAGAGAGAGAGAGAGAGAGAGAGAGAGAGGGAGAGAGAGAGAGAGAGAGAGAGAGAGAGAGCGAGAGAGGGAGAGAGAGAGAAGGAGAGAGAGAGAGATTGAGGAAGGATGAGAAGGATAAAGAAAGAAGGAGTGAGGAGGTGAGGAGGGAAAGAGAGGAATGGAGATTGTGAGGAAAAGTGACAAGGAGAGAGCGAGAGGGCCAAAGAGACAGAGAAAGTGTCTAGTGGGTGGTTTGACTGGGTCTTCTCTGTGGGAGATGTACAGGGATGGAAAAAGGGGTGCGCGACCCACGAGAGGACGAATGTGGTGGGAGATGCTGGAAAGGACCCAGAGACGCTCGCAGGAGCAGAATGGAGAGTAAGTGCTTCCTTCTCTCTCTCTCTCTCTCTCTCTCTCTCTCTCTCTCTCTCTCTCTCTCTCTCTCTCTCTCTCTCTCAGAGTCTCGTCGCGGAATATTGCCTCCACCCCGAGCTTTATGGCTCTTAGAGGACACGAAACTTTACTATTATTAGTCCCTATATTTTTTTATGGTTTCCCTCCCAGTTCTTCTACCTCGTGCGTTCGTTTCGCTCGTTTTTTTCATCTCGACACTACATGTCGACCCTTGGGTATAAATTATTTTTTTCCATTGAACACAAAGTTAAGGTACACTTGCGTCGCTTCAATTCATTCCTTCTCCCGAATTGGCTCTTGATCGATGTGGCCTGTTCACTCACCCGCAGATTCTTCGTTGCAATTTAATGTTTTTTTTGTTTATATCATTGTCAGCTTGATTGATACTTTAACCCGACGGGGATTTTCGCGAATTGCCCTTCCGTCCTCGATCGCTATTTTGCATAGGCCATTTCTTTGTAAGAATACATGCCGGGAAGTGTACACAGATCTCGTCATATATCGCGCGTATGCGTTTTTTGTGTGTTTGGGGAAAAGTAATTGTGTGATGAAAACGAGAGGAGAATGGCCGAAGATTGTGGCGTAGGTTTTTTTATTTGCGAGTAGACGGGGCATCTGGAACGCGAATTGAGCACACGGGGGGGGGGGGGGGGGGGGGAATTGCCGCCCAATGCTGCGGTCTTGCACCTGCGACTAAATTTTTATTCTCGCAAAAAGTAAGTGTGATTCTTATTGGAGTTCTTTTCGCGAAAAAAAACATACGCATTGACAGAAAATATCATCGTCTTGATCAAGAGTTTTTTCGAAGGTTCGCGGCCTTACGTTGACTCCGTAAAACAATTTTTTCTCCCAGACAACCACGTCACAAGATCGAGCTGCCTGTCGTTTTCCGTTTAAGGGGTATGCATAACCTTGAAGTTGAAAAAACAGATCGATTTTCAATTTTTTTCTCAGTATTGGGATGAGAAGGTCGATCTTTCGCACACAGATAGTACATAATCTTGACATGTCACCGTTTTTTTAAATTGCAAAATATATATAGAAACTACGTTATCGTTGTCATTTAATCTCAAGACTGTAGCCTCCGCACAGCTCGGTTCCGCTAACTAGATTAAAATATAGTAAAAAATATACTATTAGTACAATTGTAAAGCTACAAAACCAACGGATACTTTCTAAAAATTTGCATAAATTGCACTGTTTCGAAAAAAAAATGTCGATTTTCGACAAAAATAACGACTTTGAACGGTTGTTATTAACGGAGAATCATGATAAAAAGTCATCCGGTCTGTCGATTGAATATGTGATAAAATATGTTCAGTCCAAATTTGCAGCAAATCGGACGATTATATTTTGAGATACGACATACGCCAAACTGCAAAGTATACTTTCGAGATAAATGCGAGAGAAGAAAACGTCCTAAATCGACTTTTTGCGTACACAATTTTCGTATAAGTGTTTGAGTCTGTTCAATATCTTCGGTGGTATTTTATGGTTTCCAGCACGGGCAATACGAATAAGGCATTTATTTCGTTGGAGAATCGTTTTTTCTTTTCGTTATAAACAATTTCATTGTTATAATGACCATTGTGACGAAAAAGTGCATTATGTAGAAAAAAAATGGAAATCAAAGATGTTTCTTTTTGGATTGACAATAAAAAATGTCTCTTTCATTTTTTTTTGCTAGCTCCATTAGTAATGGCGATATGAATAAACAACTTTTGTATGAGAGAGACGGAACAATGAGTGAAAGGGATGAAACGCTGAGTGACAGGTGATGCGATTTATTTCCGTCGCTTATATCTCCATTACTAATGGAGCTTGTAAAAAAATTGAGATCTTTTATTTAAAATTTCTATCTATGAAATGCACTCTTTCGTCCTACTGTTATTTGAAAAATTTAATTGTGAGAAAGTGCCTTTGTATATGAACTACTTGCTTGAGATAAAATCACAATTATTTTTCGTACCTTCAATCTGCGACTCCTGCACCGTATAACAATCGAACAGCCTGGTTGGACTAAGATAATCATATCAATGCCCTTAAGAAACATATAATGCACCGCGCAGCGCTATAGAGCCGGTAACGCAACGGGACGTTTCGACCTGCTCCACTAAAATCGTCATAACTCGGTCAATTTTTGAAATATAATTAAAAAATAGAATAACCCAAAGATCGATTTTTTTTAATTCCATGGTTATGCATACCCCTTAATCTTATGACGTTGAAGTTAGCATCGTTGGATCGCAATGCATTTCGTCGTTCATTTCTTTATTCTAAACATTATCCAAAGCCCTTTCGCCAATTATGCTGGGAAATCTCTAATGAAAATACATCAAAAACGTTTCAGTGATTTTCGCAGGCGAAAAAAAAAATTGAGCAATCAAAAATAATCAATTTTCATTGCACTACAAGGATACAAACTGCAACATCATTTTATTTTAATTGTATTCTTACTATTTTTCAATTTAAAAAAATTGCATAACTTATATTTGTTTTTAGTTTTAGTTCTGCCGGTCATTTTGTTAACTCGGTCAATTTTTTTATGAAAAGTTCGACGATACCCGACAATTCCTCATGAACGAACGTCCACGATTTCGAACAATTGAGTTGTGAATTCTGCGGATGCCCATTATCCCCAATAAAAAGATTTCACGACGAGTCAATTTGCTGCTACATTAGAAAAATTCATTACAAGGGTGGCTCGTAATCGGGCGAGTCCGCTTTTCGTGGGGTGGCCAGGTAGGGAGTTCATTAGGGGATTTTAGGTCCTAATACAAGTAGGACAAACGCACACGCAGCATTCGCCGGATATGGATGAAGCTTGGATTTTCTCTTTGACTTTTGGAGCAGCGGAGAGGCAGGGTTGCGAAGGGGGGAGGGGAAGGACGAAAACGTAAGTAGCACTGTACACGGACGTACACAAGCGTACACATGCTGTAAGCACGGAAGTGAGATGAGTTTGTGAGAGGGTGAAGAGATTCGTCGGGGGATGTGTAGACGCTATCAGCATTCCACTCGTACCGAGCTTTTTTATTCTCTCTCTCTCTCTCTCTCTCTCTCTCCCCTCTCTCTCCCTATCTCTCAGACTGCAACGGACGTTTTTCGTTAAGAACAGATATACGCAGACATACGTACGGACACATGTACCTCCATGTATATACCTATATATCCGGTAAGAATTTCTTCGCGAGTCGAAAAAAGGGTCGGGTAGAGATGCGCGGGGGGACGGGACGAATCATAAAACCCCCAGCGTAAAACTGAAGAAATTAAAAGTTTGAAACTCTCCTATCTGAAATGAGCACTCGAGTCGTATAGAGTAGATATAGTCTCTGGCTATATAGCTCAGACTACAGTTGCAACCTTTGCTCAAGTCTTTTTCTCCCCCTCCCTCCTCCCGCCGCATGTATACGAACTATAGCAACACATTTTGTTTGTCTTGTATCCAATGACGTGTTCGTTGTGAGATAGCTATAAACGCATACGTGAGCATTGATCAAGGATGTTAGAAAACAACAATAATAACAGTAATAATAAATCATGTGAATGATAACGATGGAAAAATAATAATGATAATAATAATAGTATTGTATTGTAGAGAAGTAGTCTAATGTAGCGGATTAAGGGGCTTACAACTAGTTGATATTTTTGAAAATATCGATGTTTGGTTTTCGACGGATTCTCAAAGTATGAAATTTCAAGTCGATCCGTTTAAAATCGAGGGATTATAGGCGCTTATCGGTGGGGTAAAGTTAATTCGGCGAAAAAAAGGCATGTTTTTAAGATTTTTTTCGGCGTAACGAATAGTGTTCGTTTATTTAAAAACTTACATATAATAAAGTAACATTTGAACAACATTCTCCTAAATTTGCGTTGCAAAATATTCAAAATTGAGCGAGTGAAAATTAAACCCCGGAGGCGCCTCGAAAAAAAGTTGGTTTGCGGTGTGCACCATAACTCGCAACAGAATCATTTGAAACAAAAAAATCAAAATGCATTTGTTAAAGGAGATGTTTCTCGAGGTAATGACAGGAGGATTTTTTTTTTCGATTTTTCGTAGCACTTGGGAGCCAAAAACCCGATTTTCGCTAAAAAAAATCGGCTAATTTGTTGTTGAAAAATTAGTAATTATTAAAAAAAAAACAACAAAGCTCTCGACAATACCTGGTGAATTATGTGAAGAAGTACTGTGCAAAATTTCAAAGCGATTGGTCCAGTAGATTTTGAGTTATCGTGCACACGGACTTCAAATATAACAAGTCTCAGAAAAACGGTTTGAAAAACGCAGAAGAGAAGAGAACGGCATGGAGCAATAGACGGTCAAATACTCATAACTTCGTCAATTTTACTCCGATCGAATTGAAATTTTAACACAATATTCTTGATATATTATGCATTCATTTAAAAAATTTAAAAAAATGAAAAAAAAAATTTAAATACTTTACCCCACCCTTTTGGGTGGGTTCCGCGAACCGGCGAACTTTAAAAGCGTTTTTCTTAAGATTATTGTTTTTTAAATCGGTGACCACCATATCTCGAAAATCACTGCACCGATCCAACTTCACATTTTACAAGCTTCTTTTACATATCAATAGCAGTGCTTGACCGAAAGATTTTTTTACGTATGGTTTTTTCTTCTTCAACGAAAATACAGCGTTATTTCACCAAAACTCGATACTGCCACTTTAGACTGCGGTAATTTTTTTTTAAATCAATATTTTACGAAAACCTTGGTCCAAGCACTTCTATTTCGAATGTTTTGTTTCTGAGCAGCCGCGATCACCGCCAAGGTTGTTTTTTCAACAGCGATCCGTACAATTTTATTTATCTGCGATTTATCTGCCACATTTATAAATATTTCTCAATACAAACATTGTAAAAAATACTTAAAGCCATATTCTTCAATGTACAAAATAATAAATTGCAAACCTGCACACGCCCCCCCCCCCAAAAATCACAAAAATTCCTTTTTTTCGTGGCCCCGAGCTACAGGTATGACCCGTTAATGAGGGCATTAACAAGGGTAACTGAGGGCACTAACAAAGGTAACTGAGGGTAATGACAATATTAAATAATGTACGAATTATACTTCCAATGTGGAAAAAAAATCTAACGCGTACTAACAAAAAGTCCCGAAATTCCAAAAAGAAACAAATGGATAAGCATGATAATAAATACATATCGATTGTAAAAAAAATCGTTTGCGTACGATCGATTCTTTGATAGTAGAAATTGTGTCCGACTTTTTATGTTTCGCGCAGCATGGACATAGTAACACGTATGCGTTTTGTATCACTTATGTATAACATTTTCATCGTTCGTACTTAAAGAAAAAAACCGTCGCGAGGTACAAAGAGGCTTTGCAAGTACGTGCGGAGTATACATTATTGAAACAAAAATATCACGAGGATGTATGTGTGTTTGTCTGTGTATGGGTGCGCATGACTTTACAGTATGCATATGGGAGGCTCATACATTTTCTCCCTTCTCACAATGCACCACCAAAGCCTTTGATCTTTCCACTCACTTTTCTGCCTCCCGTATAAATATAGAGAAACATCCCCCAGCCCTCGCCCTCTCTCTCTCTCTCTCTCTCTCTCTCTCTCTCTCTCTCTCTCTGATAGATCAGTGTACGTTGCACACTCTCGCGATTAAGTCTTTCCATTTATTCGCACACACAACAAACTTTTCTTTGCTTCAGACACTTTTTGTATCAAGATTTCTATAAAGACAAAAAAAATCGAAACCAAAGCACAATTCCCTTCTATATGGACATGACTTCCTTTTTTATAAATTGAGCGCTTTCAAAAGGCCTGCTTCGGAGTGCATATCCTCGAATTCGTAAAATTTGCAATTTTTAATCAATCAGGGAGCGTACGGAAGTTCGATATATCTCATGAATTCTCTTTCCACCGGACGAAGGGCGGGGGTGGTAAAGAGACAAGAGGATTGAAATAAGCAGAGAAAACTTTGACGTAATGGGGTAAAGCAATTTATTTTCAAACTTTTATGGAACTACGCCATAAAGGAAATCGGGTCACGAGTTCTTCCAACTGTGAAGATACGTGGCCTGTAACCATCGTTCTTTCGATATAACACACACAAAAGCCCACACACACACCTCTATACAGGGTGTCCCTCTTATCTCTGCCACCCGAAATAACTCGGTAATTATCAACGTCACGAAAAAATGTTCCAGACAAAAGTTATACGGTGCGAAGGGGGCCATCAAATGCGACCATTTTCTTTAAATTCGGTGGAGGCGCTGACGCACAGTGAAGGTCACCTCCACTTTTTTAAATGGAATGGTTCATTTTTTTTTCAACCATCTTGTGTAGCACCTCAAGCCGCATAAAAAACATTAGGGGGTCAAAGTAGTTCAAGGTCATTCGAGGTCAGTATCGATGATACAAATCTAAATACGCGTTCAAAATGACCTTGAGCGACTTTGACCCCCTGATGTTTTTTATACAGCTTGAGGTGCTCCACAAGATGGGTGAAAAAAATGTACCATTCCATTGAAAAAAAAGTGGAGGTGATCTTCACTGTGCATCAGCGCCTCCAACGGAATAAAAAAAATTGCTCGCATTTGATGGTTCCCCTTCACACCGTGCAACTTTTGTCTGGAACATTTTTTTGCGACGTCGATAATTACCGAGTTATTTCGGGTGGCAGAGATAAGAGGGATACCCTGTATATTTATCTATTTGCGGGGATGGCTGGTTTTGAAGACATTCGTTTTCGAAGATCTTTGAAACAGCCAGATGTGCTGATAGTCGACGTTACGTAGACACGCACAGTATTTAAATTGCTCTCTCTCTCTCTCTCTCTCTCTCTCTCTCTCTCTCTCTCTCTCTCTCTCTCTACACACACACACACACACACACACACACACACACACACACACACACACACACACACACACACACACACACACACACACACACGCACGCACACACACACACGCACACACACACACACACGCACGCACGCACGCACACGCACGCACGCACGCACGCACACACACGCACACACACACACACACACTCCCATCGTGAATAGAAAGTGCAGATGGCAGAATTCTGGTTTTCTCGACGAGCCTGATATCATCAGTGACGATCGACCCACAAGATTATTCATTCCACGTTATTCGGATTATAAAGGAACGCTTGTCCGTAAGTCAAGATAAAGTAAAAAAAAACATCTCACGACTCAAATTTATGATAAAAAAAAGCTTTTCTGTTAGAATTTACAAAGCTGAATATGCAAAATTATGATAATTACAAATTGATCGACACTGGTGGATGGGCGGTCGGAGTCGACTCCCGTGGTACTTCGAGTTGAGCAGCGTTGTGCGTGGCCGATACTCGGAGCGGTGGCCGCATAGCCGTGTACCGGCTGGCGCATCAACCAGTCAGCGGAAGGCCAATACTTCTGAGACTCTGCTGCAGATACTGAAGTAAAGCGTCTGTGCAACTAAAAAAGTCCTTGAAAAAGTATTTTTAAATCATTTTTATAGCAGGTTAAAGTGTTTTTTTCAACACATTTTTTTTCAAACCTGAGAAAAGTTATAATTTCACGATTTTTTTCAGCTTTTTCGTAATTCACCGAGAAGAAAAATATATGACAATTGAACATTTCATTGGTTTATTTGGTTCAGCCAAGAATTACGAGCTGCATCTTTCCCGCCGATTGGGGACTGCAGTGGCAAGACGCACATGGAATAGGCCGATGGATCTGCAGTAATTTGTTGGTTCATGTTGAACATTTGTTTGTAAATTTTAAATACCTGGCTCGCTTGTTTTTTTCCTTTCTAAAAAAATCCCCGAATAAACGCTTTTCTGGACCTTCTAATTCAGGCTCTCTCCTTAAGGGGGGCGATACCTTTAGGCGAGGAAAACAAATAGTGATTTTCATGATTTCATTTAAAAGGAAAGACTTATTCACCATTTTTGAGACTTAGGGTATGTTTTATTACTACTTTTGGCTTTTACATGTCATTTTTTTTATTAATCTTTTTGGTTGGCGGAGTATGCCACGATTTTCTAAACGGATGCGGCGGATGTTGTCAGACGGCGTGACATGTAGCGTCGGCGGGATTATTTTGAAAAAAAAACCAACGTAGATTTTTCTTTCATTAACACTTATACGCAGAATTTGAACTAAGAAAAAGTGAGAAATGTTGAAAATCGATAAAATGGTACGCATTGAAACAAAAAGATTGGATTTGCCGAAAAAAATGGGTGAATTTTGCAATAAAACATACTTTCGAAAACAATTCAAAAACATTCAATGTCATGTTTTAAGCAATAAGGCGAAAAAGATTTATACTAAATTTAATCAGAATCAGACAAAAATTTAATCTTTTTGAATGATTAATAAATAAAAATATACCATGTAACAGCCAAAAGTAGTAATAAAACATACTCTAAGTCTCAAAAATGGTGAAGAAATGTTTTCTTTAAAAAAAAAAAATCATGAAAATCAGCACACTTTTTCCTCGCCTAAAGTTATCTCGCTCCTTGAGGCCTTAGACGACTCTAAAGGCCGAAAAAATAGGCTTTTTGGGGATTTTTTTCAGAACAACTACAAAATAAATCGAGATTACAAAAAAGGATGTTCATCATACATAAAAGTGACTGTACACAATAATTTTTTTGAAGCGATTAATTTCAAAATGGCGGCTGTACAACGTTTATCTCAAAACTGTACTTTTTGAGTTGTCCGGAAACATAACTCAGACAATTTTCAACAGATTCACTTGAAATGTTGAATATATCTTGAAAAATACATTGTCTATAGAAGTACGTAGGATTTTTTTTATATTGCATAGTTCATTCGTTATTAACATTTGTTATCTGACGATTTTTTAGGCAAATTTTAGGAAAGTGAAAAATTTGCCTAAAAATCGTTAGATAATTGTTAATAACAAATGAACTATGCAATGTAAAAAAAATCCTACGTCCTTCCATAGACAATGTATTTTTGACGATATATTCAACATTTCAAGTGAATCTGTTGAAAATTGTCTGAGTTATGTTTCCTGCCAATTAAAAAAATTCAGTTTTGAGATAAACGCTGCACAGCCACCATTTTGAAATTAATCGCTTCAAAAAAATTATTGTGTATAGTCACTGATGCGTATGATAAACACCCTTTTTTGTGATCTCGATTTATATTGTATTTATTCTGAAAAAAAAAAAATGCCCAAAAAGCCCATTTTTCGGCATCTAGAGTGGCCTAACCCCTTAAGACGGCTGTGGACGCAACGGAACGTTCGGTTAGAATAGCGTAGTGCAAGTAGGGAGTAATAGGAAAAGCTTCAATTGCAAAGGGTAACACGTAAAACCCCGCGAGGCTTCACGTTGGAATACCGGAAGCGCAGGAAACAATAATTACAATTTGCTAACAACAATTCGCGAAGCTGAATGTACTGAATTGAAAAGCTCACTTGCCGAGGTGACGGAGTTGCGTGGGCGTGGTAGAATTGTGAGGAATCACTATTGAAGATTCAATCAAATTGGGGATTTTCTTTTCAAATCATAGCCAAAGTTCAGCCCTCTCAACTTCGTTGCATGTTTGAAAAAGCAGGTACATGCGCGTAAATACGATGAGTAGAGACAAACGAAACTCGTGCAAAATCACGTTCGGTTGTCGCAGGTACGTAGTTGCGGAAAAAGTAAATGAATGGACGATAATGCAAAAGTCATATAATTAGCACTGGCGTAATATAGCGAGAGTGCCAGCACCCGCCTCTCCCTCTTGTCCCTTTCGGCGTATAGTTTCTCCCTTCTAACTGGGAATGTTCTGTTGATTTATCAAATTTCCTTGATTTATCCGCGACATTATACGTTTCTCAAACTTTGTGTTTGCGGGAAACGAGCGAATGGTGGCACAGCGGCGAGCTTTCCCTTATATATTGAAAGGCATAGTACTCTTGAAAGTTTTGGAAACTTCATATATATTTCTGCATCTCTCTCTCTCTCTCTCTCTCTCTCTCTCTCTCTCTCTCTCTCTCCCCCTCCCATGCTCCTTCTCTTTTGTGTTCGGTCTTTCACTGTTTCTGCGTGTTCTCCTTTTCCCACCCACACACGCCCGGGACATTCAGAGGGGAGGAAAACCACCACTCTCTGCTATCCTTCTCTCTGTCTCTCCGCCGATTTCTGTCTCCCTCTCCCCCCCTTCTTTCTCATTCTCCCCATTTCTCTTTCCACCCCTACAGCCCACTCCACGTCTCAACCCATTTACTCTTCGAAACTCTCCCGGATCAATACTGGGAAAATAACAAAGGTAAACAAGACGGAGATGAATGACAAATATAAATTATACATTCGTCTTCGATGCTGGGGATGGGAACGGAGCGAGGGAGAGGAGGGAGAGAGATAGGGAGAGCGAGAGGAACGTGGCTCTCTGGACCAATTCTGCAGCAGGATTAAATATGGCGCTTTCCGTCCACTTGGCGAGTGCAACAGGAATGCATACACGTAAAAAAAAGTAAATAATTCCATACGAATTTGTGACATGAGGTTTGAAAATGAGTAGTTTTGGAAGGAATTTTACGTCACTGTCGGCAAACAAGAAAGAACAAGAAGGAAATTGTCGCAGGCGTCCAATTGGATTCCAATGCTTGTTCATATTTCCTGATAGGGATCCAATGGGTCATCGCATTGGATCCCTATAGGAAAACGTCATCCTCGTTAATTGGATTCTAATCGGAATTCGCAATTGGAATCCGAAGTACGAATGGGATTTGAATCCTCATACTATCGGACAAAATCTGACACGATTTTCGATGGGTCCCATCGCATTTTGTACATTGAATTTTCTAAATAAAATATATGGATATAGAGAATGTGGGAATTTTCAAAAGTATAAATCTTTTCTTGATAAAGTATAAATCGGTTGAGGGACTATACCAGTGTGAAAGCTGAAAATTTGGGTGATTTTCGGGAATTTTTTGGAAGAAAAGTACTCAATTAAATGTTTCGGAAAATTGAGAAGATATTTGGCTATATTTGACCTATATTACATAATTTTTCCATAGAAAAATATTGAGATCCAAGCGTCTTATGCGCTGCCTTCGGAGGCGCTAAAAAAAGTTCCTCCACTGCTGACATGATTCTGGCCGATTGAGTAGCTGAAAGCGAAAAAGGAAAAAATGTCGTTAAACTGGAAGGTATTTCCTGTACAATGAGGTAGGATTTTCGAAAAATATCAAAATCTAACAAAATGGCGTAGTTATGAAAAAAGTCTGTTATCTTGCCTATAAAATGGTCGTTTTTTTCAATGCCAAATCGTCAATTTTCATCCAATCAAAAATATCCTACGTCATTGTAGAGTAAATATATTCAAGAGTACTCAGTTCAAATTTCAAGTCAATCGGATAATTGCTCTTTGACTTACAATGTCAGCAAATTTGAAAAATCTCATTTCGAGAAAAACGCGTTTAACTATCGATTGTTGCAAGAAAAAATGATTGAAGATACGGCCTTGAAATTTTTACAGGATATTCTTGCAAGTATAAACTGTCGAAAAAGGCACAAAAAAGTCGATTTTTTGAAAGTTTCACACTGGTATAGCCCATTAAAAAAGTGTATCTTAAAAATCAATTTGAATGTCTTCACTAAAAATCCACTGTAATTATGATTGGTTAGTTTTTTTTACTGTGACATAATATCACCACACACGTAAACGCTCGCGAAGCGGGCAGGATATGTTTCAACAAGCCGAGTTTTTTCTCGTGACTGTTCACATATTTTCGATTCGAACGTGGTAAGAATTCTGAAACAGGATTCATCTGGGAATAGTGCAGAATCCAATTGGATCACATTGAGGAATCCGTATGTGCGGTATCCCAGACAAATCCCTATAGAGATGTGGGATACTGGGACTCCCCAAAAAATTTGTGCACGGTATCTCAAAAGGATTTCTTTTTTTGGGAGATCCACCAAATTCCGGCGGAGAAATTCAAGTAAAAAATCTCAAACGACGTCAATCGGGAAATGGCGCGGAATCCTCTTGAACTCCAATGTGGACTCTCTACGTGCGACGTCCCTATCAAAATGGTGTTGAAGTTTGCATCGTTGGAATGCAACGAAAATTCTCTATTTTTACATTTTCTCATTTTTATTACTTTCTAAAACCGTTTTTTTTTAAGTTCACGTATAGAACCCTACTGAGGATCTTCAAAAAGGTTTCAATACTCTTTGTAGCATAAATATGCAAAAAAATTAGACAAAATAAAAAAAAAATCGTTGCATCCCAACGATGCAAACTTCAATACCATCTATCAAATCCCTATAGGAATGTGGTAGGAACTAGGGACTCCTCAACAAATTTCCGCATGGGATGCACTGCCTAAAAACTATACCCTTCAAATATTATTCTTCTCCAACAATATACGATATTTCCCAAAATATTTTTCACACCAGGAACTCGAGCGTTCAAGCACGTCTCTACAGATTTATCGTCCTATTCGCCCCAGCGCTCAGCCCAAATCACCTCGGCCGAAAATTTATGAATATTTCACGAGCTCTCCGGCATTATAAACTATGCGTCAATTATAAAATACCCATACGAGATTTTGCCATATACATGGCGATTTTTTTGTTCCACTGCTCCACCAATATTCGATATAAAAGCGGCTAATGTTTTTTCCTCCTTCTCCTTCTCACCGAGTATTATATATGACTATTCAGCAACAGTTGTTGCTCTTTTTTTCCTTTCCGTTGTCCTTTTTTATTCGAAAGAACGATTCGAGTTGGCTAATAAACCAATTACCGATAATGAATGACTGGGGAAAGTGCTCTTAATTATAGGCTTTTGCTAGCCATACATACGTATCGACTTATAGTATCGCTCGTGGAATATGTGTGTACACACACACACACACACACACACACACACACACACACACACACACACACACACACACACACACACACACACACACACACACACACAGACATGCAGATATATGTGCATAGCTTACGTGTCTAGTGTATGTATATCTATAAAATGTTCTACAGACTTTAGACCACGTTGGCTGTAACGATCGTAGATCTTTCTCAGTTTTTATCATGGGACGCACACACACACACACACACACACACACACACACACACACACACACACACACACACACACACACACACACACACACACACACACACACACACACACACACACACACACACACACACACACACACACACACACACACACACACACACACACACACACACACACACACACACACACACACACACACACACACACACACACACACACACACACACACACACACGCACACGCACACACACACGCACACACGCACGCACGCACACACACACACACACATTTATGGTATAGAAAAAACGATGAATGAATAATTCATGATTTTTATGGGGATATCAGACACGCGCAGTAGACATTGGGCTTATACAGCAAGCGGGGCGGATCGAAATTATCCCACAAAAATATAGTTCCCCTAATGTGTTTTTTTCGCAAGCACTTTTAAATATTGGGTGTACAACTTAATTCGGTTCGTTTTTTTGCTTAAAATACGCACTTATTTGAATGATAAAATGAATTAATACGTTAATCAAAATATTGTCCATCGCTAGCCACTACTTTTCCCCATCTTCCTGGTAATTTATGAATTCCGTCGCGGAAGAAGCGTTCATCTTTTGAAGCCAAGAATGAATCGAGCCAATTTTTGATACCCTGTTGTGACGTGAAGCGTTTTCACAATAGCGAGCGTTGTCATGTGAGAGATTATGGACTCGTGTCTGGCCGCATGTTCTGGACGTTTTTCGGCTATAGCTCGCTTTAAACGGATCAATTGTTGCCTGTAGAAGTCTCCCGTGATGGTTTGACCAGCATTCGGTGGGCTTCAGCTGCACTTTTCTTCCAATTGAAACAGAAAATCAACACTTCCCGCAAATGGTGCTTATTTGAGACGAAATTCGACATTTTCAGCGCAGTAAAAATTAGACTTGATGCGCAAAACTCAAAGTCTGTAAACGATATTTGGTTAAGAGATGTTCATACTTCACGATACAGCAAAAATCAGCTGTTGCCGTCAACCATTTATAGCACCTAGAGCCATCTTTTGAAAACGGACCGAACTAAGTTGTACACCTAATATATGGTGTAATGTTTTTTAAATATAAATAGCGGTTGTAGTGGATTGACGTGGCTGTGAAGAGAGTAATTTTCATCGTATACTTCAGATCAAAATAGACAGATAACGCAAAACTAAAAAGTTTCCAATTTATTCGAAAACCAAAAAATTAAGCTGTCCGAGCTATCTTGAATATTGCTTTATACATTTATTTTTATTTGACCTTTATTCTCGAAAAGGGCATTGATGGAAATTCGAAGTGACTAGAATTTCCACGTGACTTTTGTACGTTGGTTCGTATTAAAATCCAAGCACTGATCGATTCACTCGAACACATGGGTGGTTGGACATTTGTGCACGCGCCCTGCTACGTGTATCACAGATTGCGCGGATAATCATTCTCGCGGAAAATTACAGGCGATGCCGCGATGTCAATCGAGCGTCAAAATTAAATTCTCGGTCAACCGATTCTCGATATTTAGCAATAAACAGATGAATCTTTGGGGCGTTACTTTTGGTACCTTAATCTGTCCCGCACTGGTTTGTCAGAACGACGACGTTTAACGCTCGATTACTTTCAAACAAATGCGTTTGTTGGGGTTCAATTGTAATGAAATAGAACCGTCAGACTCCGACCAACATGACTAATCAGTCGATGAACCCAAAACGTCATTTGTTCGATAATTGGAACGTTTATAAAACAAAAAGTGTCGTGAAAGTTGCAAATGCACTGTTTAGCGGAAAAAATTCTCAATTTTTTAAATAAAAAAAAAACAAAAATAATAATTTTCTAATTCTTCAACAAGGTACTCAGAACTACTAAAAAAAATCTACTGATATTACACAAACTGCAACTATTTCATGGCATTGAAAATGTAATCAGACTTCTCGGGTAATAAAAAAACAGGTACATATAGATAATATGAGTTGATTTTTATTATTAAAAAAAAATATTCATATATTGAGATCATATAATTAAAAAATTATTGACAAGATTAGAATTGGGTAGGGAGAGGGCATTTTTAAACCGATCACAGGCATTCAGTATGTCGCAGCTCCCCCCACTCTACTACAGCACAGTGTCAGTGAAGTGGGGGTAGCGTTAGTTTCGTGTGACATCCAGCTAACTCAAACCCCTATACCCAGCCTAACTCAACAAACATAAGTATACAGTTTTAAAAGCATTTTCAATGCTGAAATGTGTCGACTTCATTTGGTTGAAAAATTTGAACTTCCTGATCGAGTGAAGTTCATAAGATTCAAGAAAAGATGAAGAGAGAACAAAGTGACTGAGAAAAATAAATATTGTAAATCGTCGGTATCATAAACGTTTTCTACGTCAATTATAGTAAAAATCAACATGTCTGCGTTTCAGAAATATGGGAAACAATTACTATTACCCAGATGGAAGTGATGACTAAAGAATACCAGAGCATGGGAGGGTAAAATAAGATGCGGTGCTTATTTGAGTTTTGATTTTTTTTTCTCAAAAATCACTGCAGCGAAGCCTTTTTTTAGTATCAACAGAAAGTTCGATAAAAATAATACCAGCCGATAAGTACAAAAAATATATATATTTTTTGTATGGTTTTTCTTTATTTTTCGAATTCTAAAGTTAGTCTTATCCTCACTAACATTTTCGGTGGCATCAGATACGTAATAAATAATTTAAAATGTACTTACGATTTCGAAGAAAAGTGTACGACTTCGGCAAATTCTGGTCTGATAGATAGACCAGTAAAAGAGGCGAAAACCCAGCACTTTTTAGCGTAGAATATGAATTTTTAACCCAAGGTAGATGGTTGCATACTGAAAGTAACCACAATGAAATTTTGCCCCTCCACTCGCCCCAACTCCGCTATTTTTAAAGATAGGGGATTAGACGTCATATAACTTTATACGCATTTTATTATTCCGAACAACTTTAGTTCGAAACATTTTTTCATCGGGCTATTAATTACCGAGATACGCCGATTTTTAAGTTTTCAACCCCTATTTCTTAGGGTTAGGGCGGGCTGAGGGGTAACATTTTATTTGGCTTACCTTCAGTATGCAACCGTCTCCCTTCAGTGAAAAATTCATATTCTACGCTAAAAAGTGCTGGGTTTTCGTCTCCTTACTGGACCAATGCAGCTTCGAAGGTTAAGGAGGTTGGAGCGTTAGCCACAATCCAAGGTTAAATTGAATAAAAAATACATGTTATTGTTTAGACTATACTGAGTCTTTACGAATTTTTTGAACTTTTTCCACCACCAAATACCAGAGATAAAAAAATAGTTTAATGTATGTCATATAACGTGCGGTTACATGGGCAAGTTTCACACTAAAGGTTGTGTAATTTTTTTTGTTATTTAGCACTAAGATAAACCATTTCTAACAACGGATTAACGCAAACTGAACCTTTGTAAACAATTAGAAAAAAAAAAATCCTCATCTTGCCCATCGTAAATCATGGGCCAATAAGCTCTTGACGTAGATATAAACAGGCATAATTATAAATTACTCAAAATTTCATTGTGAATTGTATAAAACATTCGTTGTCGCAGTTTTTTCATAATAATCCTCGATAATGTTATACTTTTTCAAGTTGGTAGTAACACAAAAGTTTTTTTACTTCACGTAATAAAAACATTAAAAGGCATAATTTTGCTCTAATGATATATTTTAAAAAAATAGCATATACAGAATGAATCTGTACCTCGTATGCATTTTTTTGAGGTTCATTGAAAAAAAAAAATTAATAAACCATCATTTGACTCAACTGAAGCGCTCCCACCTTCTTAAGGTATATCGTTCGCAGAGGGCCGTATTTTATGGGAGCATGAGGAGGACCCTTCCGAATCATCGGTACATTACAGTGGCGCTTAATAAGAATAAGTCACAATCAATTATCATACCCAACGATATACTGGAATAAAAAAATTCGCGCTATTTAGTAATTTTATGCATTTTTACATTTCCCCTAACAAGTTACGGCTACGAAAATTCTTCTGCTAGTCACATTTTTCTAAGTTTTATCATTAATGTTTTCTTTAAACATTCGGTGACTCCCTCTTTTTATTGTCTTTATGGAATTTTCAGATTTGTTTACACGCGTGAGCAGCTCATATCAGGCATCTAGAGTTATTCAGTGTATAAATTCCTAAATAGAAATGTGGCCGTCGTGTCATCTCCACAAAGCGCTGTACAAATGAGATGATTTTTAGGTTTAATTTTTCGTTAAACGTACGGTAACTTGGTTTGAAATTTTCCCAGTACACTGGGATGTATTTTTACTTGATTATAGACGAAAATTAGTTAATTGTTAAATACTCGGGTTCGTGAAAGAAATACCTCAAGCTATGCTAACCGCACGAGGGCGCGTCCGTAGTTTTCTTTCGACACAGTTTAGAGTGTCCTTGTATAGAAAAGTCAGGAAAAGTAGAGGACTAAAAAATCTGTTATCGGTCTCCAAGACCAGAGTGTGGCTTGTTAGGCTTAATATGTCGCCAAAATAGAAAAAATAAAAGACCGTATCGCAGCAGGTTCCAAACGAGGCCTAGATGATTTCTCTTGTGTTTATATACATAATAAAATATTGTAAAAAACACGGGTCGTTTTGAAAATGTTGATACAATAAAAAAAATAACACTCTCGGAACCAATGCTCCGTTCAACTTATTAGCACGATCTTCCAACACTGGGATCCCATGAATTAGTTCTCCAGCTATATTCCTCTCCTATTTTTAGATTCGTAACACTAAAAAATGCATTTTGGTGCTCGATATTTGAGGCTGCGGATTCGAAATCGTAGAATTCCATAAGTTATTCAGCACGTGGCACACACCGTGTTCGTGCGCGGCGCCGTCTCGAGGAATGCGTAATTGCGATGGTTTTGTACAAAAGAAGACGGGACCTCAAAGAAAACTATTATAGGGGTCGACGGAGGGAGGGAGGGAGGGAGAACGAAGCTCGAGATTATATGGCCGAGAACATCGCTAACAAGAGGACGTCGAGTCGTAACAAGCTACGACTTGAAATTTCGTTTCCACAACAATGAGGTAATTTTCGGGCTGATAATGATAATAATAAATAATAAGATCAGGCTGAAAATAAAAAATACTGTGTATGTATATATCTACGTAGATGTCGATGTTGCGGTTGTTTCCGATCTCGTGAGCGAAACAAGGTGGAAGACAGCAGGTATATATGTACGAAAATTATATAGATATATGTGTGTCTCACTATATACAGGGTGTCATGTTATAAATGGATAATCCTGCAACTGTCGAAAGGTCAGATCATGTCCTACTATACGCTGGAATTTCGGTTCATTAAAAGTCCTACGGTTTTCGAGATAAAAATCATTTCCTTTTGGTGATTCGCATGCCATTTCATCAAATGGTAACTTTCTTCACCCGGTTTAAAAAAAATACTCTTGGTTATTTGTTTTAGCTGGAAAAATATTTTTTTTAACCTTAAATATTAAGGAAACTTTCTGAAAACAGATCTTACGCTGAATTTTCATATAAATCAATTCGAACATCTGACTTTAAGGGCCTTAGGCCACAGTAACAGAGATAAAATCATGTGCGAATTTAACCATTTTTTTCGTGTGAAAAAGTGACTCACTCATAAAATTAATTACACATCTATTTAGTATAAATATCAAGCTGTTAGAAAGAATATATATTTTTTGATGTTCAAAATGGCCGACTACTAATATTTTTTTAGGAGCTCCGCGGCGTGACATTTAGCATCCACAATTTTTTACCTAGAACAAAAAACAAAAATTCTCGTGAATCTATATGAGAATACCTAGAGAAGTACATAAGGAATTTAAAAAATACCATTTTATTCAAAAGTTGTAAGTATTTAAAATTAAGAAATGAATTTTCAGTGAAAAATTTCGTTATAGCTGCTCATAAACTGCTCTTAAAGTGAAAAGTTTTCGCTTAATCAGAAATTCCGTACGTACTTCTCGGTGAAATGCAATTAGGAACATACCTTTCGAATTTAAAGTAAATCGAGTGAAAATTGTTGAAGTTATTTGTCACGCCAGTTGGAAAAGAGCCGTTTCGAGAAGTTTCGAGCAGTCGGCCATATTGTACATCGAAAAAAAATCTAACAGCTTGATGTTCGTACTAAATAGATGTGTAATTAATTTAACGAGTCAATCACTTTTTCATACGAAAGAAAATTGTTAAATTCGCACATGCTTTTATACCTGTTACTGTGGCCTAAGGCCTAATAGCCTGCGGTGTAAAAAAAATGTACTACGCATATCGTGCCAATTACGTTAAAAAGTCGCTTAGTTATTGTCGATTCATATCATTTATAGAAATGGCGTGCGAAAAACCAAAATCAGATGATTGAAAAAATAATGACATAAAGCCCAAAATCTCGAAAACCGTGGGACTTTTGGTAAACTGAAATTCCAGCATACAGTAGGACATGATCTGACCTATCGGCAGTTGCAGGATTATCCATTCATAACAGGACACCCTGTATATATATATACACGTATCCATAGTATGTAGGATAACGAGGTCGAGCTCTGCCTCATTAAATCCTTAACCGCGCGAATAAAAGCCGAGCTTCGTTTTCTCTCACAGTAAAACACGGCGTCATTTCTTCGGCATTACACACGGAGTTTGTGTGCTCGTGGGACATTCCGTATAGAGAAATACGGAAGAAAGATGAACGCGGAGTAAAGTCCGTCTGGAGGAACGAAGAAACGATCTCATGATCCTAAAGAGGAAGGAGAAGAATATACGAGACGCGAATTATCTCGCTAAGCCGGAAATGGCCTCGCTGACGCTTTTGACGGTCAGCCATATCAAGGGATGAAGCCGCGAAAACCGTTTCGCGTTTTTGGTCAGTAGCCAAGCGTACTCGGGACACGAAGTCTTTTTCGCCTCCGTAACTCACCCAGTCACGTTACGTTACTATGAAAAATCCTCGTTTCATTGTTCTCTCGATCTATTTCTGAAAATCGCGATTCGGCTCTTTATCGCCGCGGCTAACATTAAAGATTTAGATTCGTAGGAATAAGCGCTGTTGACGAGGGAATTGGACGAATAACGAGCTCGTTGATTGATCGATTGTAGGTTTAAAAAATGTTTTTTTTTTCTGTTAATTATTTTTACTTATTATTCATAGCGTTGAAGTTAGCATGGTTGGAATCCAACGAAAGGTCTTATATATATTTCAAGTGTTCTATTTCTATTATTATGCAAAATCCTTTTATATTTATATTCTATTAGGACGCTGAATATCTTCTCACTGTATTCCAACAGATGGCGTTACCAGAACTGCGTGTGTGGTGACTCTGCAACGCCGACCGTGGCACAGCCAACTCACGCAACACAAAACTTCAGATAACACGAGATGGGGCTCCAACGTCCCTTACGTTGGCCAGTCTCGTACTAAGAAAACTTCCAACCTACGTTACGAACGAGCGTTGCGCAAATCAATCCATCACCTTTTTGTATTCCAATAAAGTATTAGTAATTGTTACTTTCCCGTTTTTTATCGAACCCCACGCGCAGTCACCACGCGTGTGTGTAGTTAAAAATGTTAACGCATCAAGTACTATAAGCAAGCTTGAAATTCAGTGTATGTTATTTCGCCGAAGTGTAAACAATTTTTTTCATAGTGTTAAACATGTCAAATTTCGTGTCAAAAAATGTATTTGCGGGGAATTTTACTGCACTACTTTATTTTAAAAAAAATTGCAGCTGAAGCGCACGGAATTCTAGTTGAGACCTATGACGACCATGCTGTGTTGCAAACAACATGCAGAGATTGGTTTAGACGCTTCATAAATAATGATTGATGTGTTGAATTGGAGGCATTACTTCATGATTGCTCATGCCAGACGCTAGCTAGCAGATGGATGGATGGATGGATGGATGGATGGATGGATGGATGGATGGATGGATGGATGGATGGATGGATGGATGGAGGGATGGATGGACGGACGGACGGACGGATGGATGGATGGATGGATGGATGGATGGATGGATGGATGTAAATATATTCACAGGTACCTGCTTTTTTATTATTCGAAATGTCTGATTACATTTTCAATGCCATGAGATAGTTGCACTTTATGTAATATCTGTAGATTTTTAAAAATAAAACAACTTTTCAAAAAAAAAAAAAACAGCGAGAACTTATTCAACATCCCATCGCTCCCCCAATAAGTGGTTTAAGAAGTAATTGAGGGATTTTTGTAGGCAAAGTTTGCCGAGTTAAATCAATAGAAATTCACACGTATTCATTTTCATTGCATTCCAACGATGCAAACTTTAATCTCGGCATTGTTCTAATGTTCCTTCGCATGCCCTTTTTGGTTTTTACGTTACTACAGGCGGCTAAATTTCACCGAGTTTCAGATGGAGAAAAAAAAGATGACTTCAATGAACAAAATTGTTCATTTACAGGTTCATCTACCAACGAAATGTTAAGATGAAAAACTAAAATATTTTATTATTTCGAGTAATCTTTAAAAAATAAAAAAGTTGCTTTTTTCAAAATCCTAATATTTCGTTTTCAAAAAAATTGCACTGAAATTTCCATTCATTTGAATCTCCCGATGATGGAGTCAGCTCAAGTATTTTTTTTTTTCATTGCACCCATACGAGTATTGGTCCAGTCGTACTGGGACTTTGCAGCCTCTACAGTTAAAATATTTTGTACCTTAAACCGATCGAGCAGTGAGCTGCGTGATTTTCAAAATACAAAAATATGACAAAATTAATTACGATCCCATTAAACAATACTTCGTCTATTCGTGATCCACCTCTAGTGCAATAACATCGAAACATATTTTATTAAAATATGACGGTGAAGTTTGCATCATTGAAATGCAACGATTTTTTTTTTAATTGTACAATTTTTTCCACCGATTTATACTGTGAAAATCGCTTAGACGTTTTCACGCATATTTATTAGAGATTTGTTACCTCAATTCGCTTTAGATAAGGCTTGGGATAAAGATGAAAATTTACAAATGAAAAAAGAGCATAAAAGAAATCGTTGCATTCCAACGATGCAAACTTCGACGTCATATTGACATTCATAAGTATTGAATCCGATCGGTTGTACTAATATGCCTCATTTAACGTTTCTTCATCGATCACTTTGATTCGCCTTTAAGGAGGTTCATATTCGTACCGAAGAGCTATAGGGTGATCGGATAGCCACGTCTGTCGACGCAGGATATAATACACAAAATACGAGCAACCGAATCTTCCACGGGACTCTCAGGTTGCTCGAAACCACGTCAGGTGGTAAGCAGGTCTTTTTCGCCCCTTACTCTCTCTTTCTCTGTCTCGCTTGTCCCCTTGCCGCCGACGTCGATCAATTTTTTTTTCTCCCCCCTTTACTCTCGCTTCACCCTAGAACACGGAACTCTCGGCGTCACTCTCAAATTCGTCTCTCTTACACGCGTTTGCCCCTTTAAACGCTCCTCTCGCCGTCCCGAAATTCTTGTAACCGGCAACGTGGCTGCGATATATTTTTCATCACCATCTGTTCGCTCGATTAACCTCGATCTTTTTTAATTTAAGGTCTGCTCGATATTATATATTCACAGAGGAATAATGATTATAACAGCAACAACAATTATAATAATAGGAAGGCAGAAATAACAATGATAATGTATTTTCGATATTCATATTTTTAAGGGGTTAGGCTACGGTGAATTAAATTAAAAAATCGTTAGTCGCTTGAGGCAATTCAAATTGAAGAGGAAGGTGCAACATACACTGCAGGGATCGCAAATTGAAGGTAAACTTATTATTTCAACGATAGAACTGCTAGTAAAACTTTAAACGCGTTTTTGCCGAAACTATGGGTCTCAAAACGGTGTACACGATTTCTCGACATCTAATGAACAGATTGACTTGAAATTTGGTACATTTATTCAGTGTAATAGCAGTTTAGTTTTGACCGACGTTTTTCTTCTTATCATTTTTTTTGCATTACTTATTAACAATAATGATATCATCTTTCCTCGAAAAATCATCTCTTTTTCATTCAGATTTTTTTTTCGATTATTGAAACATGAAAACAAAAAGAGCTCGGTCAAGTCTCAGCTCACAATATCTATTTTAAGCAAAAACTGGTTTTTTTAGTTTCAGATCAACCGGGTGGTTAAAATCAAGTACACCGTTGAGACCCCCACGTTCAAAAGTCCTTCACGAGATTGCTCATAACTTCTTTAACTATTAAGGGATCATCACAGTGTAACATTTTCAAAAAATTGTTTTGTTTTGCCTTATCCGATCGTATACATGGTTGTAAACGTTCTGTCCAATTTTTAGATCGTAATTCGAATTATTTCGGTCGCTACAGCCTTTCGTAGAAAAAGTGATTGGAGCGCGAGATTCCGCACTCCGAACTTTAAACGCGTTTTTCTCGGATTGGTGTTTTTCAAAACGGTGGCCACTCTCAAAGGAAGAGTTTTCAAGCTATCGGTTTGAAATTTTAACATTCTTTACGTCATTCCTTATGTTGCTATGGAAGCTTTTTTTAATCTTCCTATTTTTGTTACGAAAAACTGACGAAAAAAGGCTAAGTTTGATACTTTTTGTTCAAACCGCCGCCATTTTTTCAAATTTCATTAAAAAAAACTTCCATAGGAACATAGAGGCTTTCCTACAGATTAATAATCATTTTGAAATGTTTGTTTCAGATAAAATTTGCGGCCGCCATCCTGGCCACCATGGGACACCATTTGTTCTCAATGCAATTTTCCACAAATAAAAACAATGTTAAACAATAAAGAAATTTAAAAAAAACACATTTTTTATTCTTTATCGGTGCTTCAATTTGTAAAAAAAATTAGACCGCTTAGCTTGTCCTATCCATCGAAAAAAAATCGCGAAAATCGGCTATTTTTCAGGCGGTCACACTATGATGATCCGTTAATATTTTTTAAATGAAATTTGGTAGACCACTTTGTTAATGTCCATACAAATAACTGTCTATACAATTTTTCAATCATCTTCCTTATTCTTCCAAAATTATTTTTTCTAGCTAACCCTGATTTTCGGATCGTCATAGTAGCCTAACCTCATAATCACTTTTCTTCCGTTCGATAAGTATTTTTCTTTGATCGGTGATTACAACATATCAATATATTGCGTTCTGATTTGCGATTTCTTGGGTAACGAGAAATGTCCCTGATATTTTCTGTCAATATGTATGTAGGAATTGTACCGAGGGTACAATTCATTTCCATTCATCCATATATATATATATATATATATATATATATATATATATATATATATATATATTCACACACATTGTGTATATATAATGTGAATTGATCGGAAATCCAAATGAAGTCTCTTTCGCTTCGAAGAATAACAAACGAAGAAATAATAAATAAAAAAAACGCAAAATGGCGTTCGGAGATGAAAGAAAAAAAACACGTCTGCGTACATCGATGGAGGAACGATAGAATGATCGTAAATCCTTCGCGTATACGCGTCTGTCCGGATATCTGATCGCTTTATCGGCATTTACAAGTGTAATTTCGGCTTATAAATCATGCAAAAACTGGCAGTCATAAATAACAGTTGGCCCAGACCGATGACAGTCCCTCCATGACGCAGAAAGCACCAACAAAACGGTCATACATAATATACACTTGTATGTCCATGTATAAATATAAATAAAAAAATACATATAGATGGAGGAGTCTGTACGTGCAAGTCGAGTAAGAGAGAGGGAGAGAGAGAGAGAAAAGGTGGACATTGAGGGACGGCTGATGTCGACGTTTGACAAGATACTGATACGCTCGAGTTGTTCCCTCGTCTCAACGGGGCATCCCGAGGGAAAGAGAGCCTCAAGTCTTCCGTGGTCTCGTAAAAAAAAAAACGTTCACTTTTCTCTCGATGTCCTGTGGGCGAATGCGCTGTTCGTTTAATGCTCCAAACGACACGCACATACCTCGTGTTACGAGTGGCCCGATAAAAGAATTAAACTCCGAGTATGTATACCCGCGTACGTAAATTGAAATGGCATGTAAAATAGGAGGATAAGACGAGCTTGTTAAAAATCCTGGTCCTTGCTCGTTTTTTCTTTCTGTTTTTCGTTTTTGTAGGCCTAGGGGACGAGCGGGAGGTGACTGGCCGGCAAAATGACGAGAAAGAAGCGTCTATCGTATGTGGAGAACGGAATAAGCAAAGGCACGAAGAATGTGGACATTGTAGGGGAAAGGTGTACGAGATGTTGCCCCTAAAGAAGAATGCTCGTAATCTCAAAGATATTTAACATCATTAAGATCTGGAAGCGTTTACTGCTGGCACACGGAAAAAAAGAAATAGTACAAAATACAGGGGCTTCACAGTTCGCATTGGACTCGAGCGATTGCACAGCGATATTACCTGAAACACAGTGCTCAAAATACAGTGTGCTCAAAGTAAATTATTACAGCTCCTATACTGTCCTCTTTGGACTCGAACCGCTCTACTGTATCTTTTACTGGAACACACAGTCCAAAATACAGTGTAGTCAAAAGTAAATTTTGACAGTTCATCACTGTAATATTAATTTAACAAAACTTGTAATTTGACAGTTGGTTAATCTGTATTATGTACACTGAATGCGCCAGTTATATCGACAGAGTTTATGTAGGTGTTTTAACAGTGAAGTACTCTGTTCTAGAAACTGGTTAGCAACAGATATAGTTTCAGTTTTGAACCGTTGCTTTTTACAATGTGAACACAGGAAACGTTCTTGTTTTAATCCTGTAATTCAAACTTGATGAACCCCGTAATTTAATAGTGCCACAACTCGTATATTATACAAAATTAGGGGTAAAAATAACATTAGATAGCGCTGAAAGAACAATTGAAGCGTTGAAAGAACTGCCAGTCCTTTATGTCCTCGTCGCGCCACGCTCGAGACAAGTCCTAACCAGTGTAAAATACCGTTCACAACGTCACACTGTAAATTTGATTATAAAAATGAAGTAAAAAAATTCGACGAAACCTTTGCTTACAATGTATATTGTAAGCAATGTAATATATATCAAGAATATAATAAAGTGAATGAGCACACAAAAAAAGTTTATCCATAAAAGAAGTTTGAGAAAAATGTGTAGAAAATATTACAATATCAATCACATACACAGGAACGTACCTTTTTGTAAATAATTCTCTCTTTTTTATAATTTCTTCAATTATGTTGCACAAATTTCAACGTTCGCATCCTATCGACCACGCACTAATAACTGGCAATCCTTTGTGTCCTGGCCACGTGCCTCACTCCACGCGCGAGACAAGTCCTAATTAGACAAGAACGTGCCTTTTTTAAAAAAATCTCTCTTTATAATTTCTTGAATTTTGTCGCACAAATTTCGATGTCCGCGTCCCATCAACCACGCACTGCTAACTGGCAATCCTTTGTGTCCTGGCCTCGTGCCTCATGTGCAGACAGTATAAAAAACAGTGATCGCATTTAAATTTTACAGTTGAATTTTTTACTGAAATCACTGATGTATTCACAATATCAAACTGCAAATAAACCAGTGTAACTGTAAAAATCTCAGAGTGCACAGATAACGTCACGAACTGTCGAAAGAAGAGTAAAACTACCGTACCACACTGTGAAATTTAATGAATCACTCTGTATTCAATACAATGTACAGTGTAACCCTTGCAGTTTGCGTACAGTATAAAAATCAGTGATCTTATGTAAATTTTACAGTTGAATATTTTTACTGAAATCACTGATTTATTCACAATACTAAACTGTAAATAAATCAGTGTAACTGTAAAAATCTCAGAGTGCACAGATTACGTCACGAACTGTCGAAAGAAGAGTGAAACTACCGTGCCACACTGTACAATTTAATGAATCACTCTGTACTCAATACAGTTCACACTGTAACCCTTGCAGTTTTCGTACAGTATAAAAATCAGTGATCTCATGTAAATTTCACAGTTGAATATTTTTACTGAAGACACTGATGTATTCACAATACCGAACTGTAAATAAGCCAGTGTAACTGTAAAAATCTCAGTGTGTACAGGAAAATTCGTCATTTTTGCAGGACAGGATTTACATTACTCTGTTTTACTGTACAATGAAGTATGGCACCCTGTTTTTCATGCGGTTTATGCTGTGATTTTCGCTGTTTCTTTTTTTCCGTGCATATTTATCTATCTTACGATTGGCATATTCGAAATATTCAATTTATTAGGGTTTCGATAAAAAGATTTCCTTTTTCAAAAACCTTACATAAGGATCATCTTGAACACTCCAGTGTTCAAGATGATCCCTAGGGTATGGACGACATGATCCCCCGGATCATCTTGCCCTTATTTTGGGATTTTTTTTAAATTTGAAGTAATAGTACAGTCGTGCTGTCGCTGAAAAAACCCGGAATCGGAGAAAATTAGAAGGCCAGTTTTTTGACACGTGATTTTGTAGGTGCTGCGGGTGCTAAATCCAAGTTTGCCTAACAATCGGGGTGTAGGGTTCTTTTTTAGGGGATGAAAGGAGATGGGGGTGGATTAATGCCAAACTACAACCCCTACGAGGTCGGCGCCGTGAGACAAAATGTTCAGAAAAATCCGGGCTTCAGTTTTGTCCACAGCGCTGAAGTCGTGGAAGTTCATTTGGAGGGTGAAAAAGTGGGGTGAAATTTTGAAAAATCGGTTTTAATTCAATAACTCTTTAGAAAAAAATCGTACGTTTTTAGTTCAAATGGGAAAGTTGTAGCCCTTGAAAAGACGCGTCGATCGCGTATTCGATCATTACTCTCCGATAATATCTTCAACCCCAAAAAATGGTTAAAAAACAACAAAAAAAATAGTTTATTGAATAACTCAAAAACAATCAGTTTTTCGAGTATGGTTCAAATGTACGAAATGTAGAGAATAATTTTCTCCATATTTTCGTTGCTATGGACCACCCTTGAATTTTGATTTTCCAACCCCTCTCGGGGGTTGAACATTCAAAATGAAATTCTGGGAAAACTATTGACGGCACGAATTCGCCGACGTGGAAGAATTTATAGCTTGAACCCTCAGTTACATTTTTGTCCACAGCGCCAAACTCGTATCTCTTTAGTTTCGGTCAATAGTTTTCCCAGAATTTCGCTTTAAATTTTCAACCCCTGAGAGGAGTTCGAAAAAGCAAAATTCAAAAGTTGTGCAAAGGAACGAAAATATAGAGAAAATTATTCTCTACATTTCGTACGTTTGAACCATCCCCGAAAAATCCATTGTTTTTGAGTTATTCAATAAACAATTTTTTTGTTAATCCTTCAATAATTATTTTGGGGGTGAAGATATTATTGGAGAGGGTTGATCGAATACTCGATCGACGCGTCTTTTTAAGGGCTACAACGGTTCCATTTGAACAAAAATTGTATGAATATGTCCTAAAGAGTTATCGAATGAAAACTGATTTTTCAAAATTTTCACCCCCAAAATGAACTTCCACGATTTCGGCGCTATAGACAAAAATAAAACCCGGATTTTTCTGAACATTTTGTCTCCCGGCGCCGACCTCGTGGGGGTTGTAGTTTGGCATTAATCCACCCCCATCCCCTAAAAAAAACCCTACCCCCCGATTTTTAGGCAAACTTGGTTTTAGCACCCGTGGCACCTACAAAATCACCTGTCAAAAAACTAGCCTTCTTCTAATTTTTTCCGATTCCAATATACAGCACGACTGTACTATAATTAGATAAATGTAAATAAAAATTTGCTCGAGTTTACAACACTTTTATATATATTAATCATAGGTATACAACATAAACTGAACTTACAAGTTAAATTACCTTTATATTATAAGTTTTATCCCACCCATTTGGAATTACACTGAACCAGTCTTCTACAGCCAGTCTTTGATCACTTCGGTATATCAATTATTATTTGTGAGATCAATTATACATTATTAGTGGAGTTTGAACGTGAGTACATAATATATTCAACAAAAATAAAGTAGGTACGTTATTTGTCCCTAAGGATCATCTTGTAGACCTACAAGGGAATCATCTTGCCCCAAACTCAACTTTTTCATTCATTGCTCGGTAACATAACATATGAGTACTCCACTGTTTCCACGCCAACCAAAACCCAAATTGAGCATATTATAAAAACACAAACACAACAGTGATTGCAACTGACAGTATACAATAAAAGTTACCTAAGCTTACGATAGTACTAGCGGATTCACTAGTCAACAGAAAATCTATAAATGATCGAATCTGAAAAACGCACAATACAATGTATTATGGCATAATAATAAACATGATACAGAAAATAATTATTTGAGAAGTGCATGTGATAACTGTTTATAGATTGGTAAGTGAAGTAAAATGCCAATCAGATTTTACTTGAGTTGTCATAAAACTTTGAACGCGTTTTTGCCGAAACTGAGGGTCTCAAAACGGTGTACACGATTTCTCGACATCTAATGAACAGGTTAAATGATAGGTTTAATGACTTGAAATTTGGTACATTTATTCAGTGTAATGGCAGTTTAGTTTTGACCGCCGTTTTTCTTCTTATCATTTTTTTTGCATTACTTATTAACAATAATGATATCATCTTTCCTCGAAAAATCATCTCTTTTTCATTCAGATTTTTTTTTCGATTATTGAAACATGACAACAAAAAAGAGCTCGGTCAAGTCTCACCTCACAATATATATTTTAAGCAAAAACTGTTTTTTTTCCTTCCGCCTTTCCTTTTTCTTTCCGCCATTTAATAATTCTGGCAATATCCGTGGCAACGCCGTATTCAGGTGCTTTCGATACATGTTAAGCATGTGTTTGTTTACCGTATGTGTAATCGTGTGTTGTAGTGTATGTGTAATGTGCATATTGTAACAAGAGAGATTGCAGACGCGGCTAGCGAACGCAAAAATGAGTCGATTGAATCGATGATACCTGCTCGAAATATCCCGTAATCTATCATTTTTATGGAACATACGTGACCGCGACAGTTTTCTTGTTATTCGTCGCTTTTTGCATAGCTCTGATCTAATTAGGAACTATTATTATTTCCGTTCCAAAGTGCGATCCGCACGGATTCCCTATATGGTGCGGGTTAAAAGCATGGATTTCGTGAATTAATTACTATTGTAGTTAACCGGTAAGGCCTGCAGAATTTACGCGGACGCTATTTTTTCTGTCTCTACTACAGCATACAAACAAATTAATTTTTTTTAACGGGGAGGTTCGTGCACGTACCTACTACCTTAAAATCAACCTTGTCGTAGATTCACAGCTCACAATTAAAATTTTTTTTTTCCGTTAAAACAAGTGCGTCGCTCAAACCGCCATCATGAATTGACTAACCCGGAAGGGTGCTGGGCGCTATGTTGTACCAGAGAATATCACTAGATAACGTTTTGTCGCGATTGAAAATGATCATCTTACCTTATGGGATCAACTCGTGCACCTTTCCCCTACATTTCAATTTCATTTAATCGAGTACACTGAGAAAAAAATCATTGATCTAATATCATTGGTGTTATTGAATGAAATTTCGTTGATTCAATTGTTAAATTGTATGTGTAAATCATCGAATTTATTAGTCCAAACAAAACGCTATTGACTTTAATAACATGATAAAATTTAAAGTTTCTTTTCATTCAAAAGATATATTGTTAGCCGAGAACAATATATTATTGAAACTATCTAAAAAATTATCGCGAACAAATTATATAGTTTTGAATGCATTTTCTGCAACGAACAAAAAAGCGTTTCAATTCATAACATGATTCGAGTACACAAGAAAAATTGAATTTCCCTCGTTTGATTCAGATAAAATTTCTATTGAGTAAATATGTTATTTGATTTTTTTCACCATATCCGATTTTGATTTCCAAGTACATTATTCGTCAAAATATTAATATTTTATTTTGATTGAAAAATATTAAGCAAATGTTTGAATTGGTTAAAAAATTATGCGAAAATAGAATTTGTTTCTCGCGCATTTGGTTGAAAAAATTCAACCAAATCATGGCCGAGCGTCAGCGAAATTATAGGTGTGAGGAAACCCGTAGTTCCCGGAGTAACCGCTAGAAGCCGCACGTGCGCTCGTTTCTCGTAAGCGTAGCGCGAACCGAAAATCTACTTAAACGCCGGAGAAACTCTAAAGAGTATCGCTTCTTGGCCTGTGGGTAAGATCAAAGTGTAGTATATGTTCTTATCAGTTGAATATCTCATATTCTCTCCACTATTATCGTGGACGATCATTCTAATGCTCATTTTTTATTTAAGATTAAAAACAAATTGAAAACTTACCTCCCATGGCATATTCGTTTTGATGCAGTGAAGAAATAATTAATTCTATTGATCATATTTTTGTACGCAATGAAAATTGTTGTAGAAACCGCTTAATTATTTCATCCATACATCTACGGGTTGTATATAGAATGATTTCAATAGAATATAATTTTATTTGAAGGATAATGTAGATATCCAGAGAACAGAAGAGATTTTTTAAATACAATAAAATGTTATTTAGATCAATCACCTATTCCGATATTTTATAGTATTATAACAATCACATATATCGGTGGCACTCCGCAGCAGCACATTTATTTGGATCAACCAATATATTTTTTTATTCAATTGGTTTTTTTCTCAGTGTATTAGCTTGCAACTGAATAAAGAAATGAAACAGCTCGTGAATTGTGGAGACACGAAAAATTGGGTTCCCGAACATATTTTTACATTAAATGCAAAATCTAAAGGATTCTAGAGAAAATTGGAAGTATCTTTCTTTTTCGCTTAACAATGTTTCGTTGGAATTGTGAGAAAAAAATAAGCTTGAGCTCCCGTGTGTGTGTGTGCGAATTGTAATGATATGCAAAATAGAATGACAAGACGAGCTTGTTAAGAAACCCGAGGCTTTTTTGCCTGTCGTTTTTTCGCTCTCGTTCCACGAGGCAAATGACCGCTGAAACGAGGCAATTTAAATAAGAGACCCTTCGTATAATTTATTGAAAAAAATTTGATTTGTACCGGAAAATGGGGGCTATGAATTTTCTTTCCCAAATTTCACTCTGAAGTCAGCAAAAAAATCGGTTTACCATTGTAAAGCTAGAAAATGGCAAATGTATAAAATGTTGAAAGTTTATTGTCAATAGTAGTCGGTAATATTTGATGGAACAATGGGAAACAAATGAACATCGAGGACGAATGAAATTCGGGCGAACGGAGGCACTTTGTGAAGGCCGATAAAAAAACGAACGTCACTTTTTTGTATCCAATGGTCATTTCTCTTGAGCGGTCGGACAACGGACCCCGGGAATATATAATTTTTTTTGCCTACCTGAAGTGGACCCGAAATCGAGATGGTTTTTACGTCCTTTGGGGCTCGCCCCGACTCAATTCCCGCGATAAAATCTTCGTGTTTCGTGGAAGCATTTTTGAACAGTTTTTCAGACTCGTTTCGATCGAAAAAGCGTTTAAAAATAGTTTTTCGTCGAATGGAAGAGTACGAACAACGATAGCAGTGAATAATTTTTCCAATTTATTTTTAGGATTATTAATAATTCCCGCATATTCCAAAGTATGTTTAGGTATTTTTAAGTACATTCAAGAATTTTTAGATAATTTTTGAATATACTCTTTAATATTTTTAAGTACATTCAACAAATGTTATGTAATTCTTGAATGTATTCTCCAATTTTTAGGCACAACCTTACAAAAATGTGATCACCGCATTTGAGCTGCTATTTCGAACTCGAAAATCGACAGTTCTACAAATAATTCCACGAATTAAAAAAAAACTGGAATCGTCAGACAGTTCGATAATCGTGCCGACAAAAATAGCAACAATATCAATAGCACAACAATCGTGCCAACCAGTGTGGCAATAGATCGAGTCTTTTCTTTTTCATTCAAGTATCTACAACGGAACGTACTTAATCACGGAGAGTTGAATAACGAGAGTAGGGACAAAAAACACAGAGATGAGAGACGCAGGGCAGAAAGAAGATAATGTACAAAAGTAACAAAAAAAAGGTGCCGTCTGCAGTGGGAGCGAAAGAGGGTTGGGGGAGCGGGGGTTCCGCTACAAGTGTGTGCGTTGTTCACTGTGGCATTCGTGTGTCTATGTAAATCGATTGGGTCTCGGAGAGCGCTGTTGCCGGATCGCGAATAAAAATTCCAACGGGAGGAATCTTTTTGTTCTCATTTTTTTTTCTTCAATGGTGGAATATTATCGGATCGATGGAGGGGAGGGAAATGAGTGCGAATAATAAAAGGATTTCGCGGCGAGACCACTGGGCGCCAGTCCCCCCGACCAATCTTTGTCCCCACGGCTGTCTAGTTTATTTATTATTCGACCGAAAACTTGCGCAACTCGTTTCTCTCTCGTAAAATGTGGGAACGAAGCGAAAAAAATGGCCGATTCAAGTGTTCGATTGTTTCGATTGCTCTTAATTTAATATTCGGTGGCTGAAGTCGAAGTGGCGAGTCAGATTCTTTGAGTCTTTGGACGAATTCCCGAAAGATTTCGCTTTTCCGATACGCTGCGAACGTTCTCGAGGCAACGTGACGGTTTCTCGATGCTGACGTAGCTCGTCTCCTTGTCAAGAGAATCATCCGCGATCTCGGTTATTTCCCAGCGCTTTGGTTTCGGCTGCCTACGATCGAAGAGAAAGAAGGGGGGGGGGAAGTGCACAAATTGCTGAACAGCTTAACTCAATTTTTTTTCATGGACGCTGGATAACTCTGGCAATCGCGCAATATTGAAAGGCCTGTTGGATGTAGTGCTCTTTCTTCGAGGTGAGATGAAACACCCATTTGATACTTTGCCTTCAACCCCAATCTTAGCCCCCCTATTTCCGATGTTCTATTGCACGCCCTATGGGCTTTTACGATCCGATTCCTTTCATTTATATTTTAAATTCGTTACTTCATTATTTTCAGTGCCCGAGGAACACCAGAGTGTTCGCCAAATCGGCTTATTCTTAATTTGCCGATGTGTCGCGTTTTCACGAGGGCACGGGGCAACTGCGGAAAACCTGCGCCGATACAGCTGACTATACTGCCGTCATATGAAAGAAGGCATCGAAAAAAAAAATCGAAAATGCGTTTTACTATAAAAAAACGATGGGAAATTTTGTGCTGATTCCAACAGTACCAAAAACGCGTTTTCGATTTTTATGGTAGATGACGCATTCTTCCATATGACGGTAGCATTCACTGGGTTTGCGCGACGTTCTATTCGGCAACTCACAAGGAACATCGTTTTGGTGTTTGCCTACGATTTTGTTGAAACTCATGGATATGACAGAGCATTAAAAACTATTAGATACGTAATTTTTTTATCGGCGGGAAGACGGTTTTAAGAGAGTTTTCTACTTTGTTGGGCCAACATTTTTTTTCTATTTTGCTGTGTCGGAAAGAGCCAATGGAAAGAGGAAGGTGTACTTTATGCTCCTGGCATGGCAGAATAGCTGTGTGTATGAAACTTTTCATTTTATTTGCATATAAAGTTCGGGTTAACTTTCAAAGCGTTTTTGTCGAAACCACGTTTTCCAAGTTTGCGAAAGTGCTTCTACACACCGTAGATGAGCCATCGTTATGAAATTTGGCAGGCGCGTGTACAACAAATGTCTTTATTAGTTGAACTAGAATTATCTAAAAATATTTAAACGTTTTTATTTTATCAACGAAAACTGCAAACATTTATGGCAAAAAAAAACTAAACTTCCCCTTCCGTCGCTCAGTATTTTTTATTTTTCTTCTTGATTCTAGTTTGAATTATACACAATATTGTACACGGTAAAAATAGGTTTGATTTTTTTACGTCCGATCACTTGTTCACGAATTAGAATTTCCGCAAGCGAAAAATATCATCACCGGCGTACCGACATACATGCCTTCTCCCACTCCCAGTATCATATTTTGTCAAAATTGAAAAAATATTATCTCGTTCCATAAAGACCGCTTCGTAAACACACCAAATTTCAACATTCTATATTTAATTGCATTTAATGATTGATTTCATTTAATGATTCATTTTACTTAATTTTATTTTCACATAAAAAATTGACGAAAAATCGAACATTTTTTGACCCAACATATTTTTAAATACCCGCCAGGTAATGCTTGACTTTGTCGAGTCGCTCACTCGTGAGGGCTCGTTAACGGTGTTGCCACATTCAACCTACAAGGTTCGTTAATGTCCGAAAAAATACCTTTTGAGCTCAAAATTCACATCTTTGTTCGAGTATTATTAATGAACCAAATGAATAAACTACTTAATTTTTTAACTTGACATCCCTAACTCTAATCGCAGTGTGTTCAGTTTTTTACATTTAAATCGAAGCATTATTTTAACTCCCACAGCTCTATAACTAGTGTTTACGAAGTGCTAAGGGCATTACCAAATGGATGAAGGTTCAACTTGAACCTTCAATATCTCCGAACCTATATGGTGAAACAGAATAATTTTTGGACAGTTAATGCATCCTAAATTAATCTCTCCGTGATACGAATTTCAATCGTCCACAAGCATTTCGATTTTGGTGTCGAAAGTCCTCAAAATGCCGATTGATGCATTGATCATCCGATATTTTCTTGATTTTTAGGAGAATTACATTCTTTTGCCGATAAGTTTATGTCACTTAAATAGAACCAACGCTACGGTTGTTTAAAATTTTACGATTTTGGCGATTTCGATAAAGTTGCCAAAAGCGTCGAACAATCGTTATTTCGACTTTTACGCCATTTCAAAGGTTTATCCTATAGGAAATTTCCCGCTGATTGCGAATATCACGGATTTTTCATCGAAAGCTCGAAATTAAGACAGCTAAACGAGAAAAACCTGTTTTCAAACACATTCAGGTGTGTGCTTACAGGTGAAACTGCAAAATCAACCCTTGACATGGTTCACTCTGAGGGGTGGTTTCACACCTTTAAGGAGAGATATACACCTAGATGGTCGAGGTCGAGGATTTAGAAGCTATGAACATTCCGTCTACCGTAGAAGACCTACACTATGGGCCTGGTATCGATGATTCCATGTAAGTTGACAAATTTCATGATTTATTCATTCCCAAATTCACAAACGCGTTTTTCTCAAAACCACGTTTTTCAAATCCGTACCCAAAATTTCTCGAAAACCCATGAACCGAATGCCTTGAGGTTTTTTGTGGTTATTCTATACACCATTATCTAGTACTTGTTACAGGATTTTTTTTCCGGTACTTAGTTTTTGTTCGATAGGCAAAATAATAAGTAATTCTTGGCCTAAAAATCACTATTTATGTTCAAACGGCCGCCACTTTGTCATAAATCGATATTTTCAAAATTGGCTACGGCACGTACTAGATTAAAGTATCTAATTTAATAATATTTTTCGATTTTTTTACAGATGATTTTTGAAGAAACGCCGTTGGGTACCGTATACGCAGATTTTTTACGACGCTCCAAGGATCGTACAATATCCTTGTATATTTTTGATATTTTTAAATAAAGAAAATTAAACATATTTTTGAATGTATATACTTTTAGATAATTAATACCCCAATCCGAAATTTCAAATAGTTTTCCTTGAAAAAATTCACAAAAATGACCTTCTTTCCGGCTCCTAGGAGTATATCTCCCCTTAAACCGTTTATCCGCCGATAAAAAGTAAATAGTAAGTTTTTTCTCAGTGAAAAACGGTCTCCCATTTGGTAGTTGGCATGCCAGCCCGTGCTAAGCGGTCACCCATTCGAGTATCAGTCCAGGCCAACGCAGTTTAACATAAGAGATCATCGTACACCGAACGCACCTTGGCGTTGGTTTTAAATTCCACCACTTTCCCACGTTCGTGGACTCAGCATTCTCATCAAACTTCAAAAACCCTATGGCAACACTTGATTGCACTTCTCTTTACCGATTGAGCATGCGTCACCTTATTTTCAATACAGGACAAACGACTTACACTTTGAAGTTGGTACAATCGGTGATCGTATCGGGCAGTTCCCTATGGCCAATCTCGCGTAAATTGAGACTGAAGAGAGCAGCAACGACGCAGCCGATCACCCAGACTATGGACATTCGTGGAGGTCTGACGTAATCGTGATTGCCGGCCCACACGAAGACAGCCCAGACCGAATGGAAAATCCCGGAGACCGTACCTCTCAACAAAGTGGGAAAAGTTCGTGTGTTATAATTGAGCAGGACACCGTAGGTGAGGCTGACCAGAAAGACATTGAGGAGAAGCAGAGTTGTGACGGGTCCGAAGATTGACGGTTGCAGATCGTGGAGCCGAATGATGAGCATAAAAGAGCTCAGAAGAACGAGGATAATGAAGGCATGAAGGATTCTCCGATGTCCCATCAAAAGAGTGCACAATTGACCGATCAACATACCGAAGGTCGTCGAGGCAGCCAAAACAGTATTGGCCAATTGAGACTTGGCGATGTTCGACAAAATCGCATAATAGGCAGCACCGAAGATCAGTCCGAACAGAGCGGTTAGATAAATTATACCGATCAATTGACAAGCTGCTTCCGGCTGCACTAGCAAGCTCCAAATGCCGGGCATTCGTTCGGGCAAGCAACGCCTCTCATCCACCTGGTCGATATAAACCAGACGAAACTTTCGGCTCAATTGACGCTGGTTCACCTCCGCGGCCTTTCGTAATGTTTTCTCCAAGCTTTTCGCATCGCGGATACAGAAGTACCAGGCCGGCGATTCGGGAAGAAAGCGGGTAGATACGAACATCACGATGCAGAGAAGATTTATGAAGATTATCATTTGATCGTAGGACTCAAAGACATCGTTGATCACAGGAGTCAGTCCTTTTTGGAAGGAGAAAGAGCGAAAAAGCATTTGCTGTGAAATCAAACTGGAAATTAACAGCCAGAAAAAATGAGACTCGATCCATTATTGAACTTGTGTGGATTGGAAATACTTGGGATTGGAATGATCGTCAATCAATTCAATCAGAGGCTCTTATCGAATTAGCTTTCCATTTTACAAACGAATGTTCACTGTTGAGTTAGTATTGGAATTCGCAAGTATGTCTCCTAATGAAGAACAACTTTTTTCTGGCTTCGTATCTTAAGGGGTTAGGCCACTCTAGAATTTTCGAAAAATCGATTTTTTTTATGATCTCCTAGGACCTCAAAAATGATGTCCCAAAAGATTATGGCCGGGAAAAATCTCAAAGTACTCGGTTTTCGAATTCTAGTACAGCGCCGCCTGGTCCGTAGCTCACTACTCAAAACTTCAAACGCGTTCATCTGAAAACTGCACTTTGAAGTTGGCCGGAAACATAACTCAGACAATTTTCAACCGATTCACTTGAAATTTTGAATATATCGTGAAAAATACATTGCCTATGGAAGTACGTAGGATTTTTTTTTATATTGCATAGTTCATTTGTTATTAACAATTATCTGACGATTTTTTACACTTTCCACTTTAGTGCGCCATTTGGCCAAAAATCAATATATCGAAAAAATCCTACGTACTTCTATAGCAGTTATTACATATAATCGAGAAAAAAATCATTGACTCATTATAATTAACAAATTGCAGTGGACCCTGGAAAACGGTGACGTCATCGCAAAAACGCTGCACAGCCGCCATTTTGAAATTAATCGCTTTAAAAGAATTATTGTATACAGTCACTGATATGTATGATATACACCTTTTTTATAATCTCGATTTGTTTTGTAGTTTTTCTGAAAAAAAAAATCCCCAAAAATCCTATTTTTTTCGGCCTCTAGAGTGGCCTAAGGCCTTGAGTAGACACCAGTGAATTACCGATTCCCAGGGCGAAGGAGCCACAGCTTATCGCCATTAGACCAGTTCTCCAGGAATTCGTGCTTATTTCCAATACAAGAATCATGCAGACGGCGAAGCCACCGTGAAAGAATCCATGAACGACACTCGTGACAACGAACATCGTGTGATCAGATGAAACGGCAACGAGGATAGCTGTGATCGGTGTAGCACCGCAGGCTACGAATATCACGGATTTCCGACCTATCCAATCGCTGAGCGCGCCGAAGGCAACGTATCCGGCTATGCGGCCGAGAGTACTCGAGGAGAGCCACAAACTCGAGACTATTGTACCGTTCCAGCAAGCCATTTCGTACTAGCAATCATTGATGACTGTGATACTTTTTTTTTTGCGAATCTCTGACTCATGTACTCTTTCAATGGGCATACAATTCGTTACGTTGATTAAAATATGTATACATATGTCATTGTTTTTTGGACGTTTACTTTTTCTGCCAGGCTCTGTCCACTCTTCGTACTATAATAAACGCCGTAAGGACACGGCACGGTGCGATTCGTGTCGATGATTGGCCTCTCTGAGTACTGCAGACCACTCAGCCCCGAGTAGTCCATGTCGTACACTCGACAACCTTGAAAATATCCGTCGGTCAACATTTCCAGTGACCATACCCGGCTCTGGCATATTCCCACGCACTAAAAGCGACCGTCCCGTCAAAATGGATCTAAAGGAATGTCTTCCCATTAGAACCCGAGCTGCTCACCGAATCTTTGTAATGACTATAGAGAATCCACTGTACGTCCGTCCAATGCTCAATGAAATCGGGCTTCTTGCACCACCAACCAGGTGGACGCAAAAGTGTCTCATTTCCGGTATTCAGGAGATGAATAAACGTGATGAAACTCAGCATTAAGGTTACCAGTATTTGCCATCTGCCTGATCCTACTGTCACGTCTATAAAGTCCTTCGGTGGCTTCAGCAAGTCCCGATTCCTAAACGACCAGTTTTTTCCCCCAACGAAACGAATTGCAGACACAATTGATTGGTTTTTCATAAATGCACCACAACCATATAAACAATCTTTCGGAAAAAATCAACTGTACGAATACCCGCTATCAGAAGAGTGATGCATTTGTCCAGATAGTGATTTGATGGTTATGTCTACTTCACTGAAGGTGTTTGACATCGAGCCATTCGCGTTTACGATTGTTTTTTGATTAGTCTAAACTTTCGCAATACAACCAGTTCGATTAAGGAGGTACGGTGATGACCACGCTAGTAAACTAAGAGTCTATTTTTCGCCATAATACCGCTACGTTTTAGACATATGTGTGTGGCCTATATTTCGAGAAATATTTTTTAAGTATTGAATTTCAAGCTACTTATTATTTTTATAATATGAAAACAAAAGTAATAATCTACTACTCGACTTCAGTAGTGAGCCATATCGTCGACGTTTAGCATCGTTGCATTTTCGATAGCTGTCATCGGTCTCACGCGCTCGGCTTATTATTTTTGGTAGCCGGTAAACATGGAGAATGAAAATAAGTACTGTAGAAGTTTATCAAGAGAGTAACAGGATTGTACCTGAAGTCCAGTTTAGAGACAAAGGTAGATTCTGTCGGACAAGAATTAGAGAGTGAAAAGATGATATTGCGAATGCAAATGGAAAACGTCGCGTTGACGTTAACCTCAATATTCAATGTCCAATCTGTCCGAAGTCAAAACCTATTTAATCGATTGTTATGTTATTTTTCTCTTTCCTAATTTTCACAATATTTGCAGATATAAAAACGAACGTTCATTTTATATGACGGTTTTTCCATGCTGAATTTACATATAAATGCGTTGTATGCATGTCGCCAGAAAGATTGAGATGCCTTAGCTATACATAAAAGAACTTTGAGTAAATATCGACGAAAGGCCTTTTATAATCGATTAAAAAACGTACGGCTTCACACAACCATATTTTTAATTCACGTTGAAAATATCCGATAGAAGAATCAAATTTGCGCGGGTATCCGGCGTTGCCACACTTCGAGCAAGATGGCTGCGGTTACGTCACGAGACGTCTCTCTCGCCGAATACTTCGGTTTTTCGCGACTTTATTTCTAAATTTATTGCTTATTTCTGCGGTGAGCTTTCCAATTCAAGTTGCCTTATTGATCACAACGAACCAACGAATGCAAACGTCAGTTTTTTTTACGCGTGTCTTGGCTCCAAGTAGCACAAAAAAATCGATATATGAGAGGACAGGCACATTTTGTCGTCTACATGTGACTAATTGACCAACTTTAACAATTAATAACTCGGAAACTGTACGGTAAATCTCGCGGAAACTCCGCATACGCATGGACAAAGCTCTCGACAATGTTATTTTAAAAAATCGGGCTTTTATCTTGGACTCGCTCCAATCACCGTGCCTCCTTAAAAATGTCGACTACCCAGGTGGCAATTTCGAAATAGTTGTCCAGAAGTCGTCTAAATGGGTACCGAATGTTTGCTTGGAAGTTACCTATAAGTTGTCATGTGTCCAACAGTTATCTTTTTCGGACGTTTGGTACCCATTTAGCCCACTTCTGGACAACTTTTTGAAAATTGCTCGGGTACCTTCAACTTCCGTCTCTGTCTTTCTGTATGCCTCGTCATTTATTATAAAAGAGATCGCCAGGAAAAATATCGTAAGCAAGGTCCTTGACTGTCTCTTTGGAGTTTCAGAGCATCGAGTGTACTCTTTTTTTTGCGGACGTCCTCATCGACTAGCCGTTATTATACGCGATGAGAGATCGGTCGATGGAAAATAATTACCCTACGAGGAATTCGCTCGAGTTCATTGCGAATGGACAAACGAACTCTTTGTCGAGCAGCGGCGCGAACGTAACATTTTGCTTTTTTTATACGTACGATGATAGGCTGTGTGTTGAAACGGTTATCCAACGACATTCCTGTTTGACGTCGTTAAAGACGCTTAATTTAACACGTCACGCTTCATCTCGCAAATACGATGGCAATGACACCGACGTCATCGACAAATACGAATGCACAATATAACGGCGTAATAATTTGAGATAAAACCTCTTCGGTTCGTTTCGCAGACCTTCTCATCTCATTTTTCTATTTCTCCCATTAATTGCTTGACGCTGTTCGCAGTGTGATCAAGGCACGTTTTTCAAAGAAATAAGATTTTGCGAGCCTTTGAACCGTCTGGGGCGATCGCCCATGGCGAGCAACATCGGCAGGGGACCGTAAGAGGATGGGTGACCGCTCAGCCATAGTAATGGCAGCCCGGCAAGAGGCAGCCATAGTAATTACGAGTTTGCGATGATAGACACGACTGAAGCTTTTTAAGGAGGTTCGGTGATTGGAGCGCGTCCAAGATAAAAGCCCGAATTTTTTTTATAGCACTGTCGATATCTTCGTCCATGCGTATGCGGAGATTCCACGAGATTTACCGTACAGTTTCCGAGTTATTAATTGTTAAAGTTGGTCAATTAGTCACACGTAGACGTCGAAACGTGCCTGTTCTCTCATATATCGATGTTTTTGTGCTACTTGGAGCCAAGACACACGTAAAAAAAACTGACGGTTGCGTTCGTTGAATCTTTGTGATCAATAAGGCACCTTGAATTGGAAAGCTCACCGCAGAAATAAGCAATAAATTTAAAAATAACGTCGCGGAAAACTGAAGTATTCGGAGAGCGAGACTTCTCGTGACGTAACAGCAGCCATCTTGCTCGAGGTGTGGCAACGCTGGATACCCGCGCAAATTTGATTCGTCTATAGGATATTTTCAACGCGAATTAAAAATATTATTGTGCGGAGCCGTACATTTTTTAATGGATTATAAAGGGCCTTTCGTCGATATGTACCTAAAGTTTTTTGACGTATAGCCAAGGCATATCCTTTTTTTTCTGGTGACATGTATACAACGCATCTATATATAAATTCAGCATGGAAGAACCGTCATATAAAATGAACGTTCCTTTTCATATCTGCAAATATTTTAAAAATTGGGAAAGGGAAGAATAACATGTCCATCGATGAAATATGTTCTGACTTTGGGCAGATTGGACATTGGACATTGAGGTTAACCTCAACGCGACGCTTCTTATTTGCAATCGCAATATCATTCGTTCATTTTCTAATTCTTGTCCGACAGAATCTACCTTTGTCTCTAAACTGGACTTCAGGTACAATCCCGTTGCTCTCTCGATAAACTTCGACGGTATTTTCATTCTCAATGTTTACCGGTTACAAAAAAAAAATAAGCCGGACGCGATGGGACCGATGACAGCCATCGAAAATGCGACGATGCTAAACGTCGACGATATGGCGTACTACTGAAGTCGAGTAGTAGATTATTACATTCTTTTCCATATTATAAAAATAACAGGTAGCTCGGAAATCAATGCTTAAAAAATATTTCTCGAAAAATAACCGTGGCGGGATTACGGCGCAAAATAGACTTTAAGGGAGCTTTCCAGTGTGACAGCCCGAAAAATCGCTGTTTTTCGCGATTTTTTTTTTAAAGAAAAAATAATCTAATCGGTCTGGTTTTTTTTTTGTATATTAATTGGGTATTGAAGAATACAAAACAATTTTTTAAAGATCGATTTATTAATTAATTAATATCTATAAAAATGATGAAACAATTGTTGCAGAAAATGCACTTGGATGTGGTGTCCACGTTGGGGGTCACAATTTTGATCTGAAACAAAAAACACAAAAAGATTATTGATCGGTATATAATTGGCTTTCGTGCTATGGAGGCTTTTTTTTTTTGCAAAAATGGCGCCGGTTTGAACAAAAAGTATCGATTTTAGCATTTTTTTGGCAGTTTTTTTTTACAAAAAAATAGGAAGATGTCAAAAAAAAGCTTCCATAGCACGATAAACAATGACGTTAAGAATATTGTGTAAAAAATTCAACTCGATAGCTTTAAAACTCTACCCTCCAAGTTGGACACCGTTTTGAAAAATGCTGTTTCGAGAAAAACGCGTTCAAAGTTTCAAGTGAGGAAATTTTAGGTAAATCGTTTACTTACGGTCAATCAGCGATGCCAGCGGAATATTTGGAAGAGTATATACTATTCAATAAAGCAAAAAAAAAATCGATTTTTTGAAAATTTCACACTGGAAAGCTCCCTTAAGTTTATTAGCGTGATCATCACCGTGCCTCCTCAAAGTGTAGTCGCTACCAGCACAGGTTTTCCAGTTTCCCTGTGCCCTCGTGTAAATACAGTCGTGTAGCATTAAAAGACGAGTGGTCGTAGGCAATACTCTGGGAGGTCCCTTAGGAGTTGAAAACAGTGTCGAGTGTGGAGCAAGCGCGAAAGCGATCAAAAAGCCTTAAAGGGCATTCGAAGGGTCAGAAGAATGTTGCAACATTGATACAAGGCGAGGCACAATTTCTGGACCGCAAATCTTGGGTGGGTGCTGATTGGGGTCTGACTTCCGGGTTCTTTGACATGGTTATTTGCTTCTCGAGACAAGCACCGATGAGGGTTGAAAAAACGAAGCGAAAAAGGCCAAAGAACCGGACGTAACGCTAGAGCTAGGGTGATTTATCCGAGCTTACGGCTGAATGCTCCGATGAATGGGCAAAGCAGGGCTTGCGCAGCACCAAAGCCCACCCGAGTCTCCCACGAGCAAATACTCCTGGTGTGGTCGCAGCGTGGTGTGACTTCTGTCTCTTTCTATAGCCCCCACGGACTCCAAGCTCGGCTTAGATATATATATATATATACCTTGGGGTCTTCGAACCCTGAGCCTTGAACTCTGACCTTGACCTATCACCATTGGCGAACATTCCGAGACTCTCGAGGGAAAACCCTCGAAGGATAAAGGTAAGGAAAAGCCCTCCGAGGACGTGCAAAGGTCAACGTAACCTCAAAAGTATAATCTTTCATCGAAAACGACGCTCGATGCCTTGTAGCCGTTCACTCTCCATGGCCTGATGCTTTTTTTCTTGCTTTTCCTCAAATATTCACGGCCCAACCGATTTACTCGGGCAAAAAATGTGGAATTGAGAATGTCAGCTTAAGGTTGTTGTAGGGTCTAAGCGTCAGGGGTGAAGTAAAAGAGGAGCGCCGCATGCTTACGCATGGGGCCGCTTGACCATTGCCAACTATTGGCTTTGAAATAATCGCCATATTGAACTTACATTTGTGAACAATATTCTTACACCTACTTATGAAAAACGCATTTTTTAACACTCGATGATTACGTGAAATGGTTTGATTACTTTGTAGAACTATTTTCTATAATTTCTTCTCGTCTAATTAACGTGAGACGAATTGGCAACGTCGAAAATCGTGGTATATGATAATGCTCCGATCAGCAGAAGTGTCGCGAAGTTAAATGCATATGCGCGAGGTTCCTAACCTCAAAATCGGCCCTAGGACCTGTCAACAATGAACATCGGTTCGAGTAAGATTTTTTTTCGCTGAAAAGGAAGTGTGTACTGGAGCTGTCTATGATCTAAAAGAAATTAAAAAATTGAATAATTTTTCGATGTTCTGAAAAATTCTTGTATGTGTGAAAAAAATCAGCTGTATTTTGTTTTTTCCTAGAAATTTCTAAAAATGTATCATTTCTGAATGTAGATCCCAAATTAATTTTAAGTAATTATTACTAATTAAGAGAATAAGAACAAACAATATTCCTTGTTAATTATCCTGACAATGTATCAGGACATTGAATAAGTTCTCGCTGTTTTCCAACAGATGGCGGTACCAGAACTGCGTGCGTGTATTTTAAGATGGTAACGCAGCTATAACGAAATGCTATAAGCAAGCTTGAAATTCACTGTATGTAATTTCGCCGAAGTGTAAGCAACTTTGTTTTTCGTAGTGTTAAATATGTCAAATTTTGTGTCAAAAAAATGTATTTGCGGTAAATTTTACTACACTACGTTGTTGGAAAAAAAATCTGCTGCTGAAGCACCTAGAATTCTTGTTGAGACTTACGGCGACCGTGCTCTGTCAAAAACATTATAATTAAGAGATTGGTTTAGATGCTTCAAAAATAATGATCTTGATGTGTTGAATTGGAGGCATTGCTTCATGAAGATTCATGTCGGAGGCTAGCTAAACTTGCAGAATCACTAAGAGTTGATCACACAACAATTTCGAAACATTTGAAAGCATTCGGAATGATTTTTAAAAATGAAGCATTGATCTTCACGAAAAAACAGCGAGAACTTATTCAACATTCCAATAGTTTGAGGTCCCCGGGCATAATTACCGAATGTGGATAAGGTAGGTAACATCTGTGCCGTCTACGTCGTTGCCATGTTTGGACAACCTAATATATACTGTGCTTGATTTTCGCACCAATTCGCAATTAAAAACAATAATTTTATAGCGGTGCTGTAAATCCTCATTTTCACGCTGCCAACGGTCCAATAATTAGTCGACCGTACCTATTTTTTTCAGCTCCGCTGTAGTATTTTAGTTAGCAGATATAAATAATATACTGAAAAATAATTAGGAGTTTTCCATAATCGTAATGTGATTAGCCCAGGAAATACGTCGAGTTTCTAATTTTTTTTGCATTTTGTATTTGTTGCAAACAAAACGGTGACATAACCTCTCAATAAAAACGAACTTTGCATCACAAATTTCAAGTATAATAACATTCGTTGGGTGCAAATTAATCGCAATCTTTACAAAACGTGTTTAAAAAAGCTAAAAAATACGATCAAACACATTGAAAATTTATTATTAGTCATAAAATTGCAAATAAATACCTTAACGAAGCGAGTTATTGTCCAACACCTTGACACGACATATATCACTGACAGGTTAGGTGGTGTTGCCAACACAAGAAAAAATTAAACAATTAAAAGCACTGTGTACTCTTCGGTAGCGCCCACTGTTTGGTGGCTCTACCCTACTGTGGTTCGTACCCAAACTGCACAGTAAGTCGTAAAATAAGTAAGTAGTTTTGTTCAGTGTTCTTTTGTTTACATTTGGTTACAGCTTGCCTTCGGCTTTCTTTGATCAAACATGTGTGCTGAGATCCTCGGTGATTAACAATTATTCGTCTTACGACTGTTTGGTGTTGTTTAAATTTGTTATATTTGTGTTTTCGGTTACGCGATTATTTAAGGTGAAACTGCACAGGATAATCAATAAGAGGGTCATATACTTCCAGTAAAAAAATCGTTTCTTTGTTAGCATTTTAACCTGGCCCCATAACAACCCTAATCGTCACGAATAGAGGATTCCTGACAGTGAAAAACGAGTCATACTTTAATCGACGACCGTCACTTCGTTACAACCCATTTTGGTGACTCTTCTGACCAGAAGCTGTCCAGACCAGAAGATGTGTAACTACTAGAATATTCTGTGTCATCATAATCGATCTCTCGTCAAAATGAATATGAAACAGATCCACTGATGGCTTATGGTTGCTTGAGGTCGTAAAAAGAATCGATGAATCATGTTGCAGACAGTCGAGCGTTGTGCCCATCAATAAGGTTACTGATACACTGATTTTTCCTAGACGTAGATATTCCTGATAAAAGTCTCCAAGTTTGCACGAGTTCCCCTGCTTGGATCACGTGCCAAAACAAATATTGAAATTCAGGCAATTGGACTAACCATGTAAAGCCATGATTTCATAATGTGATATAAAAGCATTTCATATCTCCCGCAGATACATTGCCATTGGGGTTGGAATGCCAGCTCAATTCGCGCTTTTCCAACAGAAAGTCTGCTACTCGTAATATGGTTTCTCATATTTCTTTTTCGAAAACGACATGGAGAAGTTCTCGCACATTCCGAAGCTGAGTTTTTGCAGGGCATATTTTATCGTCTACAAAAAAAAGCCTTCAAGGTAGGGGAGACCTAGAAGGGTTGAATCACTTCTCCGATTTCATCCCATATCTCGCAATAGAAACGAGAGATTCGGGTGAATATAAACTTGTTTTGTAGCTTTTTTAATCAACTAATCGATTTTCGACTAGAAATGACTCCAGGAATTATGTAACCTGTAAAAAAACCATTTAAGTACAATAAGTCGTTTTGTTTCAACTGTCCTCATATCGAGGTAAGTTGAAACAGCTATCGAGGAGAAACGCTTGGGAATTGGTACAAAACATGAGTATAAATTATGTCAAAATAAATTCTTATTAAAAAACTTTATTAAAAATTTTTAAACTTAACCTCGACATTAATCTAAGTCTGACTTTTTTATTCAGTCTAACAAATTTTTATAAGTTCTAACTGAAACGCATGTTGCCAGCTCGTTAACAATCACACCTACCGAGGCATTGACACTGTTTCAACTTACCTCTGTGTCAACCCTCCTAGGTTTCCCCTGCCCTTCGACATTCCACGATCCAACCTCCCTAAAAATTAACAGACTCGAGTGGTATCGGTTTTCCAAACCCCAACGGCTCGTCTCTTTCCTCTGCCTCTCTCTCTCTCTCTCTCTCTCTCTCTTTCTCTCTCTTATTTCAGTATACTTTCCGACAACGCACTTCCGTGAAAAGAGTGCGTCAACAGATGAATGGCCGTTGGGCGGTAATGAAAGTTGACGGTAGGGACCAGTGCAATGGAATAAGGGTATAGGCGTCCTCAGGACTCGAGAGGTTCACGACCTTGAACCCGGACCTAGTTTCGCGTGATCTAGACGAGAGTCGCAAGGGTGCGGAGAAGGTCGGTTAACCCGGAATGGCGAAGAAGCCGAGGACACCCGCTTAAATATATATATATATATATATATATATATATATATATATATATATATATATATATATATATATATATATATGTATATGTGTATATATATATATATATATATATATATATATATATATATATATATATATATATATATATATATATATATATATACGTGAAGATAAGTGAGAAGGAAGCGTGGGCAAGGAGAAGCAAGTGTATCGGACAAGGCAAGAGCAAGGGAGCAACGTGAGCTTGATACGATATCGTGCGAGACCCCCGGGTTGTCTGTGAAGAAGAGATTCAGTTATAGGTTAGTCTCAAGGGGTCGGCCACACGCGCCATCTTCGCCGCACGTATTCTCCTAGTACATTTCGTGTAAACGACCCTGGGCGGAGGGCACACGGAAAGGGCGTGCGAGAGCTTTCGCGCAACAAGCCAGTGCGAGACGGGGCGACTTTCTATACGCGCAGCCACTTCTCGACTCTTCCCGAACCAACGTGTAGTCGCAGAGTGTAAAAAAAGAAAAAGGAACACGAAGACACCGCGATGAATGAAAGGGTCGATTCATCCAGTCGGAAGTTTCTCGGTCAATTGTCCTCGAGCCAGTCGTTTTTTTTAAATCCTAAACTGTCTGTATCTCAGGGCCTAAAACTACAAATATATGTATAAAAAAATGACAAAATCGCAAGAAAAATACGATAATTCAAACCTTTAAAAGTGGAATTTCGAAATCGAGTATTAACCCTCAATCCGTAAAACTGGGTCGTTTTCGTCCTGCTCAAAATCATTTTTTTCGCAGGTTGTATTCAATGAAAATATATAATGAAAAAAAATATTAAAAATAAGAAAGAAAAAAATCGTATTTTCCCTTGAGAAGTACGACCCAAATATTGACCATGATTTTTATCAGATTTGTTCATTAACAATTGTTGGTTTGGTAGTGCAAAAACGAAAACGACCGAGGCTCACGGGATTAAGACCTTGGACCTTAGGCCACAGTAACGGGTATAAAATCATGTGCGAGCTTAACAATTTTTTTCGTACGAAAAAGTGATTCACTCATAAAATTAATTACACATCTATTTAATACGAATATCAAGCTGTTAGAAAAAATATATATTTTTCTTTCGATGTGCAAAATGGCTGATTACTCGAAAATTCTCAAAATAGCTTTTTTCCAATCGGCGTGACAAATAACTTCAACAATTTTCACTCGATTTACTTCGAATTTAAAAGTGATGTTCCCAATTGCAGTTCGCAGAGAAGTACGTACGGAATTTCTGATTAATCGAAAACTTTAAATTTTATGAGCAATTTATGCGCAGTTACAACGAAAATGTTTACTGAAAATTCATTTCTTAAGCTCATATACCTACAACTTTTGAGTAAAACAATATTTTTTAAATTCCGTACGTACTTCTCTAGGTATTCTAATGTAGATTGACGAGAATTTTTGTTTTTTGTTCAAGTTAAAAAATTGTGGATGCTAAATGTCACGCCGCGGAGCGCCTAAAAAAATAACAAAAGAAAATGTTAGTAGTCGGCTGTTTTTTACATCGAAAAAAAATTCTAACAGCTTGATATTCATAATAAATAGATATGTAATTAATTTTATGAATGAATCACTTTTTCATAAGAAAAAAATTGTTAAATTCGCATATGATTTTATACCCGTTATTGTGGCTAAGGCCTTAAGGTGCCTCAAATACCTTCACATATTAAGGGTTAAATGCGATAACGGGATCACGTGGCGTTTTAAAAAAAGGGGGAAAGTTGGAAAAGTTATAGCGGCTGCCAATTTCGTGAAAATAACTATAAGCAGCGATAGGAACAGGGGGGGGGAGTGGAGAGACTATTATTCGTCTTATGACATAAAACCACTTTTCATTGAACATCTTTGGCGAGTGATAGCAAATATGCTATAGACAGAGATGGATAATGCGAGCTTTCAAACTCCATTTACACATTGGAAGAGTATAAATAGAGTAAGGGCAAACTATATATATATATATAGGGAAAACGAGAAAGAGAGAGGGAAAAAAGGAAACGGAACAGACATAAGGAAAGAGGGAGAAGGAGAAAAAATGAGAGGGGAAGCCGAAAAATACAACGATAGCCAAAGACAGAAGAGAGAGCGAGATAGAACGCACGGAATAGTAGAGATGGAAAAGCCATTTCTCGACAATGGATTTTCGTCGTGCCCTTTCCACTTCACAATCTCATCTTCGATTTCGTCAAGGTGCACTATGCATACAGACCTTTCCAAATGCATACTCCACCTTGATTCTCTTCCTTTCTTTTTGGCTTTCTCTCACTCTCTCTCTGTTTTTACCAACTTCTTTTTATCACACACACACACACACACACACACACACACACACACACACACACACGCGCGCGCACACACACACACACACACACACACACACACACACACACACACACACACACACACACACACACACACACCCGCGCGCGCATATGATTGTTCCAACATTATGATCCCTTTCAGCACATCGAGAGTACTTTTTCTCGTACATAACCGTGTACAATTCGCGGTTGACGCGTGCACCTAATCTAAAAAGGTATCAATCTTTCCGCAGAACTTATATCTGTCTCCACGTCCGTCTGCGTGACTTCTATTTTGGCTCATCGAAGCACTTCAATTAATAATTCGTATGCAAAGTACATTTCGCAAACGAAATTTACAAAGAGGGAATCGAAGGAACTAATCGAAATGTTTCCATATTCATTATTTTTCGTTGAGATGAAAATAATACTTTTATTTTGGGTGGTGCGCGTGCAGAAATTTGTTTGGGAGTCCCCAGATCCTACCATATCCATATGGCGATTTGATAGGAATGCTGCACTTAGGGAGGCCACATTGGAATCTAAGTGGATTCCGCGCTATTTCCCAATTAACGTCGTTTGAGAATTTTTCACGTGAAATGCTCAACCGCAATACGTTGGTTCTCTCAAAAAATGTCCTTTCGTGATCCCGTGCACAAATTTATCGGGGGGCTCCAAGATGCACCCACATCTCTGTAGGGATTTGTTGGGGACACCGCACATTGGAAGTCCTCATTGGGATACGATTGGATTCTGCACTGTTCCCCGATGATCGCCATCTGAGAATTCTTACCGCGTTCGAATCGAAAGTGTGTGAAAAGTTGTGAGAAAAAACTCGGCGTGTTGAAACATAACCTACATGCTTCGTGAGCGTGTAGATTTGTGGTGATGTTATGTCAAAGTGCAGTGAAATAAATAACAAACGATAAGTACAGTGGATTTTCAGTAATGTGATTGAAATCGATTTTTAAGATGTACGTTTTTACACGAATTATTTTTATACTTGTTTAAGGGAAGGTTCTGCCTTGTTGGGCCAAAAATTCGATTTTTCACCAATTTTTTATGCGAAAAGTATTAAAGATAGAATGTTGATATTTGGTATGTTGACTAAGCGGTCTTTATTGAACACCAAAATATTTTGTAAAGTTTGACAAAACATGGTGGTGGGAGTAGGAGGAGCCACGTATGTCGGTGCGCGGGCGATGATATTCTTCGCTTGCGGAAGTCCTAAGTCCCGGACAGGTGATCTGAAGCAAAAAAATCAACATATTTTTGCTTTGTACAATATTGTGAATAAGTTGACCTAGAATCAAGAAGAAAAATTGGAAAAAAAATAGTAAGCGATCGGAAGAAAGTTGGTTTTTTTCTCAAAAAATTTTCCCAAAAAAGTTTTTTGCTCACTATTTGTTTATGTGACAATTTTTCTTCTTGATTCCAGGTCAACTTATACATAATATTGTACAAAGTAAAAATATGTTTGATTTTTTCGCTTCAAATCACCTGTCAGGGACTTAGGACTTCCGCAAGCGAAGAATGTCATCGCCCGCGCACCGACATACGTGGCTCCTCCCACTCTCGCCGCCATGTTTTGTCAAACCTAAAAAAATATTTCCATGTTCAATAAAGATCGCTTATTCAACATACCAAATATCAACATTCTATATTTAATACCTTTCGCATAAAAAATTGGTGAAAAATCGAACATTTTTCGGTCCAATAAGGCAGAACCTTCCCTTAACATCAGATTTATACTTTTTCAACATCCACTCATTTTGCATATCAACAGAATACAGAATGCGATGGGATCCATCAAGAATCGTATCGGATTCTTTTCCATAATGTGGGAATCTTTCAGAATTCGAATTGGATTCGTACATTGCATTACAATGGAGAATCCCGATAAACATCCAATATACAAGCGAGACGTTATAGTATAGGGATCCAATGCGATGACCCATTGTATTCCTATTAGGAAGTAGAGACAAGTATGGAAATCCAATTGGATCCTTACGACAATATCTGTTCGGGTATATAGATTATATATATATATTCCAAAAATTGCGATGAAAATGCGGAGTCAAAGAACGCAAAAGATCGTGTCGGAATTTCCAAATGTATATTAAGTGGGCGATCCGTAGGTGTGCACAGATGTGGGTAGACAATATTGAGGGAATATAAGGGTAAAAATATATACATGTCGCAAAGAAGTAATAACGACGTAACGCAGCCAGGACAGCTCGCTTAAAAGTTATGCAGATACTTTTTATGAGAGAAAATGTAATATGAATACGTTGTACGTGTGTGTGTATGTGTATGCACGTAACGAGATGAGCAGAATGGCGTACAAGGGGAGGAGGTATTTGTGAGGTCGCCGTGGGTGGGGGGAGCAAAACGAGGGATGGGAAGGGTGCACACATAACGGAGGAAAAAGCAATATAGCGAGGAATATTTTTACACACAATACTCGAGTTACAGGGGATTTTTATATCGACTGTAAAAGCATCAGGTATTTTCGTTTTCCCTTCTCGCTCTTGCCCCCATTGTCTGTTACGTCAAATAAAACGTCATGACCAGAAAATTCTACGTTTCGGTTTGTCGAGTTGAACAATCGAAAAAACTAGACGTACCGTTTCGTTAGCTAAAGGAAATAGCATTTCCCCAATGCTCCTTCGTATACCCGTGCAAGCCCTTAAGGGGTTAGGCCACTAAATTTTCGAAAAATCGATTTTTTTTAATGGTCCCCTAGGACCTCAAAAATCATGTCCCAAAAGATTATGGCGGGGGAAAATCTCCAAGTACTCGGTTTTCGAATTTTAGTACAAGGCTGCCTGGTCCGCAGCAAGACTACTCAAAATTTCAAACGCGTTTATCTCAAAACTGCATTTTTTAAGTTGGCCGGAAACATAACTCAGACAATTTTCAACCGATTCACTCGAAATGTTGAATATATCTTTAAAAATACTTTCTCTATGGAAGTACGTAGGATTTTTTTTATATTGCATAGTTCATTTGTTATTAACAATTATACGACGATTTTTTAGACAAATTTTTCACTTTCCACTTTAGAAGTGCGCCATTTGGTCAAAAATCAATGTATCGAAAAAATCCTACGTACTTCTATAGCAGTTATTATATATAAATTAACCCATAATTATATAAAAATTACAGGAGCTGTTTGTCCGGCTGTGGACCCTAGAAAAACGGATGCGTCATCGCAAAAACGCTGTACAGCCGCCATTTTGAAATTCAACGCTTCAAAAAAATTATTATATACAGTTACTGATATGTATGATAAACACCCTTTTTTGTAATCTCGATTTATTTTGTAGTTTTACTGAAAAGAAATTTCTCAAAAAGCCGATTTTTTCGGCCTCTAGAGTGGCCTTATGATCTCATCCCTTTCACTTATACCCCGCATTTATCGCTCTGCTACTTCCCTTTCTCGAGAGCCAAAGGATTATTCACCGCGGCTCGTTTTCCGGTCCACGAGGGCACAGGGAAACTGTGGAAAACCTGCGCTAATAGAGATGACTATATTTCCACTGAATGTCAGTTAGGTTTCGATTGGAAACTGGGAAAAACTGCATCTCTCTCGGTGCGCAAAGCAGAGCGCGACTGAGCGCTCGTCCATCCAAGTATTGGCTCCAGCCAACGTTGCTCACTGACCCGGAATATCCCCGACCCCGTTTTTATCCTAATTTTCCTCGTCTTCGTTTTTTCCTAAGCACAGCACGATTCGTTCGAGTAATTACTTTGTGGTCGAGAATTATTTTTGCGCCTGAAGTAGACGAATGAATATTTTGTCGGGATTTTTTTATGCGATTGGAATGCTTTTCTTGTATTATTTGCTTCATATTGCCGTAGAATAAGCGTGGAAAATTCAAGGATCGATCGAGAGCCCATCCCTATTTTCTTTTTTTTGGCACAAAAACACTGAATCGTCGCTCGGAATATTCAATGCACGAAAGTATAATCACAATGAAAAGCTCAGCTACGTATGCACGGGTCGTTCCGTGTCTTATCGAATCACCCCCCTTCTCGTGGCTGGTGAAGTATTTTTTTTTCTTCCTCTTCCCAGTTCCGTTCGCCTCCAGCTTTTATCGACCGTGCTAACCTGAGAAATATTCTGTCGATCGACGAAATAATTTCGAGTACGGAGAGAAAAAAAATGCCATATGTACTTTTTTATTTCGACTCGGTGGAATTTATTGAATTTTTACTCAACCACAGTAATATTTGATATTCATATTTTCGGGCTATTTGTGAGGCATTGGGCGAGGAAAAAAAGAACATTCGTTGGAGCAACAAAGGGGTTGCTTTGACACGGAGCGCGTTATGTATAAGTGTAAGGAAGGGTTGGCGAGAGATACACACCCCGGGGTATAAATTCTTTTTCCCCTTTGTTTTTTATTACTAGACACGGAGGCGATTTGTGTGGCGATGCTGTAACCATAAATACAGAAAAATTCGCGTAGAGTAATGAGACAGACGGAGAAAAAGGGACGATTTGTAACGTGAACATTATTTTCGAAAATAACCTACCCGATCGTGTACAATATTGGCCATGTGGACAAAAACAATATCAAGTGAATTGTATGCAATAATTGATGGGTTCAATTTTTGAAAAAAAAAAAGAAAAAAATCGGAAATATCGTCTTCAGATCTTTAATTTTTTTGTCGCAACACGAAATCATACCGAAACGTCGCGAAGAATACATAACATTAGCATTATAATCAGAAGGTACATGGAGAGTAGAGAGACCTAAAAAAGATACACGAGAGTTTGGATGTAAGAAAAAAAAAGAATTTCCATGGTAGAGAGCAAAAAAGAGAAGTAAAATTAATGACAGAGTCGAGCTGACGAAACGTGGAATTGAATTTTTCTTGGATTCTCGTGAAATGGGAAATTTCGTGGCATGGGAAATTTCGTGTCAAATCCTTATCAACCGAGTTTTTCGTACATTTTTATCTGTCCAAGTTTGTACGTGAGGTAGTCTTCGATGAAGATTTTATTTCGAATATTTTTATGTCTCGCTTTCAAACGCACTACTGTGTCGCATTTGCACGAGGGCACAGGGACACTGTGAAAAACTTGTGCGTATACAAGCGGTCACCCATCCAAGTATTGGCCGAGGCCAAGACTGCTCCATACCGGAGATCGCCTCAGCCGCGCATCGAACGTACGTCAATATCCGTCCACATAACTTTCTCGATGACGAATTTTCATTGAAAAATAACTATTTTCCGAGGAGCAAAGGGCACGCGGCAATGAAAGAATTCCTATCTCGAAAACTCTCCGTGGCGAAAATTTGGAAAAAATTGTGAATGAAGATTAGTTTCAAAGGAGTCACGGAAAAATTCAGCGAAGAAACGAGAGGAGCCAAGCCCCGATAGATTCGACGTTGAACGTCCTGTGCCGACGGGGTCTCATTCGCGTTGGGCTCTTTCTCTGTCGGTAATATTTCTCGGGTGCCGAAAGTGACTCGATGTAAGCCTTTTAGGGCAAGATCAAAGCACAACGTTAATGGATGCTAGTGTAACTATTGAAGAAAAGTTTCAGCGTTGAATATACACGCAGATGTAGTGTTTTCTGCCTGCTGGACGAGCATAGGAACCCGGTGGAAAGATGACGAGAAGAGTGGGAAGGGCAAATGGGAACGTTTTTTAATCTTTTTTTTTTCAACAGTTGTTCTTTGGGCTCCGGTGCCATATATCAGAGTGCATCTTGATGGAGGATTCGGTGAATTTTCGAAGCAGCGCTACCCCGTCAGTTGGCAAATAATATCGAAAAATCTGCGCAAAGAGCCAACCTTCGATATCAATCATAAAACGTGCCTGTGCACATCTAACGGAGTTGTTTCGATTTGGGAATTTTCTTTTATTTCAAAACTTCAATATTAAATTACCGAAAGTCTTCTTTTTCTACAGAGAACTCAGTACAAAAAGCGAAGCGACAGTAATGAAAGCGCCATTGACCTGGGCGGTTACTTGGATGGGTGACCACTTAGCCGCCCACCGACTCGCGCACCAACAACTTCTCAGGTGGTTTTACTGAATTTCAGATGATAACCGCAACTGAAATCAAATCCGGATCGCCCGTATCGACCGAGGGTTTCCCGGTTTCCCTGTGCCCTCCTGCAAATGCGACGCAGCAGTGCCCGTGCAGAAATTGTCGTAGGGGTTCAATTGGATTCCCATACTTGTCCCCACTTCCTGACAGGGATCCAATGGTTCATTGCATTGGAATCCTATACTAAAACGTCATGCTGGTACATTCGATTCTAATCGGGATTCCCCATTGGGATCCAATGTACGAATCCAATTTAAATACCCCCATTGAATTCCCCCATTATCAAACACATCATCAAATGTGTTGTGTACATCAAATTATGAAAAGTACATTGTGGATAATGTACTTTGATACACCGTATAATGTACGAATCCAATTTGAAACCCCCCATTGAATCCCCCCATTATCAAACAGAGTCCGATATGATTCTTCATAGTTCCAACGCATTCTCCACTTTAAATTTTCTAAACAAAATGAAAGGTGTCTCAAAGTGATCTGACATATTTATTTATCGATAAAACGTATTATTTATTTGAAAAGTACGAATATTTTTATCTCAATATAAGGTACAAACGTGGAGGTTCTGTGTTGAACACAGTATCCGATAAATGGGATTGAGGCGGGATATACATCTAGACAGGGAAAAAATAAGCGATGTTGAGGGATTTTTTAAACTAATAAATAATTATTCTACAATTCTCGAACTTTAGGTATACTTTAATAGTATATTTAAGTATACGTAACAATTTTTTTAAGCTAATTCATCATCAAAATGACGGAGCTCTGGCAAAATGCAAATTTGACAAAAAGGCACGCATTCACAACAAAAAAATCAACATTTCACGCAGAATTTCTGTAAAATGTGGATTAAAAAAGTAGTTTCTTTTTCAATTTATCAAAAACCATTTTCGTCAAGTAGAAGGGACCAATATTATCAACATTTCTATCAAGTTTCAACTTAATCGGCTTAATAGTTTTAGAGTAATCCTGCATGCCAATTTCGATGTTGCAGTTTTGAGAAACCGCGTTTAAAGTTCACGCCCGCTCCTAATCCGAGCGGTGAGGCACAGCGTTGACGGGCTGTAGCGTTTGAAGTTTTTCGAATACAAATGGCTCAAGAAAGTATACCTTAAAAGTCGATTTGAATCACATCACTGAAGATCCACTGTAATTATCTTATGTTCTTTATTTTACTGCACTTTGACATAGTAGTTTCAACACGCCGGGTTTTTTTCGTGACTTTTCACATATTTTCGATTCGAACGTGATGAGAATTCTCAAACGTCGTTCATCGGGGAACCGTACAGACTACAATGGGATCCCAATGAGGACGATCTATGTGCGGTGTCCCTAAGAAATCCCTATAGAGATGTGGATGCATCTTGGGACTACCCGATAAATTTGTGCACAGGATCACGAAAGGATTTTTTTTTCAACAACAACCAGCCTGGCAACAAATGCCAGCTGAGAATTTCAATAAAAAACTGCCAATCGGGAAGTAGGGCGGAATCCACTTGGATTCGAATGTGGACTCCCTACGTGCGGCATCCTTATCAAACCTCTATAGGGGTGTGGGAGGATCTGGGGACTCCCTTACAAATTTCTGAGCGGTTGGGTCCAGAAACGAGTGTGTGGGCAACACTCCCGGGTCTCTGAAAACCTGGAAATAGGGAAGTGACTATTGTGGGCTGAAAAGTCGAGTGGTGGGATTGTGAAAGCCCCCAAGAAGCGTACGAAGAAATACTTGAAATCTCTTTTCGAAACTTCCGCATTTATTTAGGGTTATTGGGAGATTCAGAGAATGGAGAATAGACCGACACAAAGAGGCAACTTTGAATTACGCGCATTAAATGAACTTTTATTTGTTTAAAATATTAAATACAATTCCACGTCTTTTCTCCTTGACATCCCGATGTTGACGGACTTCTTGTATTTTTTGCATGCTGGGGACGGATTAAAAGGAGCGTGCATTTGTTTATCAGGCGGCCTTGGATCCAATCCCACATTTATCCTTCAAAACACGGGAATATTCGTGGACAAGTAGAAGTTAAACATTATCATGTTTATAAGTAGAACATTCGTTCGTCGTCGCACGCGATGGCGGGACAAAATCATCCCAAAATACTATTACGTTTGAAAAAAAAAGCAAGAAAAGATTGTATCGATCTCGACTGTCGTCCTCTCGAATTGAAGCTCATCACGCTCGAGTAATCCCGGGATGCATCCTCTTGGAGTATTCCTCAAGGGATCAAAGGACCACGGGGGTGTGTTTTAGCTGAGGTGCGGGCCGCCGTTGTCGAGAGGGAATGAAATTGGAAACGTGATTGAAATGGCTTGTAATTCTTTTTCGTACTCTATGCCAAACCCGTCCCTATCTCTTGTTCTCTGCCTGTACCATCCTCAAAAATCAACCCCTCGTGGATCCCTCCCTCTCCCTCTGCTCTTCTTTTATCAGCATCATTCTACGAGGATACGGAATATTTCATTGCACCGTGGATTCAACGAATCGATCTACATTGATGCGAATTTTGTTTTACTCTTCTCTCTCCACGAGCTTTCGTCTCTATCACATGGATTGGCACAATGTCAATGTTTAATCTTCAGCCCTCGGGAGTCAGACGTGACCAAATGCGTGATGATTTTTCGCATCGGTCTAGCGATTCCGTTACTACTTACGGTGCGATTCTTGTTGAAAGTAGAACAAAAAATACGTTTTTTTTCTAAGTGCTCCTACCGGAGAAGATCGACACAAGAAGGTTAAGGGCTGAATGATAGCGTCCAAAAAATGTTCGGGACGTACGACGTTGCCGCGACGACGGATTTCATTTCGTTCAAACTTGACGCACAAATTGAATATTGTGCTTAGTTTTCCGTGCATATTTGTGTACGCGTCTGGACGGGGCGACTACCCAAGGAGCGAGAGAGAGAGAGAGGGGGGAAGATGTGGGTCGACCAGAATGGGATGGCGACAGGGAGGAAGAAACAGAATGGAGAAGGGAGAACGAGAAAGGCTACAATGTTGTGGAAGTAGGAGATAGAAGTGAAAAAAGGCAAATAGGTAAACGTCAATGGGCAAAAAGTACGAGCGAGGGCGAAGGGAGGAAGGAGAGGAAGACAGAGGGAGGCGGGAGGAAGAAATATACACATACAATGTGTGTGTGTGCAAATTTATAAATATGAGTACGAGAGGAGTAGGTTGAGCTCAGAGGAGCAAAAACTCATCCTCTCCCGCTTTTTCTCAACCCCTTTCTACTTTTATGTACGCATACAGAGAGCCATTCCTTCTCTAAATCACGTTTATCGGCAGTGGGGGTGGTATCAAAGAGAGAGAGAGAGAGAAAGAGAGAGAGAGAGAGAGAGAACAGGGGTGCTCGGCCTGGACGAAGCGGAGGATAAAGTGAGTAAAGAGGGGAAAGGTGGGGTAGGAGGAGAGAAAGAGTAAGAGAGAGAGAGAGAGGTGGAGGACTCGCGGATATTGATTCCCATGAGATGCGCGCGCGCGACGGGACTCTCTCGAAACTTGCGCCACCGTGTTCCGTCTGGCCTCTCTCTCTCTCTCTCTCTTTCTGTTTTTTCCCATGCACTACCTTTCCGCATGCACGTTATATATCGTGCAAATGTGCGAGTATGCGTTATGAATTTTTAACGACTACATATATAACGGAAATTGCACATCCATTATATATACGCGTGCGCAAAAGACTTTCACGATGTCAGTTATTAGAGTTTCACATCTAAGGAAAACAAATCGTCAAGGTCACGAAAATTAGCTCGGTAATTTAGTAACGGTCGGCAATCCGCCCGTAATCCCCGTGAGGGAAATTTGCATGAATATAAATTCGGTAGCGAAATACATCCAATTGTGAGTAGGAACATTAGGCGAACGAAATTCATTGGCTATATCAGAAACGGTTTATCGATTGAAATTTTGATCGCGCTCGCTCCGAAATTCGTCCATTTTTATTGTAAGCAATTTTGAATGGCGAATATACCAATTTGTTTATATTCTGAATCTTTATGATGGTATTAATGAAAGGAATTTGTTGGAATTTTCGGGTTGCACAATCTAAATAGATAAGTAGATATATATGTGTGTGTGTGTGTGTGTGTGTGTGTGTGTGTGTGTGTGTGTGTGTGTGTGTGTGTGTGTGTGTGTGTGTGTGTGTGTGTGTGTATAGATACCGGGTGAGGCTATAACTATTAGAAGTAGACACTTTTTTTCTGATTTATTATAGTTAGGAGAAAACTTTTCCCGCAATAGTTGCTTAGTTTGAAGGAGGCCGTCGAGTGGTTGCTATGAGGTTCATCCAGATGGAGGCGCCTCGGAGATTTGGGGCTGGGTTTAAATTCCGAATTTTGAATGCTCCGGCGGTTTAAAAATCCGAATGTTGATTTTCCGAAATTTAAGATGGGGCCGGTTTGAAATTCGGAACTTTGAATGATCGTACCCCGAGAGATCAAAATTCCGAAAGAATTTTACACGAAAGACCAAAAGTCCGAAAATCTTAACACCGTCAAAATAATTCGGCTATGGACGTTTTGAAAGTATCCAAATTTTCAATAAATCGACGAATTATTTCAAGAATTTGTTTTTATTAAGAAGTGATCTTACGTCAATTTTGAAATTTGTCGAGACAATATTATTCGTTCTACATCATTTACAGTCAACTGTGTAGACTTTCGCTGGCATGATCTTGACATGAGGGCCGGGTTGACATTCCGAACTTTCAATGCGCCGACGGTTCAAACTTCCTAATTTTAATGTTCCGAAATTACAAAGTTCGTCAAGATTACGCCAACGAAAGTCTACACAGTTGATTGTAAATTGTGTAGAACGTATAATATTGTCTAGACAAATTTCAAAATTGACATAAAATCACTTCTTAAAAAAAAATCTTGACATAATTCGTTGATTTATTGAAAATTTTGAAACTTTGAAAACTTCCATAGCCGAATTATTTTGACGGTGTTCAGATTTTCGGAGTTTTGATCTTTCGTGTAAAATTCTTTCGGAGTTTTGATCTTTCGGGGTAGTATATTTTCGGAGTTTTGAGCGTTACGATCATTCAAAGTTCGAAATTTCAACCCGGCTCCGAAGATTTAAAGCTCCCCTTCATTTTTTTAAAATGGGACCACTATTTTTTTATAGAAACTTATCATGAACTGAAAATAAGTTTACACACCAAATTTCAAGATAATCGATTAAGATTTAATATTAAAAAATCGTCAAAAAAGAGGTTTCAATGTTTTTAGTATAGAATCGATTTAAAAACAAACGGTGCAAACATTTACTCCCATAAAAAGTACTCGAATTGTCACCACCTTCAACACACGCTTGTAATCTGATTCGCATTGATTGTATTGTCTGATTGACTGATCTGAAATTGATGAGATTCTTAGTTGCGAACAATGTGAACAAAGCCGTACGACTTACCTGAATTTTGATTAGTATTCAACTATTGAAACCTCAGTTAGAGCCTGATCGTTAATACAGACTGACGTGATTAATGAGACAATACAATCAATAAGAATCATATTGCAAGCGTGCTTTGAAAAAGGTGGCCATTTTGAGCACCTTTTATATGAGTAACTGTTTGCAGCGTTTTTCTTATCGATTCTAGACTAAAAACATTGCAATTTCTATTTTGTGGATTTTTTATACGGAATCTCGCTCGATCATCTCGAAATTTAGTGTGTGAACTTATTTTCGGTTTCTTGATAAAATTCTGAAGGAAAAGAGTGGTCCCATTTTAAAAAATGGAGATGATCTTGAAATCTCCGAAACGTCTCCACCTGGATGAACCTCACAGCCTCCATTTGATGCTCCCCTTCGAACTATGCCACCTTTGTAAGAAGAATTTTCTCCTAAGTGTAATAGATTAGAAAATATTTTTATTGCTAATAGTTGTTGCCTCACCCAGTGTATAAATCGACCTTAAAATTGAATTAAAAATTGAATAAAATTGAATTAGAATTGAATAAAAAATCTTTTTTTTGTTAAATTCAGCACAAATTAAAAATAAACCGTTTCAGGCCTGTCGAAGCTGAATTAGAAATCACTAACTAATTAATATCAGTATTGGAAATTAAAATGATAAAAATTTTCGAAAAAATATGATTAATTCGGAAAAAAATAGAAAGAAAAATGGACCCGCGATGAGATTAGTCTTAAAAATCATAGAATGGGTCACTCTATTCTAGAGATTAAAAAAAAACATAAAAAACGGCAATCATCTTTACAAAAAATACTTTCCACTTTAGAAGCAAAAAAATGTTGACATTGATAATTGATAGGCTTTTCATATTTTTCAACAAGTGTGCTTCAAAATGAAAAACAATATATAGTGACATTTGTCGATATCTCAATTAGTTCAGCAATCATCAGCGTTTAAATGTTTCCAAAACTTGCGACAGTGACATTTTTTGGAAAATTATAGCTCCTAAAAGAGAAGAGATAAAAATCTAAAAATTAGTATGGATATTCCTTTCTTGAGGTACAATTTTCTAAGAAATCAGGAAAACAAAAAATGGTCGAGGACTAGGTGAAATGGCGTGGAATATCTCGTATATTGTATTTATGTATACTTTCATTTAATGTCAATATATATCTATACATATATATTTAAATATACCGAAAAACTTAAGTATAAATAAATATCCACGAATAAAAGTGAATGAGGCAAATCGCCAACTTTCTTTCTTCTGGATTCGCAAGAGTTCCCTCGTTTAAAAAACTTTTCAATCTTACGTGAAAATATTTTATCGTACGCCCGAGATCAGAATTCGAAGAGTTAAGCTTCGTCGGATGAATTGAAGCTTCGGGAACGTGTACGAAGGAGGAACGATATTACTTGCGTGTGAGTGTCGGAGGGTAAAATGGGTGTGTGCGCGTGTTGACTTGAGAGGGTGGGACCGGAGGGTGGTTCACGGGTGCAGGGATCGAGCAGGAAAGGATGAGGGAGAGAGAGAGAGAGAGAGAGAGAGAGAGAGAGAGAGAGAGAGAGAAGAGGGAGTGAGTAAAGGAGAGGGTCGTTGCTTTTTACGAGCTCCAGCATCGAGGCCATTAGGCGGAAGTTTAGTGTAACTAGAAAATTGCCTTTCGTTAATTCGAATTTAGAATCCCCTGTCTCTGTCTCGCCTTTTTCCAAAGGCGAATATTCCCCTCTGTCTCTCGTCCCATTTACTCTCGTCAACGCAAATGATATCGAAGCCGCCAGCTTTTCATTATTTTTCCATCCATTTCATTTTAATTATCGTCATGCAATAGCTTTTACTTTTGATCAAATATTTGCCATTGCGGGCATCCGTAACGATAGGCCATTGTTATCGTCAAAAATTCCTCAACATTATTTGGGCATTCATTAACAGAGGCATATTAAAATGGTATGGCATTTTTTATTCAACGCTCACATTCCAATTATATTTACGTACTCGGTTCTATTGAAACGTGCAAGCATCACTGTCAAGCGCGTTTCGGTCTGTGGAATGTTCAAATATTATCGCAGGGATATTCGAAATTTCGTTTGTACGAAGTTATTTTTGAATTGCGAATGAAATTACGAGAGCGGTGTGTCAGTCTCGTTCACGTTTTGCGCGGATTCGCCGGATGTGTGTTTACACGTATTTCCGAATCTTCACGACGTGCCAATAAACGTCGCGGTACAAGAGTTTCCACAGCGAATCATAACCCTAATTTTGAAATAAATTGAAACTCAGCTGTGTATCGAAAATTGGGTGAGAGATTTTGGTAACATTTGATTAATTTGATTTATTCTTTTTGCTGAAATATCTTGATCTGTTCGATTGCTTTACTATCACTTTCTCGCTCTATGGCTTTACGGCGGCCGGAAATCGATGATCAACGAGATGGTTTTGGGCACAATGTAAAACGACCGAGGTTTACACTTGCGAGACGGAGTCTCTTGCACTGCCACAAGTGGTCTCGCGGTGTCGTTCGCCACGTTAAGCCCGCGACTCGATTGCAGCCAAGCCATATTCACCTGCTGCCCGTACCGCATCGTTCGTAGCACATGCTCACTTCGTTGTGGATTATTTAAAGAGCCGGGCTATTCCCATTGGATGCAATTGTAACTATCCCAAAGAAACTTTAATATATCATCTTCATAATATCATGTATTTTTGTCGATATTACTATATAGAATATATTGGGTTGGTACAAAAATCTTGCAACACTTTTTTTTCAATTAAAATATTTTTCCTAATAATGAAGTTCGAGAACATTCGAGAATAGGAAATACAAGAATGGTCTAGAACCTTCCATGCCGCAGGATATATAAGCGAGTCAGATGTTCCGCGGAGTCAGTATGAGCAAAGATGGATCAACGTGCACTTCGAGCAATCGCATATTACGAATTCTTGCAAGGGCATTCTGTAAGAGCTGCAGCCCGTAATATGTGCAGTGCGTCCAAGACTAATGTAGTTAATTATTCAACGGTCTCCCGATGGTATCAACGTTTTCATTCTGGCGATACATCTTTTGAAGACAAACCTAGGTCCGGCAGGGAATCGATTGTGGACGATGAAGAACTGCGAGCACTTATAAAGGCAAAGCCTAATATGTCGTCACGAGAATTAGCCAACAAACTAAACTGCAGTCATCCTACTATCCTTCGAAATTTACAAGAGATGGGATATAGGAAAGTTTATTCGTCTTGGATACCGCACAATCTCCGCGAATCAAACAAAGCAACACGCATGTCCATCTGTCTTTCACTCCTGCATCGTCCGCAAAGAAAGGATTTTCTTCAAGAAATAGTCACTGGGGATGAAAGCTGGGTGTTGTATGTTAATCACACGCGCAAGCGTCAGTGGCTATCGAAAGGGGAAAAACCAGAACCCACCCCTAAACAGCCCCGTGAAATGAAGAAAGTTTTACTCTGTTGTTGGTGGGATTCTGAGGGCATGCTCTATTACGAATTTCTGCCAACCAATACCACAATACAGGCAGAGATTTATTCTGCACAACTGCAAAAGGTGGCTAAAATTATGAAACAGGAAAGGCGTAAACGTCTTCACGTTCGGCTTCTCCATGACAATGCTCGACCCCACGTCGCTAAGATGACACAAGAAACTATTGCGCAGATAGGATGGGAAGCTCTACCACACCCACCGTATTCACCAGACTTAGCACCTACCGACTATCACCTGCTTCGAGCTTTGAAGAACTATTTACGGGATAAAAAATGTGATGATCTGTCAGATCTCAAAAATACATTGGACGACTTTCTTAATTCACGATCAAAAGAATTCTGGTCTGCGGGCGTGCAAAGTCTACCAGAGCGTTGGGCAAGAGTTGTAGATGCGGAGGGAGCCTACATTACTGAATAATCGTTTATTGTTAAAATAATTTTTTTTTCTTTTTTACTCCTGTTGTGTGTTGCAAGATTTTTGTACCAACCCAATATATAACATAGAACATGTTTACGATAATAAATAATCTTTATTAATGTCATCATCTATGCATATAAAACGATTACCCAACGGGCTGATATATAGACAACGCATAGCCTAAACTGCTGAAGATAGAAATATGAAATTTGAAAGAAATGCTCCTCAGAAGGTGTGAAGGTGCACTGACATCACTTAAGGCGGGATATACGTTTACAACGATAAAAAAATCGATTTTTTTTTCTTCTTTAACCCTTTAACGGCCACGCCTATTTCTGCATGGCTCAAAACCATTTTCTCTGGTACTATAGCTAAAAAAAGGGTTAAATATGAATGTCGAACCATAATTTTGTCGATAAAGGCCTGGGAAGTAGTATTTGCGGACTGTAGCAAATTTGCTACTGCCCGCTCGGTTCGAACTATTATTCCAATTCAATACAAAATCTTCAACGCCTAGCTCGTCCAGTTAACCTTCCTTTACACAATTCTATCGAAAATATTTCAAGAATGTCCATTTACTTAATTTTGGACACAAAACGGACAGCAGATCGAGTGCTGGGGCAAGCGTAATAAATTTTCACGACAACATTGTTGGCATATTAAAATAATTCCTATGTTTACCTTTGAATTTCAAGCTGTCCCGGCATTTGTAGCTGCATCTAGCATAGATTGATGGAACTGTGAAGTAGCTTGTCCGCTATAGCGTCTTTACTCTTTTACCGACGGGATCAAAGTGAACGTAGCAAATTTGCTACAATGGCAGTTAAAGGGTTAAACGATAGAACTATATATGCAGAATATTTTCCTAAAGTTTCAAAGCGAAATTCGAAAAACTTCAATCGTTACAGCCCGTCAACGCTGTGCCTCACCGCTCGGATTCGAAGCGGGCGTGAACTTCAAACGCGTCTTTCTCAAAACTGCATTATCGAAATTGGCCTGCAGGATTACTCAAAAATCTATTGAGCCGATTGAATTGGAACTTGGTAGAAATATTGATAATATTGGTACCTTTTACCTGACGAGAATTGTTTTTGAAAAATTGGAAAAAAAACTATTCTTTTAATCCACATTTTACAGAAATGCTGCGTGAAATGTTGATTTTTTTTTTGTAAATGCGTGCCATTTTCTTACATTTGCATTTTATTCATTTTTATTACCGTTACATAGAAACTATACATGTTCTAACTGAAAAAATGTGTGAACTTTTTTGCAAATCAAAGTCTACGGGAAGCTAGACTGCACGCCGATTCGCAACTTCCGCGGCGACCTTGCTGTACCACTCTGCCACAGCTCCGTCATTTTGACGATGAATTAATTTTCAAATATTATTTTGTATACTTAAATATACTATTAAAGTATACCTAAAGTTTAATAATTATAGAATGATTATTTCTCAGTTTAAAAAATCCGATAATATTGCTTATTTTTTTCGTCTAAATGTATATGCCGCCTTAAGCGTCCACTTTAGATTGTGTTGAAACTCGTATAAAAGGTGTCCCAAAATGACCCGACTGTTTTAATTGAGGGCCATTTTTTTTGCGAACATAGAGTACTAATCGTTGACAACTGGCATCAGGAAGTATTGAGGTTTACTCATGGAGAATTACACGATCGAGCAACTGATAGTAATTTCTATTTGCTGCGTTGTTACTGCAGTCATTGCAGACGAAGTTTCAGGGTAGTGTTATCTCGCGTTGCGGGCTGTGAATTGGCATCCAAGATCGTGCGATTTCACGCCATTGGACTTCTTCCATTGGGGTTGTCTACACATAACCTCCATGTTTGTACCTTGTATTAAACGAAACATATTTGTAGGTGACAAATAAATAATACGATTTATTAATAAATAAAAATGACAGATTATTTTGAGACCCCTTATATGTGATAAAACATTGAAAACTATAAGACTCGTATTTTTTTACCGGTCAAAAAACGGTTTTAAGCGGGGAACCACCCCTCAAAGGAAGGCGTGTCGAGCAGTGATTTTGCAGTTTCACCCACAAGCAGTTCACCGATCTGAATGAAAGAAAAACCAAAATTCTTCTAATGTAAAGCAATGAAAAATCCACTATAGAAGTATTGAACAAAATCACATTCATGGTTGACATGTCTTTCTTTGAGGGGCGGTTCCCCCCTTAAAACCGTTTTTTCGCCGATGAAAAGAATACGTGTCCAATAGTATGCAATGCTTTACCACATATATAAGTTTCAACAAAATCGAAGGCAGACACTCAAGTGATGTTCCTTGTATGACAGGATTTTTCCAAAATCGACACTTAAGTGGGTGAAATGGGGGTAAAAGTTGAAATGGAAAATTGTATTGCTTGCGTGTATCAACGCGGGCGAAAGCTAGTATATTGTATATTAAATAACTTATCAATATTATAATAGATAATACAGCTCAACAGCCGAATTGGTGCCGCAAAACTGTATATTTTTTTCTAAATATTATCACTATACTGAGCTTATTTTCACACTTGATATTGATATTGTACGTAAGAACACAGAAATGTACAACTTTTGTGTACAAAATAATTGTATTGAAAAATTTAAGTCTCATTACATTTTTTTGCATCCATTAAGCTTCTTTTCCGTGATTTTCTTGAGTGAGACTTGTCGAGGCAGTTACGCATCAGACTCCAAACGTAATCGGCCATCATGTGTGTGTCCCATTTTTCCTGATACCTATCTTCAATGAATTTATATGTTGGTGGAAGCGTTCTCCTCGCTGTTCACTGAAGTAGCCAAAATTTTCTGCGAATTTAGCTTGATCCTTCAGTTTTCTCCCGAAATAAGAAAAAAGCACCTTTCACAACATCTGTAATTGTTTTTTTTTTAGGTTTTTCAATACACTACTATCCGCAACAATCGTTCGCGAAATATGGCTCATGCTCTAAAAAACTGTCATATCTCAAGTAGGATTTTTATTGCAAGTGGCTATATATCATGTATAACCCTCAAAAGGTTATTACATTTCACAATAGATAAAATCATTACAGGTTAATTTTGATAAATATTGATATCACAGTAGCCTCACGAATGTGAAAAAATACGTTTTTTTTTCTCAAAACAGCATTTTTTATATTATGACAGTTTTTTAGTGGATAAGCGACATCGCTGAATTAATTTATAATAGCAAATAATAAATAAACAAAGAAAACATTTCTTGAATTGAACTGCTAACGACACTCACTGTGAAATTAAAATTTATCTGAAAACCCTGTGTAGTAACTTGAAATATATGTTTGTTATAGGTCTTACCAGTTGTCACTTGACAAAAAATCATAGGAATTTTGCCGGCACGAATAATTTTTTTTTGTATACGTGTGTAATACGTTGAAACATTTTTCTTTTATTTCCAATGTTTCTTCGTATGCCCTTGCGAGCTTTTCCGACCCGATCCGTTCCACATTCGCCCCACACTTTGTCACTTTCCTATTTTCAGTTCCGCAAATACCACACAGAGTGTTGTCCACAGAACTTCGTTTCCCAGCGCACTAGAGTATAGCGTTCGCGCAAGAGCACAGGGTAACTGTCGAAGCCCGTTGTTACGTCACGCTCTGCTTCATCGCACTCACCCCACAATCCCAATACATCTGGACAATATGAAAAACATCTGTTAGGGAAACGGAACCCTTTTCGAGGTGACAAAAGTCCGACACTTACCGGACCGACACAATTTCTATCACCGGCGCCATGTCTACACAACCGATACTGCGAACGAATAAACATCGTCCCTCAAAGGAACAAGGTATACGCACCGAGCCAGTATCGCCTACCAGGCATAAATACACACCATCAACGAAAGAAAGAAGTTATCTTTTAAAGAAACGAGATGCAATGAGTTACCAATCAAATTGATTGATACTAGGAGGACCGAATTTACGATTATGACATGGTCCAACATTAAGAAGATCATCACAGTGTAACAGGCCGAAAAATAGCTGATTTCTGCGATTTTTTTCTCGATGGTTAAAATACACTAATCAGTCTAATTCTTTAATGTCAAATCAAAGCACTCATGAAGGACAGAAAATAATTTTTTAAACGTTTATTTTTATATATTTTCTTACATTTTTTTAACGGTCAGCATAGGCTAACCGATGAATGTAATGCCATCGATGCAGGTCAGCCCGGACAGCGTAGGCAAACCGACGAATGTGATGCCATCGGTGCAGGTTAGCCCGAACAGCGTAGGCCACCCGAAATATGGTGAGTCGACTGCGTAATTCAGGCCGGTGAATGTGATGCCATCGGTGCAGGTTAGTCTGTACAGCGTAGGCCAACCAAATAGTGGTACGTTGACAGCATAGTACAGGTCAGTGAATGTAATATCTATTCGAAGTGCATTTCGAATGGACTAACCTGCACCGATGGCATTACATTCACTGAACTGAACTACGCTGTCAACTTACCATAAATTCTTTGGTCTATGCTGTACAGGCTAACCTGCACCGATGGTATTACATCCACGGGACTGAACTACGCAGTCAACCTACCATTGTTCGGTTGGCCTACACTGTCCGGGGTGACCTGCACCGATGGCATGACATTCATCGGCGCAGATTAGCCCGGACACCGTAGGCCAACCGAACAATGGTAAATTGACCCGTGCTACAGTTCAGTAATGCAATGTACATTCGAAATGCATTTCGAATGGACTAACTTTCACCAATGGCATTACGTTTACTGAACTAAACTACGCTGTTAACTTACCATTATTTGTTTGGCCTGTCCTGTCCTGATTATCTTGCACATGATTATTTTATAGTCATATGTTGATTTATAGTCATAAATTTAAAATAAATTCACAGTCATAGTTTTGAACTAATTCATACTTATAAATATAAGAATTTTAAAAGTGTTTGAAAAAAATTAATTGTTATACTAACTTATGTATATGTTTCGTGCTTCTCTCGGGTATCTCTAGCATTTGACAAGATGAGGTTAGGCACGTGTTTAACGCCAAACTGTACAAGACCAGTTGTTTGACCATCGCCTGATGCTAGTCGGGTCAGGCGAATTGACTTGAGCCGTACATCCAGTTGCTTGACCACAGCTCGAAGCTGGCCGGATCAGGCAACTGGAGAAGACCGTACATCCAGTTGCCTGACTATAGCCTGATACCAGCCGGATTAGGAAAATTAAGACATACCTTAAGTAAGGCCTCCGTGCCACAACGTGATCAGGCCTGGATCAAATACCAGGCCAGCCTGACAATATTTCTACTCGGGTATTTAACCTACGTGTACGCCAATGGTTGTGTAAACCATGGGTCGGCAGCCGTTTGTTGTAAGAGGGCTAAATATATTATGTGGAGATTAGTGCGGGCCGCACATGGGCTATATGTCATAACAGTATAATAACTATATTGTAGGTATATCATACACTATATGATATCATCCGTCACATGCGTTGCGGTAATCCCGCGGGCAGCACCAAGGCGCCTCTCGGGCCGCAGGCGGCCCGCGGGCTGCTGGTTGCCGACCCATGGTCGACCATGGCCTCCAACAACACTAACTGCAACTACCAAGACGAGAACTAAAGGAATCCCTCCAACGAATAAAAATAAATATAAATGAGTAAAACGTCGGTACTAAATGTGTTCTATTACGCTATCTGCATACTATTCAACGGTCTCTCTCCTTACTCTCCAATATCAAAGACGTGAAGTCCGCCCCTGGGTAAAGGGCTTGATTGTCTTCACCCGAAATAGAAGTCAATACTGTGTTACTTACATCTTTTCTAAGTCCGATAAGGGGTCGTACGCAACTTACGTAATGCAATTTTGGTGAAGGGGATCCGATGTACTTGGGGGGAGGGGGAGACCAAGGTTTGCGTTACGTCACTATTTTAGAACTGCCAAAAATAACAAAATTTCTGCATGTTCACGTTTTTAATTGAAAACTCGCGCGCAATTTTACCGGGGAGAGTTGGACGCTTTCCTTACAAAGTGTCAGTTAATTATAAAAAACAAAAAAAAAATCTTTCAAATTTTTTTTAGTTTCTGATCATTCTTGAAAGTACATATATTCAAAAATATGTTAGCAAAATGTTAAGTAAACAGTCCGGACATTGAGGATGTTAGTCACTTTAGTGAGAATAGGTAGCGTGACCGGTTAGGACCCTCAGGCGTAACAGGTGTAGCATCGTTCACAATAGATGATGTGCAGAGTCTTATTATTTTGTGAAATATAATGAAGATGAAGAACCGTCGTATCGCCGGAGACTAGATACTTCCATGTAAGTATCAATATTCAAGAAAAAACATAACTTTATATCAAGAAAAACGGAACGAAAACTTTAAACGCGTTGTTCTCGAAACAACTTTTTTCGACTTTGTCTCAGTGAATGTTCAAAAACTTGTTAACCGATTTTCAATTTTGGTAATCGCAGTGACAGAGGTTGTACGTATCCGATTTTTAAAATTTTGATAATTACTATTTTTAGCGAATGCTTGAATAAAAGAGGCCCTTGAAAATAGAAAAAACTGTTCAAACCGTCGCAATATAAGGGGTAAGGCTACAGTAGAATTTTCAAAAAATCGATTTTTTTTTCTCGCTAAAACTGTGCTTGATCAGCATAAGAATAAGTTACTATTCGATTTATAACAAGACCATTTTTTTTCACCGACTTTGAGCGTATAAAGTAAGCCCACCTCTGGCACGGCCAGCGGCATATGTAAAACTTTAAACGCGTTTCTCTCGAAACAGCTTGCTTCCAATTGGCGTGACATATAACTTTAACAATTTTCACTCGATTTACTTCAAATTTAAAAGTTATGTTCCTAATTGCTTTTCGCAGAGAAGTACGTACGGAATTTCTGATGAATCGAAAACTTTTCATTTTATGAGCAGTTTTATACGAAATTTTTCACTGAAAATTCAAGTTCAATTCAAATTCAAGTTCAAATACCTACAACTTTTGAATAAAACAATTTTTTTTAAATTTCGGACGTACTTCTCTGGGTAATCCAATGTAGATTGAAGAGAATTTTTGTTTTTTGTTCTAGTTCAAAAATTGTGGATGCTAAATGTCATGCCGCGGAGTGCCAAAAAAAAGATAAAATAAAATATTAGTAGTCGGCCATTTTGTACATCGAAAAAAAATATATATTTTCTAATCGCTTGATATTCATACTAAATAGATGTTTAATTAATTTTATGAGTGAATCACTTTTTGAAACGAAAAAAAATTATTAAACTCGGACATGATTTTATACCTGTTACTGTGGCCTAACCCCTTAAGCACCCGTTACGTAACGGAATAGAGGCGAGCGGTTCTGCCAGGCGTTACGATCCTGGTACAAGGAGGGGGGGGGGGGTAAAATTGGGAAATTTGGCGTATGTAATTTGTGTACGCCCCCTAAGTTCACGGGGACTTAACGCCGTGCTGATGCAGGTGACTTTCACTGACTGAGTCTCCATTTTAATGATAATCGGAAACTCAGAAAAATCGCCAGCTGTTCGCCAATTGGCGCGCAAGTCGCCGCACGGCTGGGCGGTCACTCATCCAAATATTGGCGCAAGCCAGCGCCGCTTGTCATTGGAGCAAACAATGCTGCAGCTCACTCATATAAAAATCGCTGGTAAATGAATTCCAAAAGAGCATAATTCACATCCTCTTCTGTTTTCAAGGTCAACACGAGTTTCCCAAGTCGTGAGGTACGGAATCTTGAAATCGTAGCAGGCTAACACGTATAGCGAACCTCGTAATCTAAAGAGGCCCGTCGCGGGCATTTAGTCGCAGGTCGTGAACTTGAGAGTCTCGAGGGGGAACGGGGGGCACTGGAGCAAAGCCCTAAGGTCGCCACTGAGGCTAGCGAGTCCCGGAAGCTTTCCGCTTCCGCTTCTCTTTCTCTCTCGCTACTCGACGTGACGTCGTAGCCAAGTGTAGTCGAGCAGCCAAACGCGAGAGCTCGAGACGCGGAGCGTGCCACGAGTGAGCGAGATAAAGAGAGTACGTAAGGATGGCATTAAGGGGGATGGGAGACGTTGGCTCCCGTTGGCAATAGTCGGAGGGAGAGTGAGGCAGAGACGAGGAAAGGAAAGCTCCGTTGGTAGGCGTTAGGCAAGGAGACAGAGAGAGAGAGAGAGAGAGAGGAAGAAGGGTGGAAAGGTGGAAGCAGAGGACTCACGAAGACTCGTCGAGTCTCAAAGTGTGTATGTCCACGTGAGTGAGTGCCCGAGGGAGGAGATCGTGAAAACGGTTGAGCTGAATAGAGAAAGGATATAACGGATTCGAGTGTACCTGTTCTACCCTCTCTCTCTCCCTCTCTGGCTCGCGATGTCTATACATAGGATATTCCATCGCCACTTAGTCATCATCCTCCAGGACACAAGTTTCTTTTTTTTAACCCTTCGCGGTCATACATACTAGCTATACACGCTGGTCACAAGGGGTCACAATGACCCCTGCTATCTTTAAACGATTGTCACACTGACCGTATCGTTCCGAATGACTCAAAAAAAATCAGGATATTAAAACATTCTCAAATGTGGCATTCTTGGTATTATATTTTAATCGAACTTTAAAATGGCGGAAAAAATCAGCAACGGGTCAATGCGTAAAAAAGTTCTTATTCACTAGAAAAAATCATAACTTCTGCAGTCTTCAATTATTTTATCATAACATTTTAGAATGACCCTCATGAGATATGATAGTTCAAGGGAAAAAATAGATCCGTTTCAAAAACTAAAGCTGGACGTTTCAAAAAAGGTATTTGCTCACGATTCGTCCGAACCTAGTCAGTACTTACAAAGGGTACCCCAAAGCACCGTTAGAAGGCAGGCCAGTCGTCTTGGCCGCAAACAACTTACAGTAATGATGGCTTAAAGTTGTGCTTGAGGTCATTTTGACCACGGGTGACCACGGAGGGTTAAATGAATTAAAAACAGACGACAGAAAAACATCGACACTAAAACGTGTAGGTTGCGATCGAGTGTCATGAAACCCTTAGAATGCAATTACAAGCGAAGTGAAGAGTGAATGAAAAACGTCAAAAAGTTTAAATCCTGAAAATCCAGATGACCGAAGGAAAAAGGGACTCGAGTGTTCAAGGAGGAAACCTCAAGACAACGTTGTTGTCTAGAGCGCTGTTTCGAAGGTGATTTTTTAGCATGGAATGACCTTCAAACTGTTTTAGTTGTTTTCTGAAATTCATTACACATGTTTATTAATCAGTCAATAATTTGTAGAAATTGAAATAAAAAGAATTCATCATTATGTACTTTTGTACGTATGTTGACAATGATGCAGGGAAATCACCCCCAATTGGCGACCAGTGTTGTGGACGTTGTATGAATCTGAAGAAAAAACCAAACATATTCTTAATATGTATGAGTGTTGTGATGTTTGGTACCAGATTCAGGAGACAAAATTTACAACATGCCGACATGCTGAACTTTCATTATTAATTTTTTTCTATGCTTCCGACCATTCTACGAGTTATATAGAGAAAAAAACAATTATTTTGACTCAATTCTGCTACCAATATAGGAAAACAGTCTACTGAAGGTGCATGTCAAATCTGAGCTCAATCGGTCAATTGGTTATCGAGATATCGTGGTTGCCTATTTCTAAAGGTCTGCATAGACTACGACACTTATTGCGACACAAATGTCTGACAATAATGTCCATTCTGTTCACACATAAGACGGTTTAGGTGTTCCAGAAAGTGTCTGTACTGTGATATCGCTACACAAGTGTCTCAGATGTTCACACACAAAATTACTGACACGTCTACGGTACCCGTTCGAACGCCATGGAGAAACGCCGTGCTGCGGCAGCCGTAATTTTGTGCGCTGTTATTAAGGGGCTATACCAGTGTGACATTAAAAAGATCGATTTTTTTGCCTTTTTCGACAGTTTATTTTTTCAAGAATATCATTATCATTTATATTATATTTGTCAATATCATTTTATCTTGCAAAAATCGATATTTAAATCTCTAAACGCATTTTTCTCGAAATGAGATATTTCAAATTTGCTGACATTGTAGCTCAAAGAGATCCGATTGACTTGAAATTTGAACTGAGTACTCTTGGATATATTTACTCTACAATGACGTAGGATATTTTTGATTGGATGAAAATTGACGATTTGGCATTGAAAAAACGACCATTTTATAGACAAGAAAAGAGATATTTTTCATACCTACGCCATTTTGTTAGATTATGATATTTTTCAAAAATCCTACGTCATTGTACAGGAAATACCTTCTAGTTTAACGACATTTTTTCCTTTTTCGGTTTCAGCTACTCAATCAGCCGGAAACATGTTAGCAGCGGAGGAACTTTTTTTTGCGCCTGCGAAGGCAGCGCACAAGTCGCTTGGATCTCAATATTTTTCTATGAAAAAATTATGTAATATAGGTCAAATATATTTTTAATTTTCCAAAAGATTTAATTGAGTACTTTTCGTCCAAAAAAATCCTGAAAATCACCAAAATTTCCAGCGTTCACACTGGCATAGCCCCTTAAGCTGTGTTCTTAAATTATGAATTTTTCTGCCGACTTTACCCGATATTGTGCCAAACTGTTCCAACAAGCATTGAAGTGCTGCCTGTTTTTTTACTTTATTTTTATAATCAGCACAACATATTTGCCAAAGTTCAGGCAGTTCTTCCACAAAAAATATCAAATTTTTAATGCTCTCCTTGCTCCACGTAATGGCCATTTTGATTTAACGCGGGTCGCGAGTGTCTGGATAATTTGGCGCCGGTTCGAATACTTGAACACTGCGGCAGACACTCCGACACAACCTGTTCACACGGCGCTCGGCGCGACACCTAGCGAGATGTCGCAATAAATGTCGCGAGATCAGACAGTGGTGTTCACACGCAGACACTCGATGTATACATTGAGTGTATACACCAAAGTGTCGTAGTGTAAACCTACCTTAAGGGATAGTTTCGGGAAAAACACGTTCAAAGTTACTGCGTCTCGACCGCGTTCCCTGAGCGCAGTCCTTATAATTTCTATAACACGGATAATTTTATGAGTATTATTGAACGGTTTTCACAGACGTGTAGTGAAAGGTCTGTAAAATAATACATTCAAATTAAATAAAGCGATTTTTTCAAATTTCCAGACAACAATACTGCCTCAACCGATAAAAGTGAAAGAAATCTGATCTTATTTACACGTGGACACATCCTGTGAAAGTTCAATTGCGAAGTTTTCCCAAGTCCCTACATCGTTTTCGAGATGAAAACAATATATATATAAAAATCTAAACAATTCAGCACTGCTGCTTATGAAAAATCCCAAATGCAATTGCAGTGAATATCTCTTTCTGACACATGCTGTGCTTATCGCCAATAAAATTCCCGCTGTATTTGCGTCTTCGTATGAAATGTCATCGAATTGTCGATATTTCGGCAGCTACACGGGGAAAACAGTTATATGAAAACATGCTGGAAAAAGACTTTTTGGACATTTATCCAAATGTGGGAATATAGCGCTCCGAATGCTATTGTGTGCGCCAGGGTCAAACTGCTAGGCGGAACAGTCATTATCAGCCCTAAAAAGAGTGAAGAATTACTCAAGATCAACTACATAAGAGACCAGGCTTAATTCACTTTCCCCGCTGTACATAGTCAAAAATAATGCAGCCTGTGGACTATAGTGAGGTCATCCGTTTCTTACCAGTAAAGAAAGTTCGTCGCATGGCAATGTAGATGGAAACTGATATAGGGTATCTCAAAATGACCTGACCTTTTAAGACATTAATAAAACGTATTATTTATTTGAAAAGTACGAGTATTTGTATTTTAATATAAGGTACAAACATGGAAGTTATGTGTAGAACACAACATTCGATAAATGGCCGCCTCGTCCCTGTTTGCAAACGTTCACTCTTTTGACGAAATTTCCAATAACACGTTGTCGTAATTGCGGACTCTTTTCATTGATGGTGCGTCCAATTTCTTCCTCGAGTTCCGTAATGATTTGTGGATCACTGGCATACACTTTTCCTTTCACTAAAACCCCCAAAGAACGAAGATCAACGGCGTCAAATCGCACGATCTTGGTAGCCAATTCACATCGCCGCGGCGCGAGATAACACGACCATGAAACTTCGTCTGCAATAACTATCCAATAACAATGAAGCAAATAACAATTTCCATACGTCGCTCGCTCGTATAATTCTCCATGACTAAACCTCAATACTTCCTGATGCTAGTTGTCAAAGATTAGTACTCTATGTTCGCCACAAAAAGAAATGGCGCGCAATTTAAAATGTGAGGTCATTTTGAGACACTCTTTACTTGAAATGATAATGAATCTAAAAAAATCATTTCGTACTGATCTGTGTTATTTCTAAGTCTGCTCGTTCATTTTCTAACGTACGCTAAATAAATGAAAACAGTAAAAATTTTGTTTCATGCATTATTTTAAAAAGAGGGGCCCTGACACTGCTAATCGCCTGGGGGTCCTTCGTCTCGATGTCCGGGCCTGTACGTTTATTATTCTCAAAAACGTTTATTTTTCTCATTTCCAGTTGAACGTTCAATGGACGTGTCTATTGAGCAAAAAATGCAGTGCAACATTGACGATTCGAAGCTCCACCCACCTCGACCGGTAAAACTGACCGACAATAATTGCCAAGCCTTCTACACTGAGAAAAAAAATCCTTGATCCAATATCATTGGTGTTATTAAATTAAATTTCGTTGATTCAATTGTAAAATTGTTAGTGTAAATAACTGGATTTATTAGTCTAAACAAAACGCTATTGACTTTAATAACATGATAGAATTGAAAGTTTTTTTTTTCATTCAAAAGATATATTGTTACCCGAGAACAATATATTATTGAAACTATCTTAAAAATTGCAACGAACAAAAAAGCGTTTCAATTCATAACGGGAATATTGTTGATTCGAGTACACACGAAAAATTGAGTTTCGCTCGTCTGATTCAGATAAAATTTCTATTGAGTAAATATCTTATTTTATTTTTTTCACCATATCCGATATTGATTTTCAAGTACACTATTCGTTAAAATATTAATATTTCATTTTTATCGAAAAATATTAAGCAAATGTCTGAATTGGTTAAAAAATTATGCGAAAATAAAATTAGTTTCTTGCGCATTTGGTTGAAAAAATTCAACCAAATCATGACTGAGTGCCACCGAAATTATAAGGGTGAGGAAACCCGTAGTTCTCGGAGTAACCGCGAGAAGCCGCACGCGCGCTCGTTACTCGTAAGCGTAGCGCGAACCGAAAATCTACTTAAACACCGGAGAAATTCTAAAGAGTATCGCTTCTTGGCTTGCGGCTAAGATCAAAGTTAGTATCTGTTCTTATCAGTTGAATATCTGATATTCCCTCCATGGATATTCCATTGGATATCTGATATTCTCTCCACTATTATCGTGGATGATCATTCTAATGCTCACAAACAAATATATTTATTTGTTTGATTCAATTGTTTTTTTTTCTCAGTGTAGTGTCAATTTGCGACAACGAGAAATGAAGCCGGGACGGCCGACGTAGCCACGAACCCAAACAAGCGGGACGGATGCCACGAGGGAAAAGTTGGCGCGGAAAGCGGCGTATACGTGTCATGACCGCAACGTCGAAGAATCTTGCTCCCTTCGATAGAAAAGCAGGAGCGAGTGAGACCGAATGAAAAAGGAATTCAGATATCACGTCCTGACCCTTGCCGCGATCCGGCTTTGCGTCTTTTTCCACACTTGTATCTCATTGTCCTCCTCCGGTTCTTCCGGTCTCAGTATATTTCTCTCGCCGGCACTCGGAGCCCGTGTATATATGTGTATACGTGGGTGTGCGTGTGTGCGCGCTCGAAGAGAGTGAATTTCGCTCTCGGCTCGGGGCAAAATCCCTCTGCGCTAAACTCCATCGTCGACGATGCCCTCTACTCGGATAACTCGCCACGCCACATAACACGCTACTCGACAACTCCACTCGAGCGAAGCGCGCATGGTGCTCAAACGTTCGGCAGCACGAGCTCTCTCTCTCTCTCTCTCTCTCTCTCTCTCTGTCCCTCTCGGAGGAGGCTCTCTCTCTCTCTCTCTCTATACATAGCCCCGGTCTGGCTGCACAGACGCCGTCCTTTATTGGCTCGTGCTCTTCTCCCGCTGGTACGTGGCCCGCGGTCCTTCCGTGTACCGGCTGTTCCACGCCATGGACCACAGTGAGAACGGCCCACGTCTCGTCTCCGCGGACTCTGTATAGCTGTTGCTACCACCGTCACGACAAGTCGGCCGCATCTTCTTGAGTGCGAATAAAAGCGCCTCGTTGACCCAACGACCCACTGTTCGCGACTTTGCGTCTGGGGGGGCTGCTGTGAAAATCGTGTCAGCGAGAAGCGTCACACGAGAATGCCAGTGTTTACCTGTGCCGGTTGACGCACGCACTTTGATACTTGTAGCTTCTTCATTGGGCTCCCCGTAGCGAATGAGGAGACCCTCGTGATCTCGTCCTGTCCCTTTGCCCGTTTCAGTTTCGCAGCTCCAACAGCGTCGCTCCGGACGGATCGGGTAATTGAGGCCGTTCGATCGAGCGTATAGCGGTTGGCTCGCGTCCTATGAGGATCCCAGATCAAAGGCCGCATTTACGTCAAGGGATGAAAAAGAAATCGCTGGAATATTACTCGTGTGAAAATTATACGTGTACATCGGTAATTTTTTTTAGCGGCCATACATTTGAGGTTGGAATTTGTTTATCGGGACTCGACGAGAAGGCGTCGGAGGTATTCAGCTAATTAGAAAGAGCCGATTAAACTGTATACGAAATTCGAAATACGTGGAATATTGGCTCATTGTATTGGGGTGGCGAATAATTTCGTTCGGCTTTTTAGAGCGGGATAAAAGACAAAACTGAACGAACGTATTTGCCAATGTAATATCTTTGTCGTTATCCAAATATAAAAAAATAGTTTTCTATAGAGGTTAAAGGAGGACGCCACTGTAACTGGCTATTTTCGACAGTTTTCTTTAGAATTCTTTTTAACCCTTTCACAATTGACAGGACATATGCTGTCCCAGTCTGGAAAAATGTTGAAATTACGGCTGGGACAACATATGTCCCAGTTACTGAAAAACATAGGCGCATTTCAGTGGTGAGGAATTCGCATCCTTATTGAGCAAGTTTTAGACAGAAAAGTTATTTCATCGTAATAATCACTTGGAGGAGAAATAATTGTTCCCGGTAATGAAGCGCACTAAAGTGATTTTTTCGCCGTATTGAAAGGGTTAAAGAAAGGAATAAAATACATGATCAAAAGAACTTTTAGGCTTTATTAGGTATATATTGAAGAATATAAACAAAAGTATTTATCAAAAGAATACAAAATGGCGGCGCATGCGTCGCTATAGCACTACTGATTTTCAGCCAACCCTCTCCGCAAGCATGCAGTAGAACTGTCGGAAATTTAATCGTGGAACTAAGAGTGAAATATTTTCGTTAATTATATTAGTTTTAGTAGTCGAGTACGGGGGGAAATAAAAAAAATATTTACACAACAGCGACGTGTTTGAAAAAAGGTTCATTTTTCGATCATAATTTTCATGTAAAAAGTGATATCTTTTTTACGATTTTCAATTAATGGAAAAAACGTTTGTATCTGACTATTAAAGCAATTTAAGAAACTACAGTTAACATTTCAAGTCGATTGGACCAAAATTGTTTCAGTTCAGGTGCGTGCCGATTTCAAAAAGAAAGTTTTGAGAAAAACGTGTTTGAATTCAACGGTTTTATAGACGCTACAACTGATGACATTTTTTCCGTAATCCAATGCCACCTATTTGGCAGAAAGTAAAATATTTTTAGTTCGTAAGTTTTTCTCGAAAGATAATAGGCTTACAAGAGTCGAGAACTGCGTCTATCGGAGTGGCATCGCTGAAGGCCCTTTTGAGCGCTCGGAGACGCCGCTCAAAAATAGCTCGAAAACCACTTTGAAACTGTTTTTTTTTCAGATATATATGATTATGCATCATATTATTGAAGGTTCAAAGGATTTTTCAAAAGTGTTTTAAAAAAAACGGTTTTTCGAAAATTTGACAGTAGTGTCCTCCCTCAAGTCGTTACATCTGAGTAGAAAAGAAATGTTGAGCGTTTTTTTATTAGGTTAGATTATGTACGAATATCACGAAAATTATATATAAAAGGAATTATAAGCGAATATTTTTTTTTAAATGTTTAGAGACCATTTTCCCCAGCGCCTCCGAGCGCTCCGAAACAGCCTAGACGGTGAAACTAGCAATTTGGAGTCGTTTAGTGCAATCGTTGTACAAAAAATATACAACGACCTAACTGAAGACCTACTATCAAAATACCGGCGTGGGTACACCCAGAATTCAAATGAGAGCTTCAATTCCGTCGTGTGGACGCTAGCTTCTAAATAAGTTTTGAAATTTTAAACGCGTTTTTCTCAAAAGCACGATTTATTAAATCGGAGGAACGCATAATTGGGGCAGTCTTCATTCGCTCGACTTGAAATTTTAACTGTAGCTTCTTAGATATATTCTCTAGAGAAATACACACGATTTTTACGACTCATCAACAATTTTCGTTTTTGCAAACAAATTGAGGCCAATTCTTCTTAGCATAAAAAGTTCCATTTTAAATTATGGTATTTTGCGAAGGAACCATAATGTTTAACTAATCGTGAGCACTTCTGTAGCGAAACTAATTTAAATGACGATATTAATTTCTCCTAGCTCCATAAACTCCATAAAAGTTCTGCACCCTCCTCCAGAGCGCCTGAAATACTCTCTTACATTAGTGTATCTACGACTAAGCAGCCATCAAGTAATTTTTTCAAACATTTTTTTATACATTAACACATGTAGAATGAACCCTCGAAACCATCATTTTCATTGTTTTTTAGTATTCTCAAGAAAAAACCCAAAAAAGTCTTATTTTTCGGTAAGCCACATACATATCTTGATACATACTCGCAGTCGCTTCACCAGAAGAAAAAACAAAAAATGGGTCGAACGATTTAAGCCAATGAAACTGTATTACACTATTTGTTGTGTAGCTTCTTCATAAATTCCAAAGCAAAAACGCTTTTTGTCCGGTATTTTCACATACCCAAGGTTCAGAATCAAAGCTTCTGTTTCCGCGCCAACTTTGACCAGACAGAGAAAATAAAAAAAAAAAACGATTGCAGACGAGGACGATTTCAGCTAGAAAAACGAAAGATTTTAGCCTGACAAACGAAAGATATCAGCCTGAAAGACGGCAGTTTTCAGCCTGAATAACAGATAGCCACAACGAGCATTAACACGAGAATTATTCCTGTGTCAGCGGTGTGCGAGAAGGCAAAATATGAGTGCGTCAGGCAATTTTTCAAAAAATAAAAATAAAAAGGTCAAGGGCAGGAATGGCGGGATCGGCGATAACCTGTTGGTTGGGATCTATAGAGCCACAGGGGCATTACCCAGCGGGATATGGAGCCTCTTGCAGCGCGCGGGGCTACTCTTCGTTTCTATTACGTACTCTTGTACATCGTCGATCCTCTCGTGGTCTACTGCGCTTATATAGCCCTTGGCTCTTTTCTCGCTGTAATACTGCTCGATTTTCCGTCTCTCTCTCTCTCTCACTCTGCTTCTCTCTGCCTCTCTTTTCCCTTTGCTGTCTAGTTCTCGTGTTCTCACTGTAACTATAACGCTGCCGGTATGCCAGACAAGATACTACGCTATACTACCATTCGCGGCCTCGACCATTACCTCCTATCGACTTTTACAACGAGTGTGTGTAGGCTTGTGTGTGCGGGTGTACGTGTAGGGAGGTGTTGGATGTACGTGTACGCGTACCGTGACGATAACCATCAGCCAACACCGTCACGCGTTACGCCAGAAGAGCTTCCGCACCGCTTGCCGCCACCTCCTCCACCGCACGTTCGCGAGCCTTGCGTTAGCGTCGCGCCGTATAACCTCGCATTCATGAATGAAAATCCGAACACGTGGCCGCGCTCGTGTGTTTTTCTCCACGCCACCGATGTACGCGCTGGTCGCGTGTTTTTCAGATTGGACAATCAGGGTGACGTGTCGTGGGCGGCACTTTAGTAGTTTGCCAGTTGTGTTGCGGTGCTGATGTTGAAATTCCGCTGCAAGTAGCAACTGACAGTGGGATCTCCTGCGTTAAGCAGCGGTTGACTGGGCCGATACTTGGATGGATGACGGATAGCGGTAGGTGGACTTGATCTGAGTTTTCAATGGTCAACACAATGGAAACTCAGTGAAAGTCGCCGACAATCGAAAAGTGACTAAGTGCGGGGGAAAGTTAAGGCCTTATATACGCGATTTCGCCGATTTTCGAAAGTACTTTTCTAGACGCGGTTAAAAAAAAATGACGCATATATTGACATTTTTTTACAGATCCATTATGCACATGGTTAAGTATATGTAAAAAAAATCAGAAATATTAACAAACGGCGGAGATATAACATAATAAAGCGATGTATTTTTTTTTGCGCGCGCGTTCGTGGTGAAAGTTCTTGGCATCGATGTGGGTGTCTGAAAAAAAAAATTATTATTGCATAATGAATGTATCTTCAGTGTGAAACAACAATATTATTTTTAAAAATATATAATAAAAATTGGAAACTTAAAATTTTTTCACTCAATTTTCTGTGGGTATTTTATTATTATTTTTTGTGTCATTGAAATGTTTGTTTGTGTAATTTACACGGTAGGTGATGAAGCTAAGAAGATGTTGTAAACATTTCAAAGCGGTCTGAACCTTCGTTCAAGAGTTAGAACTTTCACAAGGTTCAAAAAGGGAATCATGAAAAAACGGCTTTGAAGTTGGCGGTCGGGCGGTCCCTGCGGTATCTATTATAAATGCAATCTTACCTTATTTAATAGCATCCTGCGCTATATGTGGGGCCTTCCTCGGAATCTAAAACGTTTCCAGCATGTTTTTTGTCGTTTCTGGCGGCAATCCTTGCTTTCGTTGTTGCTTTTTCAGATTGAATTCCAGTAGCAGGAAGACGTAATTCATCCACATGGTCGCAAGTCTCTATCGCGTTCGGGCCAATCGTAATACCAAGGTTTTTCATAATTCAGAGAAAGGCGACTGTTCCGTCGTTAAAAGTGCTAGCCGAAATATATGCGGCAATTTCAACAATCGTTACACCACTCTATGAATTTTTCGGAGCAATTTTCCAAATCTTAGAATTCAAACACTCCCTATTATTTTGTGTAAAGCCTCCTAACATCTCTCTAGTAACTCGTCGTTACTAAGTGCTTTATACACTGATTTAATCGCTTCTGCCGCAGTTTTATCGAGTGTAGGCTTATGGGTATATTAGTCGAGCGTGTTTGCGGCTTCGGCTTGTTCATCGGTTGAGCACTTGTGATAATATGTTGCTTAGATTCCTTTCTTCATGTCATCGGTAGCCGTGCAATTATTTCTCACAGCCAATCCATAAAACCCTGTCAATTCGTGAATCAATTCGCCTCTTCCTCCGAGACCTTTTGTTTGTTTCTTGACGTTGCGGAGTCCGCTGCCCATTCGTTTTTTAACATGACCAATGCATTCCCGTTTACGTATCATAATGTTCTCTCCATACGGATGGGCTTCTGTTATGCTCTTGAATGTTTTTGCATCGCCATCTCCAAAATAAAACAAATATTTTGTATCGTGTAAATCTTCAGATCTGCTGAACATTTCAACCATTCCATCTACCTCCATCTTTCCAGAACTTCCTTCGTGATTACTTGTGCATTTATCTTCATGTTCTGCGTACCATTCTTCATATTTTTCTGTTCCCTTTTTTTCACTCCATCATTGGCAGGCCTTACAAAATGACGATGCGACGATGTCGACAAGTTTCCCAGATAAAATCCCGATAAATGTCGCAACACCCTGCAGCGAAGAAAAACCTCTTTTTCTCCAAGAACCATCCCCGGAGACGGCGATTCCATTAGCGTCTGTGGTGTTCTCGTTTTCTGCCGTTATTTTTTTTCTTCGTCAGCTGCCATTCGCATAGACGAATCTGCAACTTCTTTGGCTGCATCTCGTATTTGTTTGGTAATTTTGTCGTAGAGTGTCTGACTGAAGCATTTTGGGAGATTCATAATACCGCAGAAAATGTTCATCCCCGTCAATCCAACAGCTAATATTCGCATAGCCAACGTGAAGCTGCGATTGATTTCGTAACAATAACTTTTAGGCGAACGACTCGAACTTATCTTCTTTTCTTCGCACTTCTCACACTTGATAACTAAGGTAAATCCCAATTCTCTAACTCGTGTTTCAAAGAACTTGATGTCACTGTTTCAAGTTTTGCACTTTACGAGAGAAGCCATTGCAGTGAACACGGATAGAAAATTTACGATTACGTAGCCATATGCGCGGTAAATATCTACATCGACTGCTGTCGACACTTTTAATTTTTTTACAGACGCACTCGTGTTTAGAACGGCTTCTGTTTTTTTTTTCGTATACTGATTGCCGTGAAAAGAACATTTTTTTTACGAATGCCTGGGCGTCCTCCCATGAATCGTGAACCCTTCCTATCTAAACTAGTATGGGTTTCTTCACAATCACTCATGTTAAAATATACCTGTCTTAGCTAACAATTTTGTCTTGCCTCTACAATGTCTCAATTCGGACTAAATAATTTTACTTCCTCCTCCTGTGCTTGTGCCGAACCGAAAAAGCGTTACTTTTATCGCAGACCAAACCGACAAAACCCGTTACCTTTACCGTTACACGATTCTATGTAGGGATAATAAGTGAACAATAGAAAAGGGTAGTTGCCGATCTAGCGCACCTGTCTCCGTATAGCGCGGCCGGTTACCGCCGCTACCCGCCTCCTTCCAAGAAAATAAAAGTTTTTACACTCCAAATGCTGTAACTTTAACAATTTTTCAATTCTGTAAAGCTTAAAATATTCCTAACCGTTCCGGCTAATGGAGTCGAAAATAATTTTAAAAAATGAGAAATTTTCATATTTTTCGCATATATAAGGCCTTAAAGGGTTTGGAGCGTAAGGGCCGCAAGGGTGTAAGAACGAACATTGAGAATAAAAGAAAAATGTGTTATTAAAATGATTTAATGTATTGGCTATTATGATATTAATAAGTTATTTAACATATGATGTATTACGATGGTACGGGAAATGCATAACGAATGGTGAAGAATTGACAAATCAACATGCTGCAAAGGGTATAGGAACAGAAAAGGGAATGCAGAAATGGAAAACTACTGGAACATACAGGAGCTCAAAAGGAAAGCGAAGGGGCTACGGGCAGAGATAAGGTGCGGGAATATAGGAGGTAAAGGTAATAAGGGATATAGAGACAGTAGCTGCCGGATTTGCAGGGAGGGTGTAGAGAGTTTGAAACATATTTGAGGCTGCGATGCGGTGAAGGCAGAAATCAGAGCGAAAGTAGTGGAAAAGTAGAAGAAGTATCGAAATACACAGGCATGGAAGAACTACGGTAAAAAATAGAGGAACTGGTTATGAATAATCCCGTCAAAGAGTACGTAAAGGAATTGGAAGTATTGATAAAACATGTAGTTGAAGATGAATGCATAAAAAACGTAGGGACGGAAATTCCAGTATATAACGTTTTATGAACACGGAAGTTCATGTACATAATATGTAAGAAAAAATATAAGGTGGGATAGTATGTCAGGGGTGACCATGTGCAAACACCTTTGAAGGTTATACCACGAAAATAAAAAAAAATACTCCTACTATATTATGACATAAATAAAGGTGATTTGTTATCGTAAATATTATTCTATGTTATATTTATTCTATATACTAATATCAACAAAGATTATATGATATTATGAAAATGATATTAAAAAGTTCCTTTGGGATAGTTACTGTATGTAGTTAATTGTATCCAACAGGAATAGCCCGACTCTTTAAATAATCCACAACAAAGTGAACATATGCTTCGAACGATGCGGTAAGGGCAGCAGGTGAATATGGCTTAGCCACAATGGAGTCGCGGGCTTAACGTGGCGAACGACACCACGAGACCACTTGTGGCAGTACGAGAGACTCCCTGCAAACTCGCAAGTGTGAACGCGATGCAGTAGTGCATTAGGAAACGATCGGCCGTGGCCGATACTCTTTGGAGGGGACGGAAATATTGATACAAGTGTGGAATGAAAGTGAAAGTGAATCGTAAATACCCGAAAGGTTGTATGAAGAAACACTGTAAAAAGACTGAAAAAATAAATAAAAAATAGTTACGAGCTAAGAATGATACGTCTCAGAGTAGCACTGGATGGAAGCCACGAGCGATCGAGGCCACGTACGATAAGAAGCCATTAAAATGCACATACCAAAGTCTAATTGTAAATACGACTTATTTCATTCTGCGAAACCATGAATTTTGTACACGAGGATCTCGTTTCGAGCGAATTATCCGCGTGACCATTTCTATTTCTGTATGAGAACTCGTTAACACGTATCTTTTCGCAGTATTGAATATCAGGAGGCCCAATATAGTATAAAGTATTCGATCGAATTAATTAGACGGCCAAGACAGAGTTTTCGAGAGGATTAAATAGCTCCGATGTGCCGAGAGAGAATTTATTTTACTGCGCGTACGGAAATAAGCGTTTCGTCAAAAGTTGGGAGAACAAAAGCCGAATATACCTCCATATACTCACACATAAATATGTGGCTAAAAAAGGTTTCCATTTTCTCAGCGGCTATTCTGCTGTTTATTGCAATTGCAAATAGTTACCGCTAGAAGAAAACAAAAAAACTATCGTTATATTCCACCATTGGCGAAAACCAGCTATAATTTAGCGATGCGTCTCATAAAAACCCTGGCAATCAACTCTCAATGCTGCCTCGTTAATTTTGCCATTTCGTCCATCGATCCACTCTTTAAGACTTTTTGCCGAGGCCATTTTCGTACGGGAAATAAGCTGAAACTATTTCCAATTGTGTTGAGAGAGGAAGACCCAAAAAAAATGAAAACTTCGTCAACACTCTCTAATATATGTAATAGTAATATGTAATTATAATAGGTCATTATAATAGTAAGTATGTAATAGTAATAGGTCATTATAATAGTAAGTATGTAATAGTTATATGTAATTATGAGCGGTTGTTGTATGATGATGAATAAACCGACACTGGTGCATAGACTATACTCGGAGTGGTGACCGCTTAGCCGTGCACCGGCTGGCGCATCAACCAGTGAGCGGAAGATCAATACTTCTGAGACCTTGCTGTAGATACTTGAGTAAAACGTCTGTGCACCAGCGAATCAGAACAACATGGAGCCGATTATACTAGTATGGGTTTATCACAGTTTCCAGAGTACCTTGGAACTCAGGAAATAATATAAATATATTTAAAGGGTTACCAGTGGCGTAGCTTGGGGGGCAGAGGGGGCCGTGGGCCCGGGCGGCGCAGATGTGGAGCGGCGGCGGCAGGCGGCAACTTAGTTGCGAAGATAGGGGGGGGGGGGCAAATTTAGGTTTAGCCCCGGGCGGCAAAAAACCATGCTACGCCACTGCGGGTTACACCTAGCTAGAATTTTTGTCCTTTTTTTCTGGAAAACTGTGTGCAGGATTTCAATTTTATTTAATATCAGAGTATGGTTTTAAGTATCTTTTAGAATTTTTTTATTAAAACATATTTATGTGTTAAATAAAATAGTTTGTGCAGAGCGCTGTTTGAAAAACGTCCTTGCGGTGATCACTGCTGCGCGAAAGCTACTCAAACGAAATAAAAAAAATCAAACACATTCAGTTTTTGCATAAAATGATCTAAAGCTAGGAAGAGAATATTATCAAAATAATAATCTTTGAAATAAATAGCCCCGGTCCAAAGTGAAAGTATCGATTTTCGGTAAAAAAAACCCCGCCATCTCCGTCGATACAAAAAAAACTATGCATCGAAAGAGAATCCTTCGGTCAAGCACCGATCGGTTAATCGGTGCAGTGATATATGAGATATCGTGGTTAGCGATTTTTAAAGTCATTTTTAGAAAAACGCGCTTAAAGTTTGCCTTCAATTCTGAATAGATTGACTTGAAATTTTCAGTATATTTTGAAATCTAGTATTTTGCAAATCCGTCGAAAATAAAAAATCGAAATTTTCAAACATTTCGACCAGGTGTAAGCCCTCAAATGAACTACTGATATAAATGCTTTTATATCGAAATAACAAAATGAATATTGTTTACACATTTTTCTAATTACCTTTTGTATCTCCGCCTGCATCTCTATATCCACACATACGTACATATTTACTTTGTGCCCTTAATTATCTATAAATATATCATTTCTACTTGTCTGATATTAATACAGTATAATTTAATATTATGACCCATATATATGTGTTGTATGTGTCTTTTGTTATTATTATTATTATCATATATATATATATAGCTTGCAAATATTATGAGAAGGCAGCGAGGCGGGCGCTGGGGGTAAAACTGCTTTCGTCATTATTCCGTCAGTCGGTTCGATGAATATATATATATATATATATATCCCACGTAATCGCGCACCCCGTTTGTTCATAGCCCATTAAAATAGCCACTAAAATATCCCGAGCAATAAAAATGTCCGCAGTCATAAAGTAAAGTAATACCGGCTAGAAGGGAGCGGGGTAGACAGGTTGGTGCGAGGAAGAACGGGGGTAGTGAGACCAACCACCTTTTTATATCGGTGGCTTGCACGGTGATATAGGATGTAATTCCAGGAATCACTTATGGAGCTGCAGAAAGAAATCCACACCAGATACCGATATACGAGAAAGGAAACGCGCGTGTCCTATTAATGCTATGGTGCAGTTTAATTTTGCGTTATTTTCTTTTTTTTTTGTTTTCCCTCTCCTCGCTTGCCATAAGCTCGAGATACGAGCCGAGAGGATTAATTTTGTTGGCAAAACAGCGACTTAGCTTTAATGGAAATATAAAATGGAGGAATACTGTTTTGTGCACAGCTGCGACTTGTGTCTGCAGACGCTTTTTCTAATTGGGTGCATTTGCGTATGACGGAATTTATTGTGCAGGGCAGAGCGGAGTCACTTGATCACGATTTTGTTCTAAGCAGTACAGCTTCGAACTGATGAAGTGATAAGGAATGATATCTTTTAAAATAGTTAGGTTGTTTATTTGGCTATGCAACACTATTGAAAAACTGTACGAAAAACGTTGCTTACTAGACTAAACTTACATGAATGTCAGAAAAGTCAGATGGCTAGGTGGGTCGACTGAGCCACCCCACGGGGCTAGTTGAGCCAGTGGGATGAAGGTTTTTTTCACAAGAGAAACATAAGAAAGAAGAAAATGTAGTTCCAAATACACTATTGTGAAATCACAATACACTTACTTGAGTGCCGTAACACCACAAACATCGGCTGGAGACCAAAAGATGCGACGAACTATTTTTTTTTACTTTTAGCGCGAAAATAGTAGCAAAGTACGTGATACTTAAGGTAGAACGAGCGCGTGCACTTGATTCCTTTAAATTTTGTTAAAATTTTAACCAGACATTGTTCATATCATTATGCATGTTTGAGTCAAATTTCAGAACAGTCGACTATTTACATTGAGAGATAATGGGTTTTTAAATTTCAACTTTGAACACTGCAGGGTCTGCACGGAACGAAAGTCAGATCACATAATTGGTCGTACCATTTTGTTGTGTTTATAAATTTCGAACAAAAATTATGTTTTGACAGAAAACTAATTAGGGAAATAGTCAAAAAAGTTTGGATTGCCTTTAGTATTCAGTTTTACTAAAAACGTTCAGTACACAGAATAATTCACCGTAAAAGTATGTTTGTCCCTTATAATAAGAAGACATATGGCAACACCGTAGAACAGTATTGTTCAATATTTTCAGAAAGAGATAATTATCGTGTTCCTAAAGTTAAAAATTTTGTCATAAAAAAATATTTGCATTATAAATATTAATATTTTATGTTGTGTATGTTATCTTCATTAACAAATAAAAGTGTTGGTTCATTCATAACTAATTAAAAACTTTGTTCGATTAAAAATTACTTCCAAATGAAAATTTGTGTTGCAGTATTATTTCAAATATGTTGCGCAAACTTACCTCATTCGATACATGGAACGATGTGGTGTTGCCATGTGTCTTCTTATTATAGGGGACAAATATATTTTACCGAAAGTTATTCTGTCTAAATTTCAATGCAGACCCTGCAGTGTTAAAAGTTGCAATTTTAAACCCATTATCTCCCAATCTAAATAGTTGACTTTCTGAAATTTCACCCAAACATGCATAAGGATATGAACAATGTCTGGTCAAAATTTGAACAAAATCTATAGAAATCAAGATTGCGCGCTCGTACTACCTTAAGGGGCTATACCAGTGTGAACGCTGAAAAATTGGGTGATTTTCGGGAATTTTTTGGAAGAAAAGTACTCAATTAAATGTTTCGGAAAATTCAGAATATATTTGGCTATATTTGACCTATATTACATAATTTTTTCATAGAAAAATATTGAGATCCAAGCGACTTATGCGCTGCCTTCGGAGGCGCCAAAAAAAAAGTTCCTCCACTGCTGACATGATTCCGGCCGATTGAGTAGCTGAAACCGAAAAAGGAAAAAATGTCGTTAAACTGGAAGGTATTTCCTGCACAATGACGTAGGATTTTCGAAAAATATCAAAATCTAACAAAATGGCGTGGTTATGAAAAAAGTCCGTTTACTTGCCTATAAAATGGTCATTTTTTTCAATGCCAAATCGTCAATTTTTTATCCAATAAAAAATACCCTACGTCATTGTAGAGTAAATATATTCTCTTGAAGTACTCTTGTACTCAGTTCAAATTTCAAGTCAATCGGATAATTGGTCTTTGAGTTACAATATCGGCAAATTTGAAAAATCTAATTTCGAGAAAAACGCGTTTGAAGATTTAACTACCGATTTTTGCAAGATAAAACGATACTGATATAAATGATATAAATGATAATGATATTCTTGAAAGTATAAACTGTCGAAAAAGGCACCAAAAACATCGATTTTTTGAAAGTGTCACACTGGTATAGCCCCGTAAACTCGACGCCGGCCGGTGACGACGCAACAGCGGCCGAGCTGCGTACCCCTCCCGCTTCGTCAAACATCCCACACTTGTTCCAGTGTGCATCGTCTGTGTGCTAGTGTGGCTGGCGCAGGAGAACCGACGGCTCATAAGTCTTCATTTTTCGAAATTAGGAGAAAAAAACTTTACGGATTATAATTACTATAAGAAGAATTGTGAATTACTAACTGACGCACCGAATTCATGCACATTTCAAGCTCTCGACAGCGAAGAAAACAAATTTTCAGCGTTGTTCCAACAGATTTTATGGAAAAATGACAACGAAATTGTGACTGAAGTTTGCATCGTTGGAATAGAGCAAAAATGATTTTTTTTTATTTCCCTAATTTTCTTTTGTAGATTTGAGCTATGAAAATCAGGTAAAATTTGTTTAGGATTCTTATTTAGCGATCTACAAGAAATGGTCAAAGAATGATTATCGATAATAATAAAAATAAGAAATTGGAAAAAATTTTCGTTGCATTACAACGATGCCAACTTCAACCCCATAAGAAATTGGGGTTTAGAGTTTTTTTTGTTTATATCAAACTAGCAAAACTCTACCAAGGGAGCTCAAAACATTATCGACAACGCACACATATACACCCATCACACACGGACTTGCAGTAACAGTCGCCTATTGGCCCTCTGCTCTTTGCTGCAGTGTGAGTAGCAGATGGTATTTTGCTACGTTCGGCCATTCGTTAAGGGGTTAGGCCACGGTAACAGGTATAAAGCATGTGCGAATTTAACAATTTTTTTTCGTATGAAAAAATGATTCACTCATTAAATTAATTACACATCTATTTAGTATTAATATCAAGCTGTTATAATTTTTTTTTTTTCGATGTACAAAATGCCTCACTACTAATATATTCTTTTATCTTTTTTTAGGCGCTCCGCGGCTTGACATTTAGCATCCACAATTTTTTACCTAGAACAAAAAACAAAAATTCTCGTCAATCTACATTAGAATACCTAGAGAAGTACGTACGGAATTAAAAAAATATTGTTTTATTCAAAAGTTGTAGGTATTTCAACTTACGAAATGAATTTTCAGTTGAAAATTTCGTTAAAACTGCGCATAAACTGCTCATAAAATAACAAGTTTTCGATTAATCAGAAATTCCGTATGTACTTCTCTGCGAAATGCAATTAGGAACATAACTTTTAAATTTAAAGTAAATCGAGTGAAAATTGTTGAAGTAATTTGTCACGCGAATTGGAAAAAAGCTGTTTCGAGAAGTTTCGAGTAGTCGGCCATTTTGTACATCGAAAAAATATATATATTTCCTAACAGCTTGATATTCATACTAAATAGATGTGTAATTAATTTAATGAGTGAATCACTTTTTCAAACGAAAAAAAATTGTTAAATTCGCCATGATTTTATACCCGTTACTGTGGCCTAACCCCTGAAAAAACAAATAATTAAAGTTAGTTTTTCGCTTGAAAATCGAACTTTTTTCGACAGCCCGACATCTTAATAATTTTCAAAATTTCAAAAAAGTATCGGGTTATACGAAAATGATATTATTGTACTGAAAATAAATTTTATTTTTATTTCAGATGACCCTAGTTGGCAAAACCACCTACACTGATTGGCCATGCAGCAACGGGGTATCAACATTTTTTAATAACAAAAAAAGTCAAAATTGGCAAGATTATATATCAACTGTGTGTAAAATCCCGACCCCGTCATCTCAATACTATTTTCACATAGAAATGTTTAAAATCGACCCGTTATTTGGGCTCACTATTGGTTACTTCATAAATATTATCGCCTTTATTTACGAGATATTACGTTCATTTGGAACGGACATGTTCAAATAATTTATTTCACTGGTGTATCTCGTAGTTTTTCTTAATTATTAAAAAAAAATATTTTTTTTTTAGTTTTGTTAATTCACATAAAGCTATTTTTCTTAAATTCTTTCATCCCAGTTTCATTTTAAAAAAATGTCCAAAGAGTGTAAAAACAATAATATCTTGAAAATATATCTATTTCGGAAATCTATAATTTGCGAAGGTATATAATTATTATAAGTCAGAACATTTGTGGAGACAATTATTGAAATTTATTTCAGTTAAATTTATTTTATTCGAACTCACTTTAACAGAATTTATTTTAATTTGATTTATTTAAATCCAATTTATTTCTATTCAATTTCTTCCGACCGAATTAACTTTAATTGGTCGATCCGGGAATTAAAAATACTCCTTCACCGTGTACGCCATTAGTTGACAGTAATGCTAGGGTATTAATTGTTAGTTTGCCAAAAAGCGATAACAATTCAATAATACAGATGCATATAAAACGGTCCATCGCATTAAAAAAAAGGCGGAAAAGTTGAATATTGTATTAAGAAATAAAAACAATGCTATCGACAGCGGCAGTGTACAAATTAGATTTTTCTCCCGACACACTTCCGAGTTTCTCATTGTACCCGAAGAAATTACCAACTTCAACAAATGTACCGTCTTTTTCGCGGCTTGATTCAATTTCCGAACATTTTTCCGTCCATGGAACGAGGACCGCCATTTTGTTTTCTCGCATCGCGATACTTTGTTCGCAAAGCCCGGGTTCGAGAAAATAGATTGTTCAATTTACCTCGCAATTGTCACCGAGCGATCCGAACTTTCCTTCGTCCTGTCCAGTCCTTTTCACGTTGGGCGTCCATCTTTGTAAGGAGCTCACAGAGATTTCATTTTTCTTTCCCGTTCCGAACGTCGCCCTCCCGTACGATGAGCGCGATGTGTGAAAAAAGAATAGTCGTCTCACTTAACCTAAAAAATAAAACGAAATCACCTTACCTGCTGCGCGAGATCGATTTCCGCCTCAATATCCGGTATGCAGGCCCAAAAATATCGACACGTCTTTCCGCCAGTACGGCGGTAGCTGCAAAAAAAATGGGCGCGATCCCGCTTGGCCTCTGGCGCCGGTGTCCAATTTTCAAAATGTCGACATCGATATGTACCCTGAACGTAAAAGCGTTGTGTACCCTCGCGCCGTTTCCACCGTCCCCCTAGAAGCTTCACGATCGAAAGTTTCGTCGATCGATTTAACGCGAAAAGCAGCCAACGAAGGATTCGAGCCCCAAGAAGTAGCGTCGAAAAAAAAGAAAAGACAACTTCGTTTGGTCGTGACTATTCGGAAGCCCGTAAAAACATTTGCCTGAAATTTGGCGAATAATCGTCGATTTTAAACGTCCAACGCGCGGGATGCGCGTTTTTTTCGTAGTCACTGCGCACGAAACGCGGCGATGTTTACGCGGCGCGACGGAGCAGAAATGGCAACAACAGCGTAGACCGAGAGTGCGAGAGAGACCGAGAGGGGCGGCTGGAGGGCGCGACGCGAGTGGCGTTAGCCGGTGGCTTGTGGGTAGCGGGCGAGAGGCTTGCAGGTGGTGGGGGCTCTGCGCGGGGGGTCGAGGGAGGGGGGGAAGCGCGCGGTGCAAACTCGCGGGGCACTGCAACCACGGCGGCTAGCGAAGAAGCACGCACACCGCGAGGGCCGCGCTCTCGGAACACGGGCGAAATCCGCAACCGGCGAGAAACGGTCGCGAAACGCTGTAACCCCCGACGACACTGTACTAACCTTCAAAACCGAGTAGTGGTGGGGGAAAGGGCGCGAGTCAAAGAGGGGTCGAAAGAGGCCTCTCGCACACGCCGCTTCACGCTATCTCGAATTTGAAAAAAAACCCAACGTAACTGAGCGAAGAGTGGCTGGGAGGAAGACGTCGCCAAGGTGAAAGGGACGCGAGACAGAGAGAGAAGGTTGAACAACATTCGAGTGTCCGTACTTCGTCGTATCGCCGATTTACTCGGGGCTTTTGCCACTTGACACTCGCCGTGGCTTCGTCCTTCGTTCTCTTTCTTTTTTGTCGTACGTCCGCAAACACGTGGTAGCGAAGTATTTTGCTCTTACGAGCACGCGACCGCTCAATTTCGCATACACGGGCCAGTTCTGCAATCCGAGGCACGTGTTCGATTCTCCTCCGGCTATCTCACCGATAAGAATAACCGACGAGAAAAACCAATTTATTCCAAGAGAAGTGAATCCTTCAGTGACGCTGGTGAATTCCGTAACGGATGCAAACGTGAAAAATCGCGCTACTGAGCAGTTTAAAATTTCGCCGAGTAACGAAAGAAGTGAGGCAGTTTTGTTGGTTTGTTCGGGAATAAACGCTTCAGTGTTTTTATTTTTTGTTTAACTGTGAAATAATTGACGACTCACCGCGATCGTATGGCCGTCCTACTTGATCGATGAGCGATTAAAGTATTACTCGCACAATTTGAGGGTAATTGTTACCGCGGCCTCTTCTCCCGACGAGTTCTAAAGTGACAGTTGACGAAGATCGAGTGCCGTGGTAGGAAAAAAAAACGAGTGCTCGAACGATTGCAGCGCCGCGAAACCGGATCTAATTAGAAACTATGTAAATTCTGCGTTCGGAAGAGTTGGGAGACATTTTTTTTTCGCCCAGTGGTACACCTGCTCTATTCGCAGGCGTCTTTGCGAACACGATCGTCGAGTTATTTGCGAGTAAAACGATCGTTGCAATTCGTCCTGGATAAGGAATCGTAATTAACGGTCGATATTTTTCTCATCGAGAATAATTAACGGTTGCACTTTCGTTCGATTTTTGCCGAGCGGCGGTGCGAAAGGCGATGGAGCGGTGGGGGTGGGGAGCGCTCGGTAAACGGACAATCTCCGCGAACGTTCGAAAACTCGCGATCGGAATTAATCGGGTAGTTTCGGTTTGAACGGGGAAACGCATCGGCGGGAGGGACGGTCGCGACGCCATACTTGTGTTTTCTTTCGCTCGACAATGTGGACTAAGAAAAGCGTTATCGCGATTTACCGCAACAACAGCCAGCCATCCCCCCTTTACACTCTGCTTTCTGTACATTTTCGTTTTCCTCGTTCCGAACTCGTGCGGCGAACAATTCGCACATCCGGTCGGAAGTAAGGGAGATCAGAGGAAACGCGAAACCCGGAGTAAAAAGAAACGCGTGAAAAAAGTTCGGCGGGGGAAAGGGTGTCGATCGAGAAGCTTCCGTAGCACTCCGAGCATATCAAATATTCTCGAGAGTCAATAGCCTCAGCGCGAAGTTTTTATCGAGGCGTCGCGATTTCTTTCGTAATTATTTTATTTGAAAGTGTCGAGCGTGCTTTTTTCGTGACTCGCAGTTTGCGGGTTCGCCGGCCACTGGAGAGCGTAAACGCGGGCAAATAGTCGCGTTAACTTTTCATCTCGTGGTCAAACGAGAGAAGAACGTAAATAAACAACGTGGCCATCTTTGTTTTTTGGTAGGACGCCGCTTTGAGCCTCGTAATTAAATAACGCGAAATTCGTTGCAGCACCTCTCAATTGCAATCGTAAATTATAGATCGTACTAACAACAATAATAATATTTAATAATATCAATAATAATAGTAACAGTATTCAAAATAATAATAAAGCTCGCGGTTTAAAAAGTGCAGTGATTCTTCTCCATTCGACATATTCGTTTGCAGAAATATTGTCAGAAACTTCCGGTCGACGAATCGACAGTAGTAGTGGATACGAAAATAAGACGACCAACAGTGAATCGACAATGAGCGACGCCGGTATCGTTGGCGCAATTGCGATAAGTTTATTCGGTAAGAATTTCATCGATTCGTTTCTTTTAAATCCTTATTGGGCCTTCGCGTGCACATGCCTCCCTCGAAAATCTTACGCTCTCGCGGTGTTAAATTGATAAAGAGTGATTATCATTGTAAAATGTCTCCAAAATATGGCTCATTTTTGGAAAAAAGGTAGACTTTTGTTTTCAAACGAAAACATTTAATTTTATGGTGGAAAAGTTCGATTTTTTTGTCGTTTTTTTAGTTTGACAGTGTAACTAGTGGAAGATGTTCGAGGTGTTTCGAATGGAAAGGATATTCGGGGGAATGTGGACCCTTTTGCCCTTACTGTACTCAACAGATTGATAAAATGTTTTTATATATAAATATTTAAACATATATTTAAATATTTTTAATAATAATCGATTAATAAAATAAAATAAAAATATTCAAATATTTAAATAAGTGAAAATGAAAATACAAATATCTATTAAATTGCTTTTAATTATTATAATTGCTATCTTTTATATTATAAAATTCGATTTTCGTATTGATTTATTATAGTTATTGTATTCGAAGTATGTATTTGTTTTTCCTTTTCATATTTCATCGTGCTTTATTCTGCTCGAGGGTTTTTTCTTCTTTTATTCCGTTGAAACGTTGTTGCTGTATAGGCGGGGAGAAAAAGCTGCTGAGATCAACGTCCTCGGCCTCCGTTGGACCGGACGGCATGGACGCCGGTTATTCGATGCTCGGTGGTGCCGATCTCGACGTTTGCAGAATGTTCGACCAGTACTCTTACAAGGTAAGAGACGCCGTACCATCCAAATTCACCTCGTTCCATTTATTCCACGCTTTTGCGAGTTTCCGCCCGTAAATCAATATATTCTCCTCCTGTACTTTACCCTCTGCGACATGACACGAGCGAATAAGGGTTTCTAAAATCCGAATTTCACAAAGAGAGAAGAAAAATTCGGAATTTTGGGGGTCGTCGAAGTTAACGGTCAACGAAATTTTTTTCCGAGATTGCGAGCGAGCTGTGGCTCTTGCAAGCTTGCTTAAGGGGTCTTCTCACTTTCGACGCCAAAAAAGCTATTTTCATGCACTTTTTGATAGGTTTATACTATACATGTTGATATACAAGTTGTTACACGTAATAAATTACACTTTCGAAATACATTTTAAAAAAAATTATTTATTCAAGTCACTATTTATGGACGAAAATGGTAGTTAAAAAAATGTCTTGAAAAATTGTAGGTCTGTGCTGATGATGAAATCTCGGAGATGGATCATCCGAAACGAAAAAATCAAACGGTTTTAGACTCAGTATGTTAACGGCTATAGCGCATACATACGATTTTTGATTTATGCAAAAATAACAAAATGGCGGACATTTTTCGAAAAAACAAAAAACCCGTTTTTTTCACCGTTTTTGGCAAAAAAAATAAATATCAAAATTGAAAAAAATCATTGATATACGCTATAGCTATCTTTGTAAAGAATGTGTGGTTAATATTTCATAAGGATCGGTTCAGTAGTTTCGAAGAGTTTATCAACAAGCCGTCGAAAAACGTTGTTTCGAGAAAATCGCGTTTAAAGTTTGTCTGGGTTACATAAATACATTGAAAAAAAAAATTTTGATGTATTTCGAAAGTGTATTTATTAAGGGGTTAGGCCACTCTAGAATCCGAAAAAATACGCTTTTTGGTGATTTTTTTTTCGGAAAAACTACAAAATAAATCGAGATTACAAAAAAGGGTGTTTATCATACATATCAATGACTGTATACAATAATTTTTTGAAGCGATCAATTTTAAAATGGCGACTGTGCAGCGTTTATCTCAAAACTGTATTTTTTAAGTTGGCCGCAAACATAACTCAGACAATTTTCAACCGATTCTCTTGAAATGTTGAATATATAAATTGAAAAATACATTGTCAATGGGAATACGTAGGATTTTTTTTATATTGCATAGTTCATTTGTTATTAACAATTAACTGACGATTTTTTTAGGCAAATTTTTCACTTTCCAAAAATTTGCCTAAAAAATCGTCTGAAAAAAAAATCCCCAAAAAGCCTATTTTTTCGACCTCTAGAGTGGCCTATTTGCCTGTGTGTAACAACTTAAGTGTAAGAACTTTTATATTAATACCTATGATATAAATCAATTTTTTAAAAATCATGAAAATTGCCTTTTTTAGCGTCTAAAGTGAGAAGACCCCTTTAAAAAATGACACAAAAGTTCTTATTTACGTAATACAAATATAAAAACGCATCATTTTGCACTTTAATTATATATTTTATGAAAATTTATCATCTACAGAATAAATATATAGCTCTTAGGCATTTTTTGAGGTTCGTTGAAAAAAAAATCGTAAACCGTCATTTGATTCAACTAGACAGCTCCAACTTCCTTGAGCAGAGTTGTGCATGGCTGATACTCGGAGCGGTTAACCCCTTCGACTGCACACTTCCACCACGAACCTCTGACTGCATATGGGGTCGATCGGACCCCAGACGTTTTTCAGATCGTTGTATTCCGGTAAATATGCATTTTTTTGCAGAGACGTTTTTTGTAGTCAGTAATCCTTATTTTATGGCCCAAAATTTTTATTTTTAAGAAAAACACAAAATAAGTGCCCGTACATTTGATCAAAGTGGGAGATGCGTTGAAAAATACGTGCTTGCATGAAAAAGATCATTATCTTTTTTCAAAATATAAAAAAAAATCCTTTGTGGTTTTCAAAGAGGAAGGTTTGTAGATACGAAAAAAGACAGTGTCTTTCCAAAACGTATATTTATTCGGAGGTTCGAATTTGAGCATTTTCGGAATAGTGAAAAATGGAAAAAAATTACTACTTCGGCAGATTAATTGCTGAAAACGTATATTTTCCACATTTTTTTTTTTTACTTCAATGACTTATTATTATTGCCGTTTGGCGCAACCGACGCATTCGGTTCTCGTTGCGCATAGCCCTCCTGCATAACGGACACTTGCTTTTAGTTTTATGATCGGCATTACAAATACACTATTTATTATAGTAGCGTAAATTAAAAAAATATATCTACGAGCATTTTCTATCGTAACTTACATGTCGTAATAAAACAACAAATTTAACAAAAAAAAAAATCATTTTCACCGCAGTACTGCATCGAATTCGAGATATTACAATTTTCATAATTTTCTTAAGCGAGGGGTAGGTAACTTTAAAAATTAATATAGAAAAGCTGTTGTATGGAATCAAACTTGTTTACTATTTCCAGTTCGAAAACGCAGTAACAATTATCAACAATTAAATAAGAATAACCTGCAAACATTTTTGAGTTCGGGGTCCAAAACTCTGTAAATCTAATAATTATTCGTATTTTGTTGCTGATGATTCTTTGTTACTGTGTGTACAAACTACCAATAATAAAAACAAGATTCTTTTGAATCTATACAACAGTTTTTTTTTAAATTAACTTTTGAAGATAATATCTTGAAAATGGTTCAATTTTGCATAAAGCATTACTGGGTTATTTGATAGCGGAAAACGTGTCCTACAACCCTAGTCACGTGATCGCGACTAATAAGCAGTAGCCCTGTACATAAACAGTGCTCATTAAAAATTAGTATTAATAATGATAATAATAATATTACTATTTAATATAAATTACCATTACCGGTGTGATGGTCTAGTGGTTAGGGGGCGTCCATTAATTACGTGAGGCGTTTAGGGGGGGGGGAGGGGTCGAGCGAAATCTCACCCAATCTCACGTGGGGGAGAGGGGGTCTTCGGCAAATATCACGTAATTTTTGTAATTTTAGTAATTTTAATAATCACGTAATTTTTATCACGTAGGGAGAGTCTCCCAGCTACTTTACATGGTGGAGTAAATGGTACTACAACCGCAGTTACGTCTACTACAATTTATTTTCCGTGAACGTATGCATTTTGAAAAATCTCACGTGAGATTAGTGGAGGGGGGAGGGGGTCGAGCAAAATCTCATGACATCTCACCAGGGGGAGAGGGGGGTCGAAAAATCGCCAAAATCACCTCACGTAATTAATGGATGCCCCCTTAGCGTGCTCGCCACTAAACCAGCGGGCCGGGAGGTCCCGGGTTCGAATCCCAGTCGCGTACATTTCGTCGTGAAATGTTTTTCTTTGGCATTTCGCGGCGAAATAAGACTAGTTCCACGACTGGGGGGGGGGGGGGGGGGGCGAACTCGACGACCGGCTGTATTGGTGTAGGTTTTCCGCAGTTTCCTTATACCCATGACAGAAATGTCATGATGAATATAATACAGAGGGGGAAGTCGGTTGCGGCCGCAAGAGGGGGGAACAGGGAGGAAGATGGAGAAAAAAAGGAGTAAACGGTAGAGGAAAGAAACGGGCACAATGAGGGGAAAGAATAGGTAACAAACGCGGAAAGCGTGTACCTAAGGAAAAAACCAATAAAAGAAATATAAATGAAAATTATAACAATATTAATAATAATAGTATTACATTGAAATAAAAACGTTACCGTTGGTCGCATTCTAATCATCTTGTTATTTTTATTTTTATTGCTTTCGAATTAAAATAAAATAAATAAATAAAACAACATGATGAGAAAAATGCGACATAGTGGCGACATGTTAATTTCAATGGAATACTATTGTTATCAATATTATGATTATTATTATTATCTATATTTATATTAAATAATTAAGACATTATTATGAATGCTCATTTTTATTAAGCGCGCGTGTGTGTGTGTGGGTACGATCGCTTATTAAAAATTCTTTTTAATCGCTTGGTATCACGGCTGCCGCTCCTTTTGTTCATTGGGGCCATTTTTGTCTAGTTGTGCAGCGAGAATGCCTAGCGGCTTTTTCCAGCTTCCGGTGTATTTTAAATTCAAGACTTATCTCATGCGTTCATTTTCCCTGACGCATGTTCGCCCAACTTTTTCTCTACTTTGTTTGCCACCCACACACATACACACACATGCAGCGTACGGGGGGCATTGGCTAATATGAGGACGGTCCTCGAATTAGCATGTTTTCAAAATCACTGCTTCCCCATATATATAAAGGGTATCTCAAAATGATTTGACATTTAAATTTATTAACAAAACGTATTATTTATTTGAAAAGTATGAATATTTTTATTCCAATATATAAGGTACAAACATGGAGGTTATGTGTGGAACACAATACCTGTTTGCAAACGTTCACCCTTTTGACGAAATCTGCAATAACATTTTGCCATAATTGCAGACTAATTTCGTTAATGATGCGTCCAATTGCTTCCTTGACCTCCGGAATGGTCTGTGGATCATTGGCATGTGTTTTTTCCTTCCAGAAAACCCCAAAGAAAGAAGTTCAATGGCGTCAAATCGCACGATCTTGGCGCCCAATTCACATCGCCGCGGCGCGAGATAACACGACCATGAAAGTTCGTCTGCAATAACTACGCAGTAACAATATTGCCGATATATGCCAATATGGCCGAATAATTCCCGATGCCAGTTGTAATAGATTCCCATGTGCGAATATCGCTATTGCGCCATAGTTGCCAATACGGTCCAGAGTTGTGCAAGTCCTGGCGACCGACTCGCAGTTGGCGGTACTGCCCCAGTATTGGTTGCCGAGTCTTGGGTGAAGTAATGGCCCAGTAATGGTCAACTATTTTATCAGTACGGTGCCAGACCGGGTTATCAAGTATGGTTGAGTCCCCCCTGGAAGTACTACGCCAGCACTGGCAACTGAACGTATCAGTACCGTGCCAGTCTTAGCTACCCAGTCTTGGGTGAAGTACTGCTCCAGTATCGGTAAACAATTTTATCAGTACGGTACCAGTCCTGGCTACCAAAGTTGGTTGAGTCTTGGGTGGATGTATTGCCCCAGCACTGACAACTGATAGTATCAGTACCATCTCGCCAGTATAGTATCAGCCAGTCTCGATTACCGGTTCATGGGTTAAGTACTGCCCCAGTATTGGTAAACAATTTCATTAGCACAGTGCCAGTCTTGGTAACCCAGGTTGGTTGAGCCTAAGCTCGAGTCGCAGCCCAATATTGGCAGCCAGTAGTCAGCCAGTGCTCAGCCAGTACTTGGGGCCAGTACTGTGCCAACGCTGTTGCCGAGCTTAGGACCAGTATTATCATTTCGGAGTTAGGCCAGTACCGCTTATGTACTGGCTGTGTATCGGGTCATGATCGTCAGCTAGTCGTGGCAACTCCGGCACCAGTACTGGGTCGGGACTTGGCCATTATGCCGTTCGCACATGGGTTAGTACTCTGTGTTAGCCGCGAAACAGAAATGGCGCACAATTTAAAATGTCAGGCCATTTTGAGACACCCTTTATATACACTTCTCTGTATTCTTTTTTGCCTGTTCGTTACTCTAGTACACAAAAGATTCGCACAATCAAACGTATAGTGTAGGCGAACCCTTTGTTGGCTCGAGCGTTCACTGACCAATCTCATTTCAAACGTTCCCCTCAAATTAAATCTCGCGCATACTCGCGATTCGTTTAGAAATGGAATTTTGCTGGAAGCACGAAAAATAATAGATAAATAAGCTTCGAGGGAACAAGGTAAATAAGGGGGCAAAAAAATGAAGAACCTGCTTGTATTGGTTTGCCGGAATAAAAATCAATGGGATAAAACGAGGAGTGATGGCAACGCGAAGAAGAAGCCTCTTACGGAGGAGAATGACAGAAACGAACGATAATAATGATAATAATACTTATATTAAGGGCGCACACTTGGGTGACATTTTCGAAAATATCGATTTTTGGTTTGCGACCGATTCTCGAGATGTAACATGTCAAAAATATTCTCTGAAAATTCCGAATATTTGTAAATCCGTTCAAAATTGAGCGAGTTATGGGCGTCTATAGGTAGGTTCCGCGGACTTTGTACGCGTTTTTCTCAAAATTACATTTTCAAAATTGGTGATCACGATATCGCAAAGGTCACTGCACCGATAAACTTCAAATTTTACGAGCTTATCTTACACATCAAAAATCAAGAATTCAGAAATTCAGAAATAATCTTGAAATTAATAATCCATATCCCCCCAATCTTAAACAAAAAATTAACTATACTTAACTTATACTTTATTTAATTAAGTTATATTTTTAATTATTAATTAAAGAGTTAATTAATTGAAAAGTTAATTAAGTTAATAAGTAACTTTTATAGTTATTAATAAAGTTATACTTCATTTAAAAAAGTATTTTTTATTATACTTAATTAATTGAAGTATACTTAATAACTCCTAATTCTATTGATATTATATTTCTTATAAATGGATAAATTATCCATATTATCATCAATAATAATATAGAAATTGGAGATATCAAACCATATAAATAATTAAATTGCTTTAACCCTAGGACCCTACGCTATCTGTACGAAACAAATAACGTACACTGCGGTTACGCACACCCCAGCACTTCAAATCAACGTTGCTAACGAACTGTTTGTCGTAGAGATTTTTTTTTTGAAATCGAATGCTTGAGAAATGTCGAATGGAATGGGCGTTGCGAGAAAAACCCAATATAAATGTATCACCGTGAAAAATGCGATTGAACAAAGCAAGAAAAAATATGTTAGCATTTCTCACTAATAATGTGGGGTTTACGGTACCCATGTGTACGGTCCTAGGGTTAAAATAATTATTTACTTACTTATTCATTCAAAAGGATTGAAATAAAACAAGAATTTCCATTACTCGTGAGTTATGTTATTGAAGTTCGCATCGTTGGGATGCAACGACAATATTTGATTTCGTATCGCCGAATTCGTTGTTCGCATATTTAGGCGATAAAAATCACTGGGACATTTTTGATGGTCTTTTTTAGGGTTCCACAACTTAAACCTACCAAAGAAGAGTTTTGATAGGAATACAAATAAATAAATAAAAAAGGTAAGAAGAATTTTCTTTGCGTTCCAACGATGCAAACTTCGACACCATTGTGTCTTCGCAATTGCGACATCTGCAACTCCCTAAGTACGCTTCGAAAAGTAACTTTCATCATAGGCTTTGCGGTCTTTTTCACTTTTCAACAAAATAATAACCTCTACGGGAATATAGCGAACGGATTCGCAAGTCGTGAATTTCAATTCGAGGTTTAAGTAAGATCGTAATTGAGAAGCAACGTGAGGAAGAATATAAATATTTCTAGCTGGTGAAGCGAAGTATTGAAAAATAAAAGGAAACGGGGTTAAGCCAACATTAGCGCTCTGGTCGATGATTAAGAATTGTAAAAAAGTACAAGATTGAAGCGATAAAACGTATGATTATGTTGAGGAATCGCCTGGGGCTCACAAAAGAACGGGTTTGCTCGATTCTCGTCTCCTCTCCGTTCTCTTTCTTTCTCTCTCTTTCTCTTTCTGTTTAAGAACAGAATGATTTATCCTGTGCTGTAATTGAGCCGGTTTGATTGAGCATAATGTGATTGGCTCACGTGCTATAAGGTTGCGAGATCAAAGGCCGATCTACGTCGAGGGATGAAACAAAAAATATCGCTGAAATATCACTTAAATAAAAATAATACGTGTACACCGGTCATCCCCCCCCCCCCGTCTATCCAATTGAGCTCAAAATTATTAATCGAGGTTAAACGCTCGGCGACTCGACGCGACGTCATCGAAGATATTCAGCCAAGTCCACCGAGCCGATCAAACTCCATACAAAAAATCCGAAATACGTGTAATATTGCTCCACTCTACTTTTGTCATTTGCCCTGCATATGAAAATCATCTTCCCACGATTTTAATCATCTTCCAACCATTTTGACACTCGACGAAGATGAGTGGCTGCGGATTCGCACTCATTCGTCGCAACGCAATCCCGAGTTGAAATTGTTTTAGCCTGTCTGAGTTACGACCTAGTAACTGGCTCGCCCAATTGAGCTCATACGAACTGACCAATGGTTGGCTCGCTATGAGCTAGTAATATTGTGAATGTTTTGTTATCCAGCCCTTGTCCAGTCACTGCCCGTCTGATCTTGGTCACAAATGACAAAGTGAGGTTATGCGACTACGTATAGTTCCATCGAGCGAATGGCTCATGGCTGACTAGCTAACATGAGTTTTAGATGGCTTTACAAATGAAAAAAATTCTCAAGTGGGCACGACACCATAACCTAGCCAACACTAGCTAACGGTGACTATGCGCCCCTAGTCACTGCCCAGCCGAGATTGGTCACGAATGATAAAGTGTGGTTATGTGACTACGTGTAGTTCCATCGAGTGATTGGCTCATGGCTGGCTAAGCAACTTGAGTTACAGATGGCGTTGCGAATGCAAACATTCTCATGACGAGATACCTACTTGCAAGTAGGTATCTCGCCATGACCCAGCCAGCTATGCGGCTGTGCACCTCTTGGCTAGTCAATGCCCAGCCGATCTTGGTCACAAACGACAAAGTGTGGTTATGTGAATACGTGTAATTCCATCGAGCGACTGGCTCATGGTTGGTTAAGCAATTTGAGTTACAGATGACGTTGCAAACGAATAAAATCCTCAAGTCGGTATATCGTAATGACCTAGCCAACACTTCCCAACTGCGGCCGCACTAGCCGGAATAAATGATCGGACAAATACAATTTAAGGTTATGTAATTCTATGCGATTATCGCTCTCAGTGCGAGCGCAATTGAGTCATTGATCCGATAATGTTATTTACATTTGTTAATCCACCCATTTTTCAATAATCTGACATTGTGTAGTGTAACATACGTAGACGATAAGAAAATTCAGAAATTAAACAAGTAGAATTGGCTCAGTGGACAACGCCACAACTCATCACCCAGAGGTCCCGGGATCGAAACCACGTTACGGCACAAGCGTTTGTCTGAGCTAATTTAAAATTGAACCATTCATAATTTACAGCACAAATATCATAACCCTAAGTAATGAACAACGTAGAATATCGTAAAAAGGTCCAATGATGTAAATAATGTGGAAAAAACATCACGAAAATATAAATATGTAGCCGCAAATATTTTTTATCTAATCGCCACGGAATTTTTTGTTCCCAGTCGCTAGCTGAAGAAACTAGTTCATGGCTAGGTCAGAAATATAATACAGCCGTGGGATAGTTCTTTCTACTAATCACCATCTAATTTTGTGTATTCAGTCACTAGAGGGCCAAAGCGCTACAAGGCTGGGTACACTTTACTAGCTAGTGGCTAGGCGGTGATGAGTTACGTTTTCCACTCGGGATGATGACCTTTTCTTATGTATCTTTTCATACGGAGAAAACGTAACTGCAAAAAGAATTTCTCTTCCTGGAGCCACGTCTCGATCAGAGGACATTTGAAATTCTACGCAACGAGACGCGCTTGATTGACTTTTTTCTGGATCGTTCGTGTTCGCTTCTATGCATGATGGGGAACAGCGACATAAAATTGCAATAAAGCGTATCCGTGGGTGTATTAATTCACAGGTGTAATCGTAAAACGATACCGAATTCTCGTGGTCGTTGTATGGGTTAGAATTTAATTACGCTTGACGTCGCTGAAAATCCTTTTTCGACGGAGCAAATTCTAAAACGTTGTTATGGAGGGTCTCTGATGCACGTGTGCTCCGTATATTTACTAAACACGGACACACATTCATATATACATACACACACACACACACGCACGCACGCACACACACACACACACACACACACACACACACACACACACAGGGTGAGGCACTAACTGTTGCCATCTTGACTATCTCTGTAATTATCGACGTCACAAACAAATGTTTGCAACAAAAGTTGTACCGTACGAAAGGGGTCATCAAATGCGACCATTTTTTTTATCTCCGTGGAGGCGCTGTCGCACAGTTAAGGTCACCTCCACTTTTTTAAATGGGACGGTACATTTTTTTTCAACTATCTTGTAGAGCATTGAAAACTGCATAAAAACATTTAGGGGTCAAAGTCGTTCAAGGTCATTTAAGATCAAAAAGTGACATGAACTTTATTTTTATGTGAAATTACATTTATTCACAGTAGATGTTCAACGTGATTGCCTCATCGCGAATTTCTCATCACTTCGGCACTTATCGCCGAAGTCTTGCCATTGTCTTGTATGTAAACAACGGCACCAAACCTACAATGTGCACGGAACATTGTACAATGTTTCGCCCAAACAAACCCAAGATAACGATAGTAAGAATGGTGAGACTAGTATTAATGAATCAAGCGAATGTAAATGATGTATTCTTTTGAAGAGCAAACTGATATGCTTCTAATTTACGGAGAATGTCAGAAAAATGCAGTGAGAGCTAGAGACTTATACGCTGAAAGATTTCCTGAACGTTTTCATCCTACACGCCGTACATTTCAAATTTTGTACACTAAACTGAGGACAACTGGATCCTTAACCCGTCGGGAAAGTAACCGACAAAAGCCAGTTACTAACGAAGAAACGGAAATTGGTTTTCTTGCCGCCGTTCATCGAGACCCTTGTGCGAGTTCTCGTCAAATTGCGAGGGAATCTGGCGCAAGCCAAGGAAGTATTCTACCTATTCTACATTCTCATAAATATCATCTTTACCACATCAGTCTCCACCAGGAATTTACTAGTACGAATTTCATGGATCGTACTGAATTCTGCCGATGGGCTCAACGCCAGATTCAGAGAGATGACTCATTTATTAATCGGATCTTATTTACTGATGAGGCATCATTTACGAATCATGGAAATATTAACTTGAATAACATGTATTTGTGGTCAACTGAAAATCCACATTGGCTGCAGCAAGTTGCACACCAAAGACCGTGGTCGGTTAATGTATGGTGTGGGATTATTGGAGATAGAATCGTAGGCTCTTATTTCATCGAAAGGAATCTTAATGGTAGGAAGTACACCGCATTCCTTCAAGAAACATTAGGTCCGTTATTGGAAGAAATACCTTCAGAAACAAGAAACACAATGTGGTATCAACACGATGGGTGCCCGGCACATTTTTCGCTGATAGCTAGAAATTAATTGCAAAAGAGATGTCCAAATCATTGGATTGGACGCGGACGAGCTGTATCGTGGCCGGCTCGCTCGCCAGACTTGACGCCTCTGGACTTTATCTTATGGGGATACTGGAAAGAACTTGTTTAAAAAGAACGTTCAACTACGCCGGATGATATGCGTGAGAGAATTCTTCGAGCCTGTGATTCGATAAGTGCCGAAGTGATAAGGAATTCTACACAATCCGTGATGGTGAGATTGTAATACTGCATTGATTCCAATGGCAATCACTTTGAACATCTACTGTGAATAAAGGTAATTTCGCATAAAAATAAAGTTCATGTCACTTTTTGATCTTAAATGACCTTGAACGACTTTGACCCCTAAATATTTTTTATGCAGTTTTCGATGCTCTACAAGATAGTTGCAAAAAAATGTACCGTCCCATTTAAAAAAGTGGAGGTGACCTTTACTGTGCGACAGCGCCTCCACTGAGATTAAAAAAAAAATGGTCGCATTTGATGACCCCTTTCCTACGGTACAACTTTTGTGTCAAACATTTTTTTGTGACGTCGATAACTACAGAGATATTCAAGATGGCAACAGTTAGTTGAGGTCTCAAAATGACCTGACTTTTTTATTTATTGATAAAATTTATTGATATGATAAATGGCATAAACGGCATGGATGTCGAAGGCATATTTTTTCAACAAGATGGCGCAACCTGCGCACCTGGCGCACACTGCGGACGAAACAATGCAGTTATTGCAGACGAATTTTCATGGTCGTGTTATCTTGCGCCGCGGCATGAATTGGCCACCAAGATCGAGCGATTTGACGCCATTGGACTTCTTTCTTTGGGATTTTTCGAAAGGAAAAGTGTTTGCCAATGACCCACGGACTATTCCGTAGCTCGAGGAAGCAATTGGACCCCCTATTAAGGGGTTAGGCCACTCTAGAGGCCGAAAAAATAGGGTTTTCTGGGATTTTTTTTCAGAAAAACTACACAATAAATCGAGATTACAAAAAATGGTATTTATCATACATGTCAGTGACTCTATACAATAATTTTTTGAAGCGATTAATTTGAACATGGCGGCTGAGCAGCGTTTATCTCAAAACTGCATTTTTTAAGTTGGCCGGAAACATAACTCAGACAATTTTCAACCGATTCACTTGAAATGTTGAATATATCTTGCAAAATACATTGTCTATGGAAGTGCGTAGTTTTTTTATATTGCATAGTTCATTTGTTATTAACAATCATCTGACGATTTTTTAGGCAAATTTTTCACTTTCCAAAAAATTACCTAAAACATTATCAAATCATCAGTTAATAACAAATGAACTATGCAATATAAAAAAAATGCTACGTACTTCCATAGACAATGTATTTTTCGATATATATTCAACATTTCAAGTGCATCGGTTGAAAACTGTCTGAGTTATGTTCCCGGCCAACTTAAAAAATGCAGTTTTGAGATAAACGCCATTTTAGCGGCCATTTTAAGCCATATTTTAACACCATAGCAGCCATTTTTAAACTGATCGCGTCAAAAAAATTATCGTATACAGTCATTGATATGTATGATAAACACCCTTTTTTGTAATTTTGATTTATTTTGTAGTTTTTCTGAAAAAAAAACCCAAAAAGCCTATTTTTTTCGGCCTCTAGAGTGGCCTAAAGCCTTAATGAAATTAGCTCTCAATTATGCCGAAATGTTATTCCAAATTTCGTCAAAAGTGTGAACGTTTGCAAACAGGTATTGTGTTCCACACATAATCTCCATGTTTGTACCTTATATTAAAATAAAAATATTCGTAACTTTCAAATAAATAATATGTTTTATTAATAAATAAAAACGTCAGGTCTTTTTGAAACACCCTACATATACTGGGTGTCCCATTTTAATCTTACCCCTGAATTATGTCGAAAAATACTGCTTCAATCAAATATTCACTGTAGTAAAACTTTTAGGGTTCAAAGGGGGACGTTAAAAAAATCATTTTTTGGTTAAAAATCTGAAATGTCGATCTTAAAATGGCCGACATATTAAAAAAAAAGGAAACATGACTTTTTCTCCAAAAAGTTTGTCCGGCCAAAATTAACAACTTTTGTCGGCATTTTTTTTCGGATAAAGTTCATAATTTTTATATCAGAACACCATTTTTTATTATTTTAGCGCTATCCCGAATGTACCACGAGTAGGTAAAGGCTTTAACATCCCTAGTGTAAGACTGCGTGTGTGTGTGTACGTGAGTTTGTTCGATAACCCGAACAAATCCAAACGAGGATTAGGTCTCTGCGGCTCGTCACTTCCGTTGTCGAACAATCCTAAACAAGCTCAAACAAACTCTCATGCACATGTACACTAGGGTTTGTTGGGGTTTGCTTGATAACGAAAGTGACGAGCCGCAGAGACCTGATCCTAATTTGAGTTTGTTTCGGTTATCGAACAAACTCAAATAAACTCACACCCACACACGCACACACACGCTCACACTAGGGATGGGAGACTCTTTACCTCCTCGTGGTATATCGTGATAGCGCTAATATAGTAAGAAATGGCGTTCTATGCTAAAAATTATGCACTTTATTAAAGAAAAATTACTATAAAAGTTGTTAATTTTGGCCTGACAATTTTTTTGGTGAAAAAAACGTCATGTTCTCTTTTTTTTTAAATATGTCGGCCATCTTAACATCGCCATTTTGAATTTTGGACCAAAAACATTTCTTTTTAACGTCTCCCTTTGAGGCCTAAAAGTTTTACTCTACTAAATACTCGATAGGAGCAGCATTTTTCGAGATAAATCAAGTGTAAGATTGAAATGGGATACCCCATGTACAAAGTGTCCCTCTTATCTCTGCCACCGAAAATAACTCGGTAATTATCGACGTCACAAAAAAATGTTCCAGACAAAAGTCATACGTCGTAAAGGGGGCCATCAAATGCGACCAATTTTTTCTATTTCGGTGGAGGCCATGACGCACAGTGAAGGTCACCTCCGCTTTTTTAAGTGTAATGGTAGCATCTTGTGGAGCACCTCAAGCCGCATAAAAAAACATTAGGGAGCCAAAGTCATTCGAGGTCATTCAAGGTCACCTATTGAAATAAAATACAAATCTAAATATCGCGGATTACTATCAAGTATTTGGTAGTGATCCAGGCGCACGCGCGCGTTCCAATGCGGCCAAAAATGGCCGCTGTTCACAGTGAAAATACCGATTTTCGGTGCAAGAGTGTTCTTTTTTCGTTGATAAAAAACTGCAAGCAAAAAAAAAATGCCTTTGTTCATGCACTGTTCGTTGATACGTAAAAGAAGCTCGTGAAATTTGAAGTTGATCGGTGCCGTCGTTTTTTAGATATCGTGGTCACCGATGTAAAAAAAGTTATTTTGCGAAAAACGCTTCAAAGTACGCCGGTTCGCGAGGCCTATCTACAAAAGTCCATAACTTCCCGAATTTTTAACGGATCGATTTGAATATTTCCAGAGAATACTTTTCAAACGTTATATTTTAGAAATCCGTCGAAAACCAAAAATAGGTAATAATTTTAAAAAATTCGAATTCTTGAGATTCACCTTCAAATCACCTTGGGATGAATGCGAGCATACTAATATGTTATTTCAAGGACTGTCTTGTCGATAAAATCATCCGTTCGTTTGGAGTCATTTTAAGGGACGGGTTTGAAATAGCCTGTACTGGTAGCTAACATTGCATGGATATAACGGGATCGAAATATCCTTTTCCTCTACACATATATATATAATTATGCCAGTATATGTAGGTATGAGCGTAGGCAACTGAGCTCGTAAATGCCAAATACACGCATTAGAGAAATAATATATTACGGGAGAGTAAACGTCGACGCATCAATTTACGAAATTTACATACCTCCGTGGCTTTCACGCACGCACATACACGGGCGCATAGACGCGAGTGCTTTATTGACGTCTGCGTTACGATTAAATACCTTATACCCATTATAATTAATCCTTTAATGACACACGGATGCGCGGATGGAAGATCCATTAAAATGCAATTTTCAGATAATTGTCCTTTGAATATTTAACCCATGCTTCGAGCTTGATTACCCGCCCAAACATCATTGAGAAATTATTCACTTTTGAACTTGATGGTGTTAAGGAGGTTAGAGCATTAACCACAATCCAAGATTAAATTTGAAGAAAAAGACTATACTGAGTATTTATGATTTTTTTTAAATTTTTTCACTGCAGAACACGCGAGATAAAAAATAGTTTAGTGTATGTAATTTTACGTGGGATTAGAAGTGCAAGACGTTCACGCTATGGGTGATGTATTTTTTTTGCCATTTTGCACCAAGATAAACCATTTCTAACAACGGATTAACGCAAACTAAAACTTTGTAAACATTTAGGAAAAAACTGATCTTGTCCATCGTAAAACCATATATATTCAATATTGAACCATCAAGGTTTGATAAAAGATTACGAATCTTGGCTGGCGAATGAAGAGCATTCCTGCCAACTTCGATGTCCGCGAAGTTGCCCTATTTCGGCAACACTTAATATTAATTAATGGTGTGATAAATAATCTCGTGACAAAAATATAAATTGGCATAATTATAAATTACTCGAAATTTCATTTTGAGTTGCATTAAACATTCGCAGACGCGGTTTTTTTTCATAATAATCATCGATCATGTTACACTTTTTTAAGTTGGTGGTAATACAAAAGTTTTCTTAACTTACGTGATAAAAATATAAATAATGCATAGCTTTGCCCTTTAATTATATATTATGAAAAATTGGCAATTAGAGAATAAATCTATACCTTGTAGGCATTTTTTTCAGGTTCATTGAAAAAAGATCATAAACCGTCACTTGACTCAACTAGACCGTTCTATAATCCTTAAGGGGACAGTAGTACACGCTCGTGTGTGGGGGAAGACATTGGTGTTAAAAGATACGAAAGTTTATGCGAGCCTAATTCTATCAGATACTGTGGTAATAACAATTTAAGTGGATATAAAGTAAAACATTAGGTGTACAAATAAAATTCTTGCTTTTTTTGTCGAGTTGAATGTTTATTTATAAAGTGCATGAAGAATTTTCATCGAACCAATTAGTTTCCAACATTTTGTATTGACTTGAAGGGTTCCACTCGTCCAGAGGCCCAACAAATAGGCGAAGCTTTGAACTTACCTTGTGTTTGAAGAAAACCGAATGAAAAAGATATTTGAAGAGCTTTACTGTAGAATCTTGGAGTGTATGAAAGCATTGGAGAAAAAAAATTCTTACAAAGTGACGGTACTGGAGCCTTCTAAGCGGAAGTGATTTTTGCTTAGAAGTAAGGTGCTTTGGGGCTTGCAACGTGGCATATTTCGACCTCTCATAAGGAAGCAAACATTTTTCAAGATATGCGCGATAATAGCTAGAGAAATACGCAGGGGATTTTCTACATGTTGTTTTTCAATGACAAGCATTCTCCGGGCAGAAATTGTTGTAGGGTTCCAATTGGATTCCCATACTTGTCTCTACTTCCTGATGGGGATCAAATCAACGCATTGGATCCCAATACTAAAACGTCACGGTCGTACGTTGGATTCTGATCGGGATCCCCCATTATAGAATTCAGTGTACGAATCCTATTTGAATCCTACAGGATTCCCACATCATCGAACAGAATCCGATACGATTGTTGATGGATCCCGTCGCATTCTGTACGTTGATTTTTTTAAACAAAATATATTCGTATACAAAATAAGTGGATCTTAGGAAAGTGTAAATCTTATATTGAAAAAACTTAAAAAGTAACTCTTATAAATAGATTTAAATCACACCACTGAACATCCACTTTAATTATCGCTTGATCTCGATTTTACTGCACTTTGACATAATATCACCACACACCTACACGCTCACGAAACGTGTAGGTTATGTTTCAACACGTCGAGTTTTTTCTCATGACTTTTCACATATTTGCGATTCGAACGTGCAAAGAATTCCCAAATAGTGTTCATCGGGAAACAGTGCAGAATCCAATTGGATTCCAATGAGTACTCCCTGTGTGCAGTGTCCCTAATAAATCCCTATAGAGATATGGGTGCATCTTGGGATTTCCCAACAAATTAGTGTAAAAGATCACGAAAGGATATTCTTTTTTGGGGAAGGCCGACAAAATCGACTTGAGAATGTCAAATAGAAAATTCTCAAACGACGTCAATTGAGAAATGGCGCGACACCCACTTGGATTCCAATGTAGACTCCCTACGTGCGGCGTCCCTTGCAAATTCCTATAGGGATGTTCTAGGATCTAAGGATCTCCCCAACAAATGTTTGCACGGGTAGAATGAAAAAGTTTGATTAGCAACAAAAAATCGTGAAAAATAGTTCGTAACGATCGGAGTTTTCGAGGAGCCGAGAAATTCGTAGGAATTTCTGCGGCGAATTCGGTTTGGAAGATTGCTGTAACAATTTAACCTTTTGAAGCATACCTTTTTCTTTACGTGCAATTGGCTTGAAATTTTGTACTCGGGGGTTTCCGGGGTCGCTGATTACGAATCCGCATTCAATATTCCGGAATTCAAGATGGCGGATCCAATATGGCGGACCATAAATGCAAAACGTCGTTTGATGATAGCGAAAGTTGGTACTCGGGGGTTTTCGGGGTCGCTGATTACAAATATGCACTCAAAATTCGAGAATTCAATATGGCGGACCACAAATGCAAAACGTTGTTTGATGATAGCGAAAGTTAGTACTCGGGGGGTTTTCGGGGTCGCTGATTACGAATCTGCAGTAAAAATTCGGGAATCCAAGGTAGCGGATCCAATATGGCGGACCATAAATACAAAACGTCGTCTGATGATAGCGAAAGTTGGTGCTCAGGGGGTTTCGGGGTAGCTGTTACATGAAATAAGCTTCCACAAAAAAATAGATCATCAAATTTGGAAAAAAATCCTAAAGTTTTTGCCATTTACAGCCGCCATATTGGATCCGCCATTTTCAATTTGACGGTTTAGACTTCGGGTTCGTGTTTATTGGATCAATAACCAAGTTTTTACCTATTTTTTGGTTATGGTTTACCTGCTTGATTAGTCGTAATCAGATTTATGATGTAAAAAGTTCGTTTTTTTTGCACTGACGTTATTGATGACCCCCTCTACGTGAAAAATATAAATTCAATACGTATGTTTTGGTAGTTATTGACGTCCTAGGAACCTTGAAACGCATTTACAACCGCCATATTTGATTAAAAAACACTTTTGAATCGTCACAATCTGAATTGAATTAGGTGTAACACCAGTGTTACACTATGCCGCACAGGGTTAAAGTGAATCGGATAAGAATTGTTAAAGTTATGCGGCAAGCTAATCGGAGAAATGTTCCAAAGTATTTTCAGTTTTGCGGTGAAAATTAAATAGTCAGTAGCTGAAGAAAGCTAGTTGCCGAGCCTCTGGATGGGGTTGAAGTTTGCATCGTTGGAATGCAACAAAAATTCTACACATTTTCAATACTTAAAAAAAAACTTATTTTACACATTAGGTTGTAGATCGCTATTTCCACGATGTAAACTTCAACGTCATACCTCTGGACTAATATATTGCTCCTGAAAAATTACGAAGACCTATCGATCAAAATCTTCCCTGTACTTTCACGAGTCAATGGAACTTGCCAAGAGCCAATGGAAAAACAATGTGAAAGCCGTTGTTTGGCACGCACTTAACCGATTTTTTTTCAATCGACAAAACAAAAACATCGTAGGATTCATAGAAATAGAAGTAAAGATTGTGAATTTGATTTTGTCTCTGAATGAAGTCGCTCTCTCAGGTGAATGGAACGGGAATCGTTGTTTCTGTGTTTTCCTTTTGTCATCTTCCTTCATTTGAGTCTAAATTTACGCGAGGGTTCGTCGCATGGCTCGCCAGAGATTAAGAGAAGAGAGAGGTCGGATAGGAATGCGAATTGATATGTTGGCTTGCGCAAAACACAGGACAGAAAGAGTAAAAGAGGGGGGAGAGAGAGAGAGGGAGAGAGAGAGAGAGAGAGAGAGAGAGAGAGAGAGAGAGAGAGAGAGAGAGAGAGACTTGAGAAGCAATTGAAGCGACACGTGGGGCCAGCTGTGCGTGAATTATTTTTGAAATAACCTCATTCTCTCCTTCCTCTTCTTGCACACACACACACACACACATACACATTCGTAGTGTAGCAAACTTTCGAGATTTTCGTCTATATTCCCGAATGAAATCATAAATCGCGCGCAAACACGAGGCGGAAAATAAATTTCAGCACGTAGCGAGCAAGCGGGAGAGAGATCGAGTTGAGAAACGAGGAAGAAAGGGAAGGAAAAAAAAGGGAAACGAATATTAACAAGCTTATGCAACGCCAGAGGTCGCGCGCGACCGGGCGACGTCGGAATTCGCCAACTTTGCTCGTTAAATAAAAGAAGAGAAAAAAAATGATGTAACACACATTCGAGCTACCGTTTGTTTGTATTTTGCCCGAATTATTTAACGAACTAGTTTCGAGCGGCGAAAAAAAAGTTCGGGGAAAAATAACTCTGGATGTTTATCGATTCGTCGTTTCGAATTACCGTGTTTGCAACGAAACTCATTCTGAATGTTCTCCGATGGAATTTCGCACAAAACAATCTTGAAACGACGTCCGCGCCCGCTCGTAATGGAAAATTACGAAGTCGTTTTTGTTTGGTTACACGTTTATTTATTAATAACTTTTGCCCGTAACTTTGATAGCGCGTATGGCGGGAATCGATTTTAGGGCAGCATCAAATTGAGGATTACGTACGTAAGGGCTAATTTTTGGGAAACGAAAATGGCAAACCGTAGCAAAAAAGTTCGATTTTCGATTAAATGAACAAATTTAGTCATTTGGTCTCAAGACATGGTTGAAAATATGAAAAAATTATGCGGTCGTATGAGAAAAAGTGTTATAAATTATGCTCTTTTCGAGAAAAAAGGGCACCTCTTTTTCTGATCTTTCACAAAAATTGTCATAACATGGTGTTGAAGTTTTTTTTATTGTCTCATTTTTATTATTATTGAGAAGCTTTTTTGTAGGTTTTCGCTACAAATTTTTAGCAAGGGTTCTCGAAAAAGTCACCGCGTTTTTCGTAGCCTAAATGTGCGAAAAATACAATACGGCAGTACAAAAAAAATATTTTTGTCGTTGCATTCCAAGTTGAATGCCATGTATTGATACGGCCAATGTCTGGAATCTTATGACGTTGAAGTTTGCATCATTGAAATGCATCGAAAATGATTTTTTTCTCCAATTTCCGAAGCTTCCTTTGGCAGATTTGAGCTACGAAAATCACGCAAACATTGTTGAGGATTCTTTGCTTGCGATCTACAACAAATTTGCTAAGTATGACTTTGGATAATAACGAACATAAGATATTGGAACGAGTTTTTGTTGCATTCCAACGATGCAAACTTCAACCGAATGGAATCTTCACGAAATCTCTGTTGCATAGTGAAATCGAGACTATAAAAGGAAGGCTACAAAATTATGGACGGAAACAAATCGTACTTTTGGAATATCCAGCTTACACAGACCCCTCAATACATGCTCATAGTTGAATGGGAACCCAGGTAGGAATTGACGATGAAAAAAGGGCTCGCCAAGCTTTGAAACAAGGCTCACATTTTTTAATTCAGGCTCAGCACCAGCCTGATTTCAGGCCTAGCTGAACCTCTGAATGATAACGCGGTTTCAGGCTCTTGCACACAGGCTTGACCAAAGGCTGGTAGAAAAGCCTGTACTGAGCCTGAAAAGACGAAACAACAAGGCCCAAAACGAGCCTTAATGAAGCCTTCACGATCATTTATGACCAGGCTTATCCCAAACTCTTCTTGAGGCTATATGAGGCCTGTTTTTAGTTTTCTATATTCCAGATTGGGGTAAATTTAATAAATTTGTAAAGAATGTTTATTGCGTCAAATTGATTTAGAAAATTAAGATAGAGGACGAAGTAAAATGTCAGTAGCGTAATTTTTTTTTGCAGATACACAATTTCAAAATATTCTCGCATTTATTGCTAATTTTTTTTTTTTTTCATAAAAGTACAGAAAAAATATTATTTGTAACTTTTTTTTTATCATGACCTGAAACAAGCCTGTATCCAGCCTTGATTTTTTAGCCTTAAAATTCACCGGCTGAATAAAGCTTGAAATAAACCTGAGTTTAGGCTAAGCAGCCAGTCTTGGTTCCAGGCTGCTCCAAACGATGCAAAGAAACCTGGCCCAGGTCTGTCTCACTCAGGCTCGGTGAAACAAGGCTCGCACAAGCTTGTTTCCATCGTCAGCCTGTGGATTTTCTACCTGGGAAAGAGCAAACAATTTGTCGAAACTCATTGAGTATTTACTGAAGAGCTTCCTTATGAATCATAATGGGTATCGCGCGCCGCTGTCCTTTCAACAAGAAATTCGCATTTTCTTAAGGGGTTATATACAGTTAGGAGGCCCAAAAAGATCGATTTTTCAAGAATTTTTCTTGAGGAAACCTTTGAATCGATTAACTTAAAAATTTGTCCACGTACAGTACTACCTCCCTAAGAGAGCCCTCCCTAAGAGAGAATTTCCCCGCCGTTCCGCTTGAGCGTATTTTATGGCTTCCCCCACCTAGCTCGAGCTGTCCAGTGTACCCGAGGCCTCCCGAGTTTGTCGCAGACACCTCCATAAGAGATCGCGAGCGATTTCAGAAAATCGCACGTCGCACGATTGTCAAATGGATAATATTCCTTTGTATAATAATATATACGTTTAAGCCGTAAAGTCGGAGAAAAAAACATGCACCATAATTAAATTTCAAGTAGTAATTTAATGCAAGTAAAATATATTTTCGATTCAGCCATCCCGTTTTATCTAAAAATGAAATATTTATACATATATATACATTGTATATTTCAACTTTAAGTATATACACAAGATAAATTGTTAGTTACATTTTTTTGTACACTGTACAGTAGAACCTCAATTATCCGAACGATGACTTAGTTTATCCGAACTCTCAATTATCCGAACGTTGGCGCGAAAGATACATTGTTGCTCGCTGCCACCGCCGTGAGCAACAATGAGGAACCCAACGCAATCTCTCCTTCCCAAACGGCTGCGAGACTTAGCCGCTCAAAAACGCGTTACAGCCGTTCGTCAATTAAAAATGGACGATTTTATTTTTAAAAAATATAAAAAAAGCATTCAACTTTTTTCAGCTATTTCAAATACATTATATATATATATATATATATATATATATATATATATATATATATATATATATATATTTCAACGTTAACATATATGTCAAATTATAATATAAATGTATGTACTGTTTTTATATAAAAAGGTGTTGTTTATGATCTCGTCCCAAAAAACCCACGTTTCGATTATCCGAACTTTTGATTATCCGAACTAGTCTCGGTCCCAATTGGTTCGGATAATCGAGGTTCTACTGTATATGTTCGAGTTTCGATAACGAATATACTACGTATATTTTTGCGAACAATAAGATAATTCAACAATTATTGAAAGTTTTACAAATGTTTTCTTCATATGTGTTATAATATTGCAACAACAAAATATACCAAACAGCAGAATAAAAAAAACGCGAAGAAAAAGAAAGATTTACACATCAATATTCAATGAGATATACTTACGCATGAAACGACGAAACGCCAGTACACTTTCCGCAACTTGTTTACAGTTTTCTCAACACTTTCGTTCGCGCTCTCTCATAGAGGTCGAGTGGAGAAACACATACACGCTACCACATGCGCGATTTTCGAGCGCGCTAACCTAGCGGTGGGGGAAGGCTTCGGCGACGAATTTCTCGAGAATTACTTCCCCTAACCGCCCTAGACCGCTCTCTTAGGGAGGTAGTACTGTATTATCGTAACTTTTAACTGTATTTTAACATTTTTTATTTGTAAAAATAATTATTTTGCAAGCTGCTATAGCTGATCTCCGTGAGCACCTCTAAAAAAAGGCGTCTTGCGGTGAGCACGATATCCCTGGACTGGATCATCTAAAATGGAAAGACCAAAAATATTTCCTTAATATAATGGATTATCTTATAATTCATCGGAGGAATAAGCAAAATAATAATTTTTGACAAAATGGCGGCTTCTAAAAAAAATCGATTTTTGACAAAAAATTTAGGCCTTCAATTGTTTATAAAATAGAAAAATTTTACCTGTGAGAAAAAACCTTCGATTAAATACTAAAAAATATACTTGAACAGATTGTGTTGAAATTTGAAACTGATCGGTTCAGCCGTTTCCGAGAAATCTTGCTCACCGACTTTAAAAACACAGTTTTGAGAAAAACGCGTTTAAAGTTTCAAAAACACTTTCGAACGCTCTGACACGTCATTACAAATGTGCCCGTAACTTCGAGAATACTCGCCGGATTGACAAGAAATGTTCTGTGTGTGTGTGTACTTAAATATATGTACATTACGAAAAATAAAAATTTTAATCGATTTCTCGAAAATGTTAACTGTATATAACCCCTTGAGTTCTCCTTGAGGAGTCCAGATGAAACAAAGTGGTGGGAATTTCGAAACATTGCTCAATCGGACGGAAAAAATTCCACAAACGATATCATGGGCGTCGTATTCTAAATCTACCAGCTCAATTGTATTCTAAATAAAAACGAACCAACAGATAGACATTACAATTTAACAATACAGTACTACCTCTCTAAGAGAGCGGTCTAGGGCGGTTAGGGGAAGAAATTCTCGAGAAATTCGTCGTCGAAGCCTTCCCCCACCGCTAGGTTAGCGCGCTCGAAAATCGCGCATGTGGTAGCGTGTATGTGTTTCTCCACTCGAACTCGATAAGAGAGCGCGAACGAAAGTGTTGAGAAAACTGTAAACGAGTTGCGGAAAGTGTACTGGCGTTTCGTAGTTTCATGCGTAAGTATATCTCATTGAATATTGATGTGTAAATCTTTTTTTTTCTTCGCGTTTTTTTTTTATTCTGCTGTTTGGTATATTTTGTTGTTGCAATATTATAACACATATGAAGGAAACATTTGTAAGACTTTCAATAATTGTTGAATTATCTTATTGTTCGCAAAAATATACGTAGTATATTCGTTATCGAAACTCGAACATATATAGTGTACAAAAAAAATGTAACTAACAATTTATCTTGTGTATATACTTCAAGTTGAAATATACAATGTATATATATGTATAAATATTTCATTTCAGGCTTCGGCGACGAATTTCTCGAGAATTTCTTCCCCTAACCGCCCTAGACCGCTCTCTAAGAGAGGTAGTACTGTATCAATAATATTCTATGCTGCGTTAATGTATATTAAAATATATTTTACTTGCATTAAATTACTACTTGAAATTTAATTATGGTGCATGTTTTTTTCTCCGACTATTTTTTTCTCCGGCTTAAACGTATATATTATTATACAAAGGAATATTATCCATTTGACAATCGTGCGACGTACGATTTTCTGAAATCGCTCGCGATCTCTTATCGAGTTGTCCGCGACAAACTCGAGAGGCCTCGGGTACACTGGACAGCTCGAGCTAGGTGGGGGAAGCCATAAAAGGCGCTCAAGCGGAACGGCGGGGAAATTCTCTCTTAGCGAGGGCTCTCTTTGAGAGGTAGTACTGTATCAGTAAAATATTGGGACGTTGAATAAGTGCTCGCTGTTTTCCAACAGATGGCGTTACCAAAACTGCGTGCGCGTATTTTAAGATGGTAACGTATTTATAAAGAAGTACTATAAGCAAGCTTGAAAATCAGTATATTTCATTTCGCCGAAGTGTAAACAACTTTTTTTTTCATTGTGTTGAACACGTAAAATTTCATGCCAAAAAACAGAGTATTTTCGGAGAATTTTACTGCACTACTTAATTTTAAAAAATCTGCAGCTGAAGCATACATAATTCTTGTTGAGACTCACCGCCAACATGCTCTGTCGGAAACAGCATGCAGACATTGGTTTAGATGCTTCAAAAATAATGATTTTGATGTATTGAAATGCAGACATTACTTCATGGAGACTCATGTCAGACGCTAGCTGAACTTGCAGAATCGTTAGGAGTCGATTACACAACAGTTACGAAACGGTTGGAAGCATTAAACTCCGAAAGAACATATATTAAGGACAAAGAAGTTTGTTTCCCGGCGAATAAGTTTTCTTATTCGTATGTCGGCCTACTACGATTTTATTAATAGCTAAGAACATTTTTTATTTTAGTTCATGTTTAAGATTTACTAAGAATTTTTCTTAACATCTAATAGGATATATAAGTTAGAAGAAATAGGTGTTTTATATCCGACAAATAGAGTTTTTCTTAACATCTAATAGGATTCTTCATAATCCCCCAGCTGGTTTTTTTTTTCAAGGAATTGTGTCATTTCGTCCGTCATTATTTTCTCACTTGAACGTTTTTTTTCTCACTTTACATTCTTACTTACACTTAAATCATTCCTCACTTTCGAGTTTCTCACTTCCGAAACGCAACACTGACACTTGTGCCAAAAGCATTGCCATAGGAAGAAGCTACATGGTAAGCGTATGCGTGAGCTACATTTGACGAGCGGTCTGTTGTCGGGCCCGTCACGTTGAAGGGCAAAGTGCGCATGCGCGCATTAGTATCGTAGTCGCGAAATGAGAGGTTTTCATAATTGGAAAGTAGTATTTATTTGTTTTGACGAAATATTTACTCAAATTTTTTATTTAAATTATGGCTTTTAATTGATGTGAAAAATCGGCACGTAAAAAAACATATTTAGGGACGCCGAATAAATGCTGTAGTTACAATCATATAAAAACTGTCTCCATACGAGTAAACATTTATTAATTTCTAATAAATTATGTTCTAATGTGCCAATTTATTAGAACATAATAAATCTTTTTTTCTGAGTGCAGGAATGATGTTTAGCATAAAAAGTGGTTTTAAAACTGTATATGTTTGGTGAGGTAGGGTGGGTATAGGGGTCTGACAAGGGGACAGTACGGCAGTCGAATTTTTGTAATTTTTCGTACTCATGGTACGCGAAGTTCAGAGCTCGAATATTAATATCCCAAAGCAGTTCGACGCCATATTCAGAAATTTTCGAGAAAATTGACTTTGAAGTTTTCGAGCGCACTCTTATCCCACAAAGATGCAACGATATTCGAACCGGGCTCGTGGCATACCCGGTAGCGCTCGAATCTAGTAATCGCGGGGTCGTTGGTTCGAGTCTCACTTCGAAATTTTTTTTTTTTTTTTTTTTTTTTCATTTTTTTTAAATGAAAAAACGCAAGTCATATTTTAAATTATCTCTTGATTATAAACATACATTTTCAAGTATCAATATTTATAACCAACAACATTTTTAGGATGAAAATGAAAAACGTCGGGTAAGGAATTGAATACTTTTGAATACGCTTCGCAGGTAGTTGATCAGGACAAAGGCAAACGATGTACGCAGAACTATTATTCACAATATCGACGGTTGCCAAAGCAAGCGTTATATTCACATATTTCAACATTTATTCTTCTATTTATATTCCTATTAATCTACAAGGGAGTTTATGTAAATATTATTACTGGATATTTTTACGTCGCCTATTCGCAATTTCAAGCAAGAGATAATAAAAAATAAGACTTGCATTTATCATTGACAATTATAATTACATATATGTGAATTAGCATAGATTTTATGATTTTTATCCCGGGATTATTTATTTATTTTCTTATAAATAATCACCTATTGTTATATATAAATAACATATGATCATATATGAGAAAATATATAATTATGTATAACTATAATGAATTTTGTACATAAATAACTATATATGGATTTTGTCCATATATAAACATATATAGATATATTATATTAATTATCTATAATAATATGTGATTATATACAACAAAAATTTATCGGGATATTTAAATGACGGAGGTATGCAAATAAAAAAAAATGAAAAAAAAAAAAAAAAAAAAAAAAAATTTCGAAGTGAGACTCGAACCAGCGACCCCGCGATTACTAGACTCGAGCGCTACCGGGTACGCCACGAGCCCGGTTCGAATATCGTTGCATCTTTGTGGGATATTAATTGAAAAATTATATTACAACTTATATTAGAAATACGTTACAGAAATTATATAACAATTATTATACAAACAAACCGATACCAACAAACAAACAAATCCGAAACAAACCCAATGATATACCTCAATGTATCAATATTTATTGAAAAATAATAAAACCAACTCATATTATTTACACGTATCTGTTTTTTATCACCCAAAAAGTCTGATCACTTTTTCAATGCCATGAACTAGTTGCACTTTCTGTAATATATGTAGATTTTTAAAAATAAAGCATTCATTTTTACGTAAAAAACTCCGAGAACTTATTCAAAATCCTAATAAATTATCGTTTTTTCAAATTAGGATGTTCCATCTCAATTATTCAGCCTATTTTTACTGACAGATGCGAACATTGAGAATCTTTTACTGACAGAGGCAACAAGCTCGGAATATTCCATGACTCCGTTGCTAGTTCTCGTTTCCGGTGCAGCTCGATACATTATTATTCGTCCGCGAGCTTCGCTAGAGAAAATATGTATCGCCCATCAGACGCCCGAAAACAAAAAGAAATAGAGAAGTATTGTTGGCGATCTCGTTTTCTATGCGCATTCGTTGACGACGTTCACCTTTGTTTCGATTTCGAATCTACGACGATGGTATGACCTATTGAGGAAGAATGTAAAAAAAAAAAATCATTCACAATACACGCACCGTCAGTGAAAGATCTTCTATCGAGAACTTTTGATCAAAGAGCGATTTCATCAGCGCAATCAAATATTCACTCTCGAAGATTATCAACGAAACATTTCCTATCAAATATTGAGCTTAACTGATTTATTGTTATTTTTTTATATTAAATTTCGATAGCATCGTGACTACGGGTCTCGATGTAATTGAATCGTGACCTACTCGACGATTGTGAGGAGATGATTGTTCGGTCGGAGAATAGATTGGAGATTATTTATCTGTGATTGCTCAATGGATCGTAGTAATTATCGAGATTTCGTAGGAACCTTCGAGGGCTTTGCACGCATTTTTTTTAGTAATAGATCGCGTGTTTGGAAAAAAGAAAAAAAAATTGAAAAAAAAGCATGAATAATATTCCGAGTAATCGTATATCCGTGTAATATGTGCTTATCGCATCGCACTCCCATTTCTTTTCGCGGATGTTCGTTGCGAAAAATGATGGTGGTGTAAAAATGGCTCGTTGACACGTGACGTTAATGACCCAACCGTCTCAGCGTTGGCTCTCTCTCTCTCGCACCCCCTTTTAATCCCCCCCTCTCTTTATTCGTTTTTTCTCGATATTTCGCGGCGCCCGGATATACACACCCGCGATTGAACACACGGACAGCCCCGCGTAAACACACAAAACAGTCGTTTATCACGGTCTTCCTCGCGGGAAACACAAAAAATCCCTTTCGGACACACGCACCCATACTGGTTTGCGAACAAAACGAAAAAAAAAAGATAGCCCGAGGTCGGGGATGGTTGGAAAAAAATGGCGAGCCCGTTATATTAGATGTGATTGATAGCCGGGCCGAACTCCATTAATAGCCTAACGAGAATTCACGCTCCGATTAATCCGAATAAGGGACGCGTGGCATTTATGAAAAAGAAGAAGAGATAAAACGAAAAATGCAAACGGACAGGGACGGTGGACGAAAAAGAAAAATTGCTAATTCAATTCTTGCATCATCGATTTTTGACGCGCGTTGACGAAAATTTGAGCCGTTGAATGATCGCAGGTGTGTCGAATTTGTACACTGAGAAAAAAAATAATTGATCCAATATGATTGATGTTATTGAATGAAATTTCGTTGATTCGATTGTAAAATTGTTGGTGTAAATAATCGGATTTATTAGTCCAAACAAAACGCCTATATATTGTTAGCCGAGAACAATATATTATTGAAACCAAATAACAAATTATCGCGAACAAATTATATAGTTTTGAATACATTTTCTGCAACGAACAAAAAAAGCGTTTCAATTCATAACATGAATATTGTTGATTGGAGTACAGAAGAAAAATTGTATTTCGCTCGTTTGATTCAGATAAAATTTCTATTGAGTAAATATGTTATTTAATTTTTTTCACCATATCCGATATTGATTTCCAAGTACATTATTCGTGAATATATTAATATTTTACTTTGAAAAATATTAAGCAAATGTCTGAATTAGTTAAAAAATTATGCGAAAAAAAAAATTGTTTCTTGCGCATATGGTTGAAAAAATTCAACCACCTCATGGCCGAGCGCCACCGAAATTATAGGTGTGAGGAAACCCGTAGTTCTCGGAGTGACCGCTAGAAGCCGCACGAGCGCTCGTTTCTCGTAAGCATAGCGCGAACCGAAAATCTACTCAAACGCCGGAGAAACTCTCAAGAGTATCGCTGCTTGGCCTGTGGCTAAGATCAAAGTGTAGTATTTGTTCTTATCAGTTGAATATCTGATATTCTCTCTATGGATACTTTATTGGATATCTGATATTCTCTCCACTATTATATTATCGTGGTTGATCATTCTAATGCTCACTTTTGATTTAAGATTTAAAACAAATTGAAAAACTTACGTCCCATGGCATATTCGTTTCGATGCCGTAAAGAAATAATTCTATTGATTATATTTTTGTACGAAATAAAAAAATGTTGTAGCAACCGCTAAATTATTTCATCCATACATCTACGGATTGTATATAGAATTATTTCAATAGAATATAATTTTAGTTGAAGGATAATGTAGATATTCAGGGAACAGAAGAGCTTTTTCAAATAAAATAGCATGTTATTTAAATCAATAACATTTTCCAACATTTTATAGTATAATAACATTCTAATATATCGGTGGCATTCCGCAGCAGCACATTTATTTAGATCAACCAATACATTTTTTTTTATTCAATTGTTTTTTTTCTCAGTGTATGCAGTGGGTACATCATTTATAGCATGCAACTGACCATGATAATAATAAGAGCATCAATAATGCAAATAATCGTAATATTAATCGTAATTATGAAAATGACCGGGGGAAGCTAAAATTAGAAGGATTAAGAAAAAAAAACAAGTAATAGGCTGCAGTCAAATTCATATTAAAACATATAATAGTCACAATAAAAATAATGAAGACATGTAAAAATTTAAATACCTTTTTTTATTCTACTAGAGAGAACAAACGTGTATTCCAATTGCATAAAAATGTACGCTTGAATAAGAATCGATTAAATTTTTTTTTACTCTGATAGACACGAACAATCGCTGTACTAAACTACAGCTCACAAAGAGCAATCACTTGCCTTAACGGGTCTGGTCTTTGGGGCTCAGCAAACAGATCGATTTTCAATCATTTATTCTTTTATGAGAGTATGGAGATGACGAAGTCAGTATTGTGCACAAAATTAATATACAGGGTGTCCCAGGTCAATCGCCCGATCTCTGAGTTTTGAATACATGCCATCATTCCGAATAAAAAAGTCCTCTGTCATTTTGGCGTCTGACGAACCGTTACAAAGTTACAGTGCAATCGTCGCAAGGGTTCGTTCGACACCGAAGTGGCTAGGGACTTTTCAATTCAGAATGACAAAATGAACACACAGCGATATTAAAAAACACTTTATTTAATACCGCCAAAATTTGTAAAAAATAAAAAAAAATACGATCCTTATGACCTCAACAATGTTTGACCTCATTCTGTAATATGGTAACGGTTCGTTACATACAAAAATGGCAGAGAACTTTTTTGTTCAGAATGATGGCATGTATTTATTGGGTTGGTAAGAAAATCTTGCGACACACAACATGAGTAAAATATAAAAACATTTTATTTTAACAGTAAACAATTTTTCAGTTATGTATGCTCCCTCTGTATCTACAACTCGTGCCGAACGCTCTGGTAGACTTTGCACGCCTGCACTCCAGAATTCTTTGGGTCGTGAATTGAAAAAGTCGACCAGTGTATTTTTGAGATCCGCGACATCATCAAATTTTTTATCCTGTAAATAATTTTTTAAAGCTCGAAACAGATGGTAGTCGGTAGGTGCTAGGTCTGGTGAATACGGTGGAGGCGGTAGAAGTTCCCATCCCAGCAGCGAAATAGATTGTTGTGTCATCTTAGCTACGTGGGGTCGAGCATTGTCGTGGAGAAGCCGAACTTGGAGACGTTTACGCCTTTTTTGTTTGATAATTTCAGCCAGGTTTTGCAGTTGTGCAGAGTAAGTATTTGCATTTATCGTGGTGTTGGATGGGAGCAGTTCGTAATATAGCATGCCCTCAGAATCCCACCAACAACAGAGTAAAACTCTCTTCACTTCACGGGGCAGCTTAGGGGTCGGATCTGGTTTTTCTCCTTTCGGTAGCCATTGTCGCTTACGTGTGTAGTTAACATAAAGCACCCAGCTTTCATCTCCAGTGACTATTTCTTGAAGAAAATCCTTTCTGTGTGGACGTTGCAGGAGTGAAAGACAGATGGACATGCGTGTCGCTTTGTTTGATTCGCTGAGATCGTGTGGTATCCAAGAAGAAACAACTTTTCTGTATCCGAGATTTTGTAAATGTTGGAGAATCGCGGGATGGCTACAGCCGAGTTTGTAAGCTAATTCCCGTGACGACGTATTAGGCTTTGCCTTTGTAAGTGCTCGTAGTTCTTCATCGTCAACAGTTGATTTCCTGCCGGACCTAGGTTTGTCTTCAAAAGATGTATCGCCAGAACGGAAACGCTGGTACCAACGGGATATCGTTGAATGATGAACTACGTTGGCCTTGAACACACTACACATATTAGCGGCTGCGGTTCTTGCAGAACGCCCTTGTAAAAATTCGTAATATGCAATCGATCGAAGTGCACTATGATCCATCTTCGCTCGTACTGTCTGCGCGGAACAACTGACTCGCTTATATACCCCACGGCATGGAAGGTTCTAGACTAGTCTTGAATATACTACTCTCGAATGTTGTAGAACTTCGTTAGAAGAAAACATTTTAATCGAAAGGAAAGTGTCGCAAGACTTTCTTACCAACCCAATAGAACTCAGAGATCGAGCGGTCAACCTGGGACACCCTGTATAGTCCTGCTAAGTTGAAATTTTATTTCTATCGAAAATATTGAGAAACAATGTAGTTATTATTATTTAAACGAAGTGCCGCCATCACTGGATGGCCAATCGGTGTAAGTGCTTCTGAAGACTCGAGTGATCTGGAATAAAATATTTACAAATGTACTTTTAGTATAATAATAAAAGTTTTGTATGACCGAATACTTTAATGAAATTTTGGAAAATACGAAAATGGCAAGCTATAGAAAAAAAGTTTGATTTTCGACCAAAAAACAACTTTAATCATTTTTGTTATTAACAAATGGATAACCATATCAAGAAATCATCCGACCATCTGATACAAAATGTTAAAAGCTATAATCTGTACGAGTTCAAAGTGAATCGGAGGATTAGATTTTGAGATACGTCGGTTCGTACAACAGGAGGAAACAAAAAGGATGAATCGCAACGTGGCGGTTTGCCGTAGCGCAGTGGACGATCTTCACAAAAATCGTTATAACTTGGAGAATTTTTCGAATTTTTACAAAACCTTTTTTGCAAACTGAAGTTAAGGCGGGATATACACTTACAGCGATAAAAAAATCGATTTCTTTTTTTTTCTTTAAACGATAGAACTATATATGTAAAATATTTTCCCAAAGTTTCAAAGCAAAATTCGAAAAACTTCAAACTTTACAGCCCGTCAACGCTGTGCCTCACCGCTCGGATTTCAGAGCGGGCGTGAACTTCAAACGCGTTTTTTCCAAAACTGCATTATCAAAATTGGCGTGCAGGATTACTAAAAAACTATTAAGGCGATTGAGTTGAAACTCGGCAGAAATATTGATAATATTGGTACCTTTTACTTGACGGGATTGTTTTCTGAAAAATTGAAAAAAAAACCTACTTTTTTAATCCACATATTACAGAAATGTTGCGTGACATGTTGATTTTATTTATAAATGCGTGCCATTTTCTTAAATTTTCATTTTCTTCATTTTAATGACCGTCAATTTAATTACCGTTTAATTACCGTCATCAAAGTCTACGGGAAGCTAGACTTTACGCCGATTCGCAACTCTCACGGCGACCTTGCTGTAACACTCTGGCACAGCTCCGCCATTTTGATGATGAATTAATTTTAAAAAATTGTTTTATATACTTGAATATACTATTAAAGTATACTTAAAGTTTGATAATTGTAGAATAATTATTTCTTAGTCTAAAAAATCCCTCAATATTGCTTATTTTTTCCTGTCTAAATGTATATTCCGCCTTAAGACTGTATGATATAAAATTATGCAGAGAAAAAAAAAATTCAAAACATTCCAAGCCTATCCAGACCCAGTAGAAAATATGTTCACATTTTTTCGTCGCGGATACTTTTCCGATTGTGCCTATCTTTAGAAACGTACCATTGATTCAGCCTCTCGTCTATTTAATTCCATCTAAAAACGTGATATGTTTGTTTGCCGGAAATATCAAATAAGTTGCGAAAATATTTTTACCGAATAGCGTACTCGGGAAACTTTGGATCGCGAGATGGCGATTTCACTTTTCCGCCTCGTTCGTTTCCGTCTCTGGGTGTTATTGATTTCATTGAATGGTTTTCTCGTTCATCAAGCACTCCGCACGCTTTCTTCTGGGATAAATTGAATGAAAGGGCCATTCAGTACACGGTCGACAGGCGATTGGCTCGATTTATCCTTGTGCGTATATACCGTGTGTGTGTGTTTGTGTACGACAGCGTACACTTATCATGTACTTGTGTGGAATGTAGCATACACACATGGGACGTTATCATTGACTCGCGAGAGTTTGATGCTGCAATGACATTGCAAGTCTAGATACCGAATTCCTATCTCCCTTTCTCTCCCTCCATCTGCGACCGGAATAATTCATATTACAATCTGCTCAACATTGTTCCACCTGCGGCCGGCACTAATTTTGGATTCAGGCTGTGAGGCCTGAATAAAACGTTAACAATAATAATTATTAAGGCACTATTGTTTTCTGGACCGCTGTGTGGCGATGATTTTTAGGGTGGAATAACTAAAAAACATTACTCAAATAGTAACTAAAAAAAATTAATACACATGTTCATTGATGATGAGGGAAAAAAAATTAATAAAAATTCATTATCATGTACTTTTGTATGTTTGTTTACAACGGTGCACGGTTAAGCCCCCAGTTGGCGACCAGTGTTGTGGACGTTGTATGGATCTGAAAAAAAAAAACTAAATATGTTCTTAACCTGTATGAGTACTGTGATATTTGATAACAGGTTCAGCAGAAAAATTGCAAAATGGTGGTATGCTTCGACATATGTATTCAAAAAGTTCTGCAGAATGATTAAATCAAACCCGGACTGGGGACCCGACGCCCCTTCACTAATTGTGGGATATGCCGAAAACTATTCATCGGATTGACTTGAAATTTTCAGGGAAGATTTTCGAAACATCATACTTCAAGAAAATGTAAACTAAAAAAATCGATTTTTTTAAAATTCTGACTTCATCTCACCCCTTAATAGAAGCAGATGGAAAATAGTAACAATTATCACAAATTTGACAACATCTGGCAATTTTTATTCAGCTTTTGGAAGCTTGAAGTCTTCTCATTAATTATTGTTACCCTTGTAGGAGCGTTGATGATTTTGAATTTTGCATCGTTGGAACGCAACGATCTCTTTGTTATTTCTTCATTTCTATTATCATTCGAAACATTTTTTTTTTTTTTGTAACTTGAGGTTGTAAAACCATAATAAAAATACGAAAAAACTTTCAAAAGATTTTCATAGCTTAAATCTCAATATCTTTTGAAACATTCGCGAATCACTAACGATGATGTTCCATGGTCGGCCAATAAGTGTTGCTAGTAGCGATATCTAATATAGCCGTCAGTGAACGCCAGCTTTTACGTAGTGAATATTTTCGTGATTTTGAATTGCAAACAAAAAACTGATCGCGTTATTATCGGGTGCTAAAAATATCCGTCGGGTAAGATTTTTTCTATTAGGAGTACAACTTTGCAGTGACCGTTTTACTTAGAGAGCCACTGCGGCCGAAGTAGTGGCCCTAGCTCAATAAAAAAGTGGCATTTTAAACTAGAGACTCTGCCAATGTAAACAATTTAAAAAAGCTAACGGATACGTGTATGCATTATAAAGTTATTGGCACTCAAACATGGCAACCTACGAGCCGAATTCTCAGCATTTGCGGGAACTGCTCCAAAGACAACAAAGGAAGGGATTTTTGCACCGGATTGTGACTGGAGATGAAAAGTGGGTTTACTACGATAATCCTAAACGCCGAAAATCATGGGAACTGCCTGGTCATATTCCGTCATCGACGCCCAAACCGAATATTCACGGATCCAAAGTGATGCTGTGTATCTGGTGGGACCAGCTGGGCGTTGTGTACTATGAGCTGCTCAAACCATCCGAAACCATCACAGGGGAACTCTACCGACGTCAGTTGATGCGCTTGAGTAAGGCACTCAAAGAGAAACGGCCACAATTCAACGAAAGACATGACAAGGTGATACTGCAGCATGACAATGCCCAACCCCATGTTGCAAATGTCGTGAAAAAGTACTTGGAAACGCTGAAATGGGAGGTTTTATCCCACCCGCCATACTCTCCAGACATTGCCCCTTCCGACTATCACTTGTTCCGGTCAATGGCACACGATTTGGCTGACCAGCACTTCGGTACTTACGAAGAAGTCAAAAATTGGGTCGATTCCTGGATTGCCTCCAAGGACCAAGACTTTTATCGACGCGGGATTCGAATGCTACCTGAAAGATGGGCCGAGGTCGTAGCTAGCGACGGGCAGTACTTTGATTAAAAAATATGTAGCCACTTTTTTATAATAAAGCCTTAAACTTTTGAAAAAAACGGTCACTGCAAAGTTGTACTCCCAATAGTTGAACTTATTTAATCATAATCTAGGGTCATTGTACTTTATAAACACTGTACAACGGATATTGTAATTCCAAAGTTCTTGTCACAACAAATAAACAAAATCTGCATTCACTTATGGCTGAGTTGACATACAAGATGTCGGTGTAAGATGACACACTATGTCATCTTACCCTGTTGCGTATAAAACAGGATATAAAATCAGATTTTTTGGCTTAACGTTATAGGATGTTTGGCTATTATCAACGAACCTCGACACGTAAGAGCTGGTTACCACAACACATGCCCAAGACCATTGAAGCTGGTAAAGAAGAATAGAATGAGTTGGCTTTTAGCATCCAAACATTTTAACGTGCCGCTGGCAACACTTCATCTTCATTATGAACATGTTCCAGTAAATATTAGCTGCTATAAATTAATCTTTAAGGGGAGAAAACTCTTTAGAATTTTCAAAAAATCGATTTTTCAAATATATTTCGAAACTATAATATATTAAGAAGATACTGTTGAAAGGAAAAATCGAAATATGAAATATTTACGGAGTTGTAGCTCATAGTGGAGAGCGCTGAGACCGCATACCAAGTTAGGTACCTGGAACTCTAGGGTCGGAGCAATTTTTTCTTCACAGCCCTTTTTCTTCACACCCCTTCACTTTTCGAGGAAGCTGAAGGGTTAGTGTATGGGCCTAGAATCACTGATTGATCGGTAAGTCACTGAAATGTATAGTTTTATCGTATTGAACCTTTAAACGCGATTATCTCGAAACTGCATTTTTTAAACTGCTCACACTGAGCTTAAAAAGTTATTGATCGATCTCGCTGAAATTTTGAGGGGTTTCTTGCTATGATATTACCGGACGGATAAACCTGAAGTTTGAAGGATATCGCGTAGGCAAATAATTTGTTTGCGGTAAAAACTGTCGAAAAATTGAACTTTTGGTCCAAAAGCCTGCGTAATTTTCAATTTCATACTTTGAAAAAATAACTTTATAGGCTTATCCTTCCCCTACATGTGTCAGTAAACGAAACATATTTTTGTTTTCAGTTTCAGAACAGTAAAAATGTGAAAAATGGAGCATTTTTTTATGGCACAGGAAAGACGCCTGCCTCTGGGAAAAGGCTATAAAGTCGTCATGTTCTTTTGCAAAGCAAATGTCTTTGAGCTCTTTAAACCTATAATAAAATGACAATAAAATAAAAACATTATGCGATTATTTTATCACCCTCCAAAAAATTCTCAAAAAATGGCTCTTTTTCGGGCGTCTAAAGGGTTTTCTCCCCTTAATCTACAAATGTACGTATCTGAGCATAATTCGGTTGACATTTGTAAGATGACATTCGTATGTTATCTTAGACTGACGTATGTCGTCTTACACTCGTCGACCTGCATGTGGTTTTGATTTTTCGATCTTTTATTGAAGTAACTAATGTCCTGTAATTGTTTCTATTACACGATAATAATTAAGCTTTATGGATATACGCTTGGCTTTGAATTCATACGTCGTCATTTATTCAAATATTTATCGTAAAAGAAAAAGTATGTCGTCTTAAGCACAACTCTCCTACAACGAATTATAGTTTTTGACATTATTTTTGCACTTCCTCGCTCCGTCTCATTCTCTCCTCCTTTCTGTGCCTCCCACCCCCACTCTCTCGTCTTTCGGCCTGTGTTCCCTTTCCGCTGAACACACCCTGAACACTGCAATACTTCTTCGCTTCCTTCTTTTTTTTTCATGCTTTTTTCGTACTTTACCGTCTTCCTTAAAATTTTCCGTTCTTCATTTCCTCGATTTTTGTACCCCCCTCCCTCCCCCCTCACCGTCCCTTTCTCTTTGGCGAAATGAAATGAGAGTCAGCAATTCTCCACCTTTTATCCTCACCATATTCTGCCCATGTTCTTCTTCTGGCCCTCGATATACAAGAGTTGGTATCCATAAAAGAGAATGAATAAACGTAGATTGAAAGAACATATATATATATATATATATAAATAAAGTATGGAGTATTGAAGCGAAGAAATTAAAGCTGGATTTGAAATGAAAATAAATTTGTTCCGCAATGAAGAAGAGAGTCGTCGTCGACGGAGGAGAAAAAAGTAGAAAGACGAGAGAGAAGGAAATGCTGTGAGAAGAGGGACAACTATGCAGTAAGTGCTCCGTGAAAAAGAGCAAGAGAGAGAGAGAGACTTAGTACGAGCGAAGGTAAATCGAATTTTACCGTGCATTTCTTATAAATGCGAGCACCAGAAGGAAAGACAGACAGATAGAAAAAAGAGAGAGAGAGAGACCGAGAGGAAGAATAAAATAGAGGGAGAGATGGAAAAATATAAATTACGGGAGATGAGACTGGAATATAACAGATAGCATGGAAGTCTAATACAATCAGTAAAACATTTCTCCCTCCTTCTCTCTTGTTCTCTGTCTACGCCTGTTCATAAATTTCGTTATCTTTTTAAATTTATTTTTCCGCTCGTCTCTATCAACGATTATTTTTTCGAATAAGACTGAAATTGCTTCATCCATACACGTATACACACAGAGACGCGTGTTTACATACACGCGTATGTATATATTGTTTTTCTTATCTGTGTACGAGAGAAAAACAAAGGTAGAAAGATTGATAGACGTAGGAAAACGAAATTCGATGTATTCCCGGCCCTTCCCTGTATATACGAGAGAATTCGAATCGATCGAGCTCCAACTGACGGATAAATCAACGCGGCGAAATAGAGGAAGAAAGATAACGGACGTGGCAATAAATAATGCTTTCCTGCCTAACTCGCGGATAGTTCTCGTATACCTGCAAACTGTAGCCTCGACGCGTAAACGTATATGTACACGGGCGCTTCCGGATGACTTTGAAGTTAGGCATCGTTGGAACGCAACGAAAATTCATTATTTTTAATTACCCAATTCTTTTTTTTTGTCGATTCAAGCTTGAAAATCACTCAAACATTTCTACGTATTCTTATTAGAAGTGTATGACCTTAATTTGCAAAAAAAAGGTATTTGGATAATGATAAAAATAATTGATAAAAAACATTGTATTCCAACGATGTAAACTTCAACGTAATGTTTCCGGGCCGAGCCGTTACGCGTGTCTTCTCTCTGCATCGCCAAAGATTACGGCGTCAAATTGATCGGCAAACAAAAAAAAGCACCCTTCGTAAGGGTTTGTTATTTTGTTTTGTTTTGAGATTGGTAGACATAGACATTTAAATGGCGCTGGACGCCATTTTTTTCGTCGCATAATTTTTTGCGGTCGCAAGGACGATGTGAAAAAATGGCGAACCGGCAATGTTCCGTTCGGCGTAAAATACCCCATACATTTGAGACTATCTTCGTCCCCCACTCTCGTCTCGATTCCGGAATAGATGCGCAGCGGAGGGGGCACAAAATATAGAGGAGTTCGATCTATCGATTACACATAGCGATATACATATCTCCACGATCGCTCACAGTCACGGGCAATCAATTTGTAAGAGGCAAGCAGAAAATATGGCGGCACGAACTGCGCGTTATGATCGAGCAATAAGAATATTGATCTACATTTCGATCTCTTTTTAAACTCGCACAAGCTACGCATACTTACGGTCTTCTTCTTTCTTTCGTTTTTCAAACTTCTCTGCCGACATTTGCATTGTCCAATCGAACCACAACCATTTTTTTGGCTCAAATGATGGAATAGTATTGAAATGAAAATTTTTAAAAAGCTGCACAATTTTTCTCGATCTAATTCTCGGAACAAAAAACAATCCAGTCGGAAATTTCGAAGTTAGTATTTTTTTTTACCGGAAACGAAATAATGATTGTTGATCTTGTCGATTAGTGTCTAGTGATGTTTCAAACTTACGGTTAATTTACAGTGGGAAGAATAATAAAGATAAGAAAGTGAAAAAACCGCTTTGGTTCTCGAATTAAGGCGTTACATCCATGTACCTGATCGAAAAATCAGACTTTTTTGGGTATTTTTTTTGTACTGGAAAAGCGGTCCAAGTGAGGTTAGGAGGGTTTATTCTACATGTGTTGACGGATACAAAAAAAATGTTGTTAGAAAAAACCAATACAATACAAATGACGTCTCAGTCGTCGCTACACTAACAAGGAACATCACTTAAGGCGGGATATGGATTTAGACAGGAAAAAAATAAGCAATATTGAGGGTTTTTTAAAACTAAGAAATAATTATTCTACAATTATCAAACTTTAGGTATACTTTAATAGTATATTAAAGTATACAAAACAAGTTTTTTAAATTAATCCGTGATCAAAATGAGGGAGCTGTGGCAGAGTGTTACAGCAAGGTCGCCGCGGGAGTTGCGAATCGGCGTGCAGTTTAGTTTTCCGTAGACTTTGATTTACAAAACGTTCAAACATTTTTTTTTTTCATTTAGAACATGTATAGTTTCTATGTGACGGCAATTAAAATGAGGAAAGTGCAAATTTAAGAAAATGGCACGCATTTATTTTAAAAAATCAACATTTCACGCAACATTTCTGAAAAATGTGGATTAAAAAAGTAGTTTTTTTTTTTCAATTTTTCAAAAACATTTCTCGTCAAGTAGAAGGTACCAATATTATCAACACTTCGATCAAGTTTCAACTCAATCGGCTTAATAGTTTTTGAGTACTCTTGCACGCCAATTTCGATAATGCAGTTTTGAGAAAAACGCGTTTGAAGTTCACGCCTGCTCCGAATTCGAGCGGTGAGGCACAGCGTTGACGGGCCGTAACGTTTGAAGTTTTTCGAATTTCGCTTTGAAATTTTAGGAAAATATTCTACATACATAGTTTTATCGTTTAAAGAAAAAAAAATCGATTTTTTGATCGTTGTAAATGTATATCCCTTCTTAAGTGTTCGTCTTCGATTTGTTGGTACTCATATTTGTAATTAAGCATTAAAAACTATTATACACGTATTGTCATATCGGCGGAAAAACGTTTTGAAGGGGAGAAACCACTCCTCAGAGAAAGGCCTGTCCCCCTTAATTAATTTTTTTTCCAATGCTCCTAGAATGGATTTTTCATCGCTTTACTTTAGAAGATTTTTTGTTTTTGTTTCATTGGGGTTGGTGGTCTGCTTGTGGCTGAAACTGGAAAATCACCCCTCGACACGCTTTACGTTGAGGGGTGTTTTCCTACCTTGAAACCGTTTTTCAGCCGATAAAAAAAAAACACGTGTCTAATAGTTTTCAGTGCTTTATCACATATATGAGTTCCAACCAAATCGAAAGCGGACACTTAAGTGTTGTTCTCTGTAATAGTTTTTTTTACGCGCTCTGCGGGAAAAAGCAGAGCTTTTATGGATTAGCACCTAGGACAAAAAAGTCGTCATTTACATCAGTTTTGCTAGAGAAGTACACACGATTATTACAAAATAAGTGTTTCTTCCCCAAAATAGCATCATGTCGAATACATTTTTCTTTTTTCGCCAACAAATCGGTCTTAATTTGTTTATAAAAACGAGAATTGTTAATTAATCATAAAATTCGTGTGTACTTATTGAGAGAATGTATCTAAGAAGCCATAGTTGATATTTCCAGTCAATCTAACAAAAACTGCCCGAATTATGCATCCTCCCCATTTCAAAAACGGGGGTTTTGCGAAAAACGCGTTTGAGGTTCCTAAACGATTTGGAAGCCATGGTCCACACGACGGAATTGAAGCTCTGATTGGAATTCTACGTATACCCACCGAGGCATTTCGATAGTAGGTCTTCAGTTGTTAGGCCGTTGTATATTTTATGCACAACGACTGGACTGAACGGCTCTAAATTGCTACTTTCAAAGTCCAGGCTGTGCATTTCGGAGTGCTTGGAGGCCCTTCGGGAAATGAACTCGGAATATAAAAAAAATCGCGGACAGTTCCTTTAGCATATCTTTCTCGTAATGTTTATATATCATTGAAGCCTGTAAAAAAGGTTAAAAATGTTTTTCTACTCAGAGATGTAACCCCCTGAGACAAAGTACTCAGTTTAGGAGAATTTCTTTTTTCTCTAAATGAATACCGCAGTCGGTCAACTTCACTGCAACTCATAGTTACAAATATATTGGGTTGGTACAAAAATCTTGCAACACACAACACGAGTAAAAAAGAAAAATATTTTATTTTAACAATAAACGATTATTCAGTAATGTAGGCTCCCTCCGCATCTACAACTCTTGCCCAACGCTCTGGTAGACTTTGCACGCCCGCAGACCAGAATTCTTTTGATCGTGAATTAAGAAAGCCGTCCAATGTATTTTTGAGATCTGACAGATCATCAAATTTTTTATCCCGTAAATAGTTCTTCAAAGCTCGAAATAAGTGATAGTCGGTAGGTGCTAAGTCTAGTGAATACGGTGGGTGTGGTAGAACTTCCCATCCTAGCTGCGAAATAGTTTCTTGTGTCATCTTAGCGACGTGGGGTCGAGCATTGTCATGGAGAAGCCGAACGTGAAGACGTTTACGCCTTTTCTGTTTCATAATTTTAGCCACCTTTTGCAGTTGTGCAGAATAAATCTCTGCCTGTATTGTGGTGTTGGTTGGTAGAAATTCGTAATAGAGCATGCCCTCAGAATCCCACCAACAACAGAGTAAGACTTTCTTCATTTCACGGGGCTGTTTAGGGGTCGGTTCTGGTTTTTCCCCTTTCGATAGGCACTGACGCTTGCGCGTGTGATTAACATACAACACCCAGCTTTCATCCCCAGTGACTATTTCTTGAAGAAAATCCTTTCTATGCGGACGATGCAGGAGTGAAAGACAGATGGACATGCGTGTTGCTTTGTTTGATTCGCTGAGATTGTGCGGTATCCAAGACGAATCAACTTTCCTATATCCCATCTCTTGTAAATGTCGAAGGATAGTAGGATGACTGCAGTTGAGTTTGTTGCCTAATTCTCGTGACGACATATTAGGCTTTGCCTTTATAAGTGCTCGCAGTTCTTCATCGTCCACAATCGATTCCCTGCCGGACCTAGGTTTGTCTTCAAAAGATGTATCGCCAGAATGAAAACGTTGATATCATCGGGAGACCGTTGAATAATTAACTACATTAGTCTTGAACGCACTGCACATATTACGGGCTGCAGCTCTTACAGAATGCCCTTGCAAGAATTCGTAATATGCGATTGCTCGAAGTGCACGTTGATCCATCTTTGCTCATACTGACTCCGCGGAACATCTGACTCGCTTATATATCCTGCGGCATGGAAGGTTCTAGACCATTCTTGTATTTCCTATTCTCGAATGTTCTCGAACTTCATTATTAGGAAAAATATTTTAATTGAAAAAAAAGTGTTGCAAGATTTTTGTACCAACCCAATATATATACCCACTCACCCATCCACCCACACACACACACACACGTGCGCGCGCGCGCACACACACACACACACACAACTATTTGTATATAAATTTGATCGCTGCGTAAGTTAGTCCCGGTCAACGATGCTCGCAGAAAGAGGTTGGTCGTTTTCTACGTCGGTTTCTGCCAGAGACTACAATGTTTAACAAGAAACTCCAATTAGTTTCCGCTCTCGCGTTATTTATGGGAACATTCGTCAATGTTACTGCCGGATGAGAAATTCCAAGAGAGCGCACAGTGCACACGCTACGATTTGTCTATATCTATATATAAATTGTACATACAGATGCTTGAGTAAATACATATATATATGTATTCGAGAGTAAGAAAATCTGTACAGATCTAGAGTGCACGCGTTCGTATATACACGGGGTGTGTATGTATGTATATATATATCTTGTATATACGAAAGCGTACACTCCAGATCTGTGCAGATTTTCTCATTAGGCTGCTTCATAACGGCACGAGAATGGTATCTCTCGCGCTGGAGGGTCGACTTTTGTGTTGCTCTTGGCACGTGCGAAATGTTTAAAGGAAGAATTCTCGCAAAGGCGGTTTTTTTCAGGGCTTGTGTCACAGCCTCTCTAATGTCTCGTCACATCGCGTGCAGATCCCCAAGAATTCTTGTCCCTCGCCATCCCCATATGAGCAAGTTCAAACGGCATTATTTCTCACGAGCTACTGACCCGAGTAAAAATTGTTCTAGCCTGTCTGAGTTACGACCTAGTAACTGGCTCGCCCAATTGAGCTCATACGAACTGACCAATGGTTGGCTCGCTAGGAGCTAGTAATATTGTGAATGCTTTGTTATCCAGCCCTTGTCTAGTCACTGCCCAGCTGATCTTGGTCACAAATTACAAAGTGTGGTGATGTGACTATATGCAGTTCCATCGAGCGATTGGCTCATGGTTGGTTAAGCAACGTGAGTTACAGATGGCGTTGCGAATGCAAAAATTCTCAAGTACCTATCTCGCCATGGCCTAGCCAGCTAAATGCGGCTATGCACCCTTTGGTCACTGCCCAGCCGATCTTGGTCACAAATGACAAAGTGTGGTTATGTGAACACGTATAATTCCATCGAGCGACTGGCTCATGGTTGGTTAAGCAACTTGAGTTACAGATGATGTTGCGAATGAATTAAATCCTCAAGTCGGTATCTCGCGATGACCTAGCCAACACTTTCCAACTGCGACCGCACTAGTCGGAATAAATGATCGGACAAATTCAATTTAAGGTTATGTAATTCTATGCGATGGTCGCTCTCAATGCGAACGCAATTGAGTCATTGATCCGATAATGTTATTTACATTTGTTAATCCACCCATCTTTCAATAATCTGACATTGTGTAGTGTAACATATGTAGACGAAAAGAAAAATCAAAAATTAAACAAGCAGAACTGACTCAATGGACAACGTCACAACTCATCAACCAGAGGTCCCAGGATCGAAACCACGTTACGGCGTAAGCGTTTGTCTGAGATAGTTTACAATCGAACCATTAATATATTTACAGCGCAAATATCGTAACCCTAATTAATGAACAACGAAGAATATTGTAAAAGGGTCCAATGATGTAAGTAATGTGCAAAAAAATCACGCAAAAATAAATGTATAGCGGCAAATTTTTTTTTCTCTAATCGCCACCTCATTTTTTGTTCCCAGTCGCTAGCTGAAAAAACTAGATCATGGCTAGGTCAGAAATATAATACAGCCGTAAGATATTTCTTTCTATCTAGTTACCATCTAATTTTTTGTATTCAGTCACTAGAGGACCAAAGCGTTATAAGGCTGGGTAGTCAATCGCTAAGACGGCTAGCTAATGGCGATTCGAAGCATCACTTTACTAGCTTGTGGCTAGGCGGTGATGAGTTACGTTTCCACTCGCGTGACCGAACGTTTGGCAAAATAATTTTGTATTGACAAAATAATTTTTTATTGGCAAAATGTGGCGTATGAGAAGATTTTTTTGGTTCAGTTTTGTTAAATTAAATAATTTTACCAAAGGTGCTGCTGGTTTGCTGCAAATTCTCGTGTGTGACATGTTTGAGGTATTGACAGAAATCGATTTTTCATGTAGGATCCGATGTATTAGGTTACTTTCGCTCACGACTTTACGTACTAATGCACAATTTATCGTGCGCCTATCAAAAGCTCTTACGGACATGCTCCAGGTTGCAAATTTTATGCATTGGAAATGCATTTCTAATGCATAAGACGTGTCGCGGTCTTCGCATTCCCGCTTGTCTTCCTTTCTGATTGTTTTTTTTTTCTTTTTTTTTTCGTTTCATCGTAATTTTCTTCATCCGCTCGTTTTTTTTTGTTGCCAATGTCGGTTCGAATTGCTCTCAAAATAGTCATCCTCGTGGCACACTCGTGTACTACATATTGGACGTTACAGTTCTGCTTTTCAGCTCTTATAAGTTCACGTCGTCGACTCTCGTTACATCGGCGTCAGGGTTAGAAAGTGGAACGATTCGATTAATAGAATGACGTTTGAAGCACGTTGCCGAGCGAATGTTCACGATAGAGCACACGGAGAAAGAGTAATAAGGACGAAACGAAAATCAAATTCGTCTAGTCATTCTTTCGTTTTTTATTTTATTTTTCGTTCAAGCGCTATGTGAAAATTCATTACGAATCGTTTCGACCCGCTTTCTCTATTATGGAATTCTTCAGCTTCTTACCGCCCGATAGTACACGATCACGGAGATCGCGCGCAAAATCAATTTCTTAGCCGGAAGCAACTTCTTTCATCCTTACCCCTTCCCAATTGTTCAACGATGCAACCAGAGACAACGATACGCGGAAGAAAATATTGTCAGCGTGAAATTGACGAGTTTCAAATGTGTATCTAAACACAACGAGAGGCGGGTTACATGATTGGTTTTACAACAAGCCGACTAGAAATGTTGCTAAGGGGCAGACTAAAGCTGCATCCGGCATACCGTATTCCGTACCACGGCACGGTACAGGCCGCCGGATCAGAGCTTTACTGGGCGTGAAACGCTTTTTTGAATCCGGCCATGACGCCATGATGGCCTTATCTATGCCTGAAATGAAAAATAAACGAAAAATTACGAATAAAAAAATTCTGGTAGTATTTTTTGTTTCCATATGCGTTATTTATGATTCTGCCTATATGATATATGGAATAAAACGTATCCTGCCTCGTTGAAGTTTTCACCTCCCCTCGGAATTGAACCTACGTCTTCTAATCCTAGAGCTGAGCGCGCTACCTATTTAGCCATTCCAACACTCGTGTAAACTTTCCTTTTTTTCTTTGCATATCTTTAACATTCTAATTCTATTCTAAAGAATGTCAATAATTGTATTCATGGGGTTGAAGATTGCATCGCTGCCATGCAACAATAATCCTTTTTTTACCGGATTTTTTCTGCCTATTTAGGCTGTGAAGATAACTCACACGTTTTGACATATTCTCATTAGTGTTACGACCGGAATTTGCAAAAAAGGCTCCTGATGATGATTTTGTAAAAAAAAATTTAAGTTGTACCAATAAAATTTAATTTCATTGATTTGTTTCATTACCTTTTGATGATGATAAAAATAAACGAATAAAAAGGGAAGAAAAAAATCGTTGCATTCCCAGGATGCAAACTTCAAATTTATTTTTATTCGTTCTTTGTATATTGATTTGATGATGACGGCGTCCGCATGGACACCATATTACTTTTATTAGAATCTTGCCGAAATTATGCACGCAGCAACTTAGTTGTTTACTTTGATGGCCCCGAATAAGGTTGTGCGGCGCAAATCAGACATACACTTCGAAGTGCATGGCGGATCGGCACCGGATGTTAACTGGATTAGCCAACCTCGGAGCACTGATGGGAAAAAGAAAATCGATCAGGCCTTGGACAGGTAACATTAACAGAGCCATGTGAGGAACGCGTTGCGGGTCGTCCGATGTGGGCCTGATTAATGCTGCCTTCTTAGATCGGTATCTGGGACTGCGGATCGGTATCTACTGATCCGGCAGACATACGGCGCCGGTCCAGTACGGACTTCGGCGCCCTAACAAGGTCCTCGCAAGACTACCTGATTCAGGACTGATTAGTTTGTCTTTATTACACCCGTTCTCCGGATTCACTGATCCTGTAAATATCCAGCTCAGATCAAGCGGGCGCTTCTACGGTATTATGGACCGTATCTTCAAACCTGCCTGTTCAGTGATCCGGCTGCCGAAACAACATTTTCAGTCGGTAAGAGCAGTGTATTCTTTTACAAAAAGGCAACTGTGCAACGTAAACTTGAAATTGAAACAATTTGATATTTGAAAAATGTGTCGTTTTTAGATACAGGTTATTATGGGTGTGGTATGTAGATAAGGCATATGTTTATACAGTAATACGTAAGCTTTATACAGTGTTATATACGTAAGCTTTGTACAGTGTTACGCAACAACTATTAGCAGTAGAAATATTTTGTAACCTATCAGACTTAGGAGAAAACTTTTCATACGAAAGATGCATAGTTCGAAGGAGGTCATCGCGTGATAACTTCGAGGTTCATCCAGGTCGAGGCGCTTCGGAGATTACCAGATCACCTCCATTTTTTAAAATCGGATCACTAGTTTTTCCAGAACTTTATAACGGAACTAAAAATAAGTTCAGACAACAGATTTCAAGATGATCGAGCAAGATTTAGTATTAAAAATCAATAAAAAAAGAAACTTCAATGCTTTCAGCCTAGAGTCGATTTCAAAAACGGTGCAAACCCTGTGAAGGGTGCTCAAAGTGATGGCTACCACTTTGAATGCACGCTTGCAATGTGATTCGCGTTCGTGCGTATTGTCTAATTAATCACGTCAGTCTGTATTAACCAACAGGCTCTAATTGAGGTTTCAATAGCTAGCAAAATCCAGGTAAGTTGTACGGCTTTTAGAGCCTGTTCGTTAATAAAGAATGACGTAATTTATAAGGCAATATAATCAATGCGAACAGAAGCCAGGGCTTGCTTCAGGGAGAGAGGGAGCAAAAGCGAGGAAAGTCGATATGAAGTACTCATGAATTCTTACATTTCATGAGGATCGCTTAAGTAGTCTGGAAGATTTTATCAACAAGCTGTCGAAAAAAAGTGTTTAAAATTTGTTTGGGTTACGTAAATACATAAAACGTTGTTTTAATGTATTTCGAAAGTGTATTTATTAAGTGTAACAACTTTTATATCAATATCTATAATATAAGCCTATCAACAAATTCATGACAATAGCTTTTTTAGCGTTTAAAGTGAGAAGACCCCTCAAAACGGCTGTGGACGCAACGAAGGTTGGGTTAGATTAGCGGAGTGCGAGTAGGGAGTGATAGGAAACGCTTTAATCGGGAAGGGTAATAAGTAAAAACCCGCGAAGGTATATGTTGGAACTCAGGAAATAAGTACTTTCGGAAAAATATAAATAATAGTTAATTGGTGGAGGTACAATTATATACAATATCTGCGTTAGACGTATTCTGATTGCTCTGCCAATAAAGTATGATTAGTGTTACTGTTCTAGCTTTTACCATGAGCGTTTCTTATAAATGCCATGAACTTTTCTTTTCACTTCTCTCTCTCTCTCTCTCTCTCTCTCTCTCTCTCTCTCTCTCTCTCTCTCTCTCTCACCCTCTTTCTCGGTCTCTCATTATTGTCCCCCACCTTTCTACTTTGCAGCGTATCTTAAAGCGAAATAGAAGATGTACCACGTGACATATGAGTGTGAGAGAGATAGCTGAAATTTTCGAACAGAGATTCTTCAGAGATGAATAATATTTAGGGCAAAAGGAAATCATCAAGCTCTGCGTCAGGAAATTCTCCAGAGCCTAATACTTTGTTTTTCCTAAAAAATTTAACCATCTATGAGAAAATTGGGTTGGGAAATTTGTGAGGTTATGTTGACCTTCTACATGCCCTTAAGGTCTTAGGCTACAGTAACGGATATATAATCATGTGCGAATTTAACCATTTTTTCGCACGAAAAAGTGATTCACTCATAAAATTAATAACACATCTATTTAGTATGAATAATAAGCTGTTAGAAAATATATCTTTTTTTTTCGATGTACAAAATGGCCGACTACTAATATTTTCTTTTGTTACCTTTTTTTAGGCGCTCCGCGGCGTGACATTTAGCATCGACAATTTTTTACCTAGAACAAAAAACAAAAATTCTCGTCAATCTACACTAGGGTACCTAGAGAAGTACGTACGGAATTTAAAAAATATTGTTTTATTCAAAAGTTGTAGGTATTTGAACTCAAGAAATGAATTTTCATTGAAAAATTTCGTTATAACTGCTCATAAACTGCTTATAAAATGAAAAGTTTTCGATTAATCAGAAATTCCGTACGTACTTCTCTGCGAAATGCAATTAGGAACATAACTTTTAAATTTGAAGTAAATCGAGTGAAAATTGTTGAAGTTATTTGTCACGCCAATTGGAAATAAGCTGTTTCGAGAAGTTTCGAGTAGTCGGCCATTTTGTGCATCGAAAAAAAATATATATATTGTCTAATAGCTTGATATTCATACTAAATAGATGTGTAATTAATTTTTTGAGCGAATCATTTTTTCATTCGAGAAAAAAATTGTTTAATTCGCACATGATTTTGTACCCGTTCCTGTGGCCTAAGGACTTAATCCAGTCGACCAGCTCGTCCTTTCTACTATCTTTTGCTATGCATACGAACATACGAACATTCGGAAATTTACGTACTCTTCATAAATAAGATATATAATGATACAATAAAAATCAAATAAAATGAGAAACGTAAATATATGTAGATTTATAGAGAGAGGAAGAGAGAGAAAGAGAGAGAGAGGTGGGGGGGGGGGGGAGAAGCGAGGGGCAGAGATCTGGAGAAATGGAGATAAGAAAGAGATACGCATTCGTAACTTCTCTTGTTTGCCAAAGTCAGCTCGTAATTTTGAAGGTAAATGCAGCATTTAGAGGGGACATGACGTCTTGGCTAAGATCCAGCCGGCGGAATCGAATTCGTCCCATAAATTCAATCCCCCCAACTACTCTCCTCCCTTACGGAGAGGAGTGCCGACGAAAAGCTTTTTCATTTCTTCTTTGTACATTCTTTGCCATTACCGAAATGGAACGCGAACTAAAGAAATTATTAAAACGAGACTGTGAAACAATGGCGATCACGAAGACGCGAGTTCCTCTGGGGCGCTCCACGCCTCTCACAATCAGCGTACGATAAATCGTACTGTTGGTACTTGTGATATTGTTGTTCCGGACTTGTATGATCTCGATGTACGAGAGAGATCTACCTCAATTTGGTTGCTGCTCTTTTTAGGTTTATGGGGGTTTTGACAGTCGGAATTCAGCCGACCATGGAAAAGGTCGAGATTCAATGGTACTTTGATCGGTCGCAGAATGTGTGAGTTTAGCCGACCTAGTCTGATACTCTGCCTCGCCCTCTCTTTCTCTCTCTCTCTGTCTCAATCGGTCATGATCGCGTGACCGTGGTGTTAACCGCGTCCATCCACCTCTCACAAGCGTTTGCGTGACTCGTCTCTATATATGCGTAAAGTGCAACAGTTTCCCTCTTTCTCACCGACATCACGTGTATGCATGTTTGGATATATGTACACACACCTGCGTGTATGTACATAGTATTCTGCCTGTCACGCAAGTGCACGGATCTCTCGATCATCTGCAATAAACGAATAGCGAAACAGCGATTGAGAGTGTCAACTGAACATTTTGTCCCCAACAACTCTTGGATCACAGTCGATTGCCCAATTGAAGTTCAATGTCTTTAAATCTTGGAGCCGTATACAACCGGTGTAATGTGGTAAAAACGGCACCGTTGTGAGCCCAGCCGGAATTTTGTTTATCCTTCGCTGAAATGGATTCGTCAATTTTCTCGTCTCGTCGCTGGCCAGGAAAGCGATTTTTGTCTTTGATTTGAATCGTTTCGACCCGTTTGTTTAATACACATATTTCGTCGATTTAAAAAATAGCAACGAGAACGAAAACGCACGAGAAATAAGAGACATTCGTCAAAGGAGCAGGAAAAACGTCGCGTCCTGTTTGAAGGAGCTTGCACGTATCACGTACCTTATTTAATTAGTGATAGTTACGAGCGAGTGTTCGGAATCAATTGAAAAATGAGACTCGTTCCGTGAACCAAAGTAAATATCTCCCGATAAAGGTCTGCCTCGCAATTGTTTTTCTTACCTCCCTTTGCTTGGAAAAGCACAGCAGTTGAAAAAGTCCTTGAGCGCGACTCCGCGTCTGAGATATCACGAGTGCGTGGTCCAATTGGACCAATTAAAAAATTCCTACGAAGTACTCGATGCTTACGTTGCTAGGGGAAACGAGGCAAAAATATACGAGAGCTCGAGGGACGGAGGAATAGAGCTTGGGGCAAGAAAAAACTACTGACAAAATTGGAGGGCTCGTGTCAATTATTAGTGCAGGCCTCACGAAGTACGTGGCTTCGAAAATGAAATTCGGAAATATCCCGTTTAAAATTCATTCTGCAATTGTGGCTCAAATAGTTACAGAGAAAAAGAAATCTTCAAAGCAATTGCCTATTGCTTTCTGGTCGTATTATTCCGTTGACAAAGCTTCCTCCATGGGCAAGTCGATTTTCCAATATTGACTGCCTCATAGAGGACGCTTTGTGAGCGAAATAAAACGACGAGGAAGCAATGTGCAAGTTTCTTATTTGGATGACATTTTCCCCAAACTTTATTTATTTATGATTTAATGTTAAACATTGCAAACCATCGACATGTCAAATAGAAATATCGTGTAGTACACTTCAGGTGTATACAAATTTATCTGGGGATCTTATATCTTGAGAAAATTGCAGCAAAAAAAGACGTTTTTCTCAAAATTCGTACTACGATAGAATATCGTAAAATCTCCCAAAAAAATACCAATACCAAAAAATATCAATAAGGGTGAAGATCAATAAGGTGAAAAATACCAATCCCAAAAAATACCAAGAAGGGTGATTTCATATTTCGATAAAGTAACGCCACAAAAACGCATTTGCTTAAATCTCGTATTCCCTTGAAATCTTAAGACGTTAGCCCACAGTATCAGGTATAAAATCATGTGCGAATTTAACATTTTTTTCGTATGACAAAGTGATTCACGCATAAAATTAATTACACATCTATTTAGTATAAATTACAAGCAGTTAGAATTTTTTTCGATGTACAAAATGGCCGACTACTCGAAACTTCTCGAAACAGCTTTTTCCCAGTTGGCGTGACAAATAACTTCAACAATTTTCACTCGATTCACTTCAAATTTAAAAGTTATCTTCCTAATGTCATTTCGCAGAGAAGTACGTACGGAATTTCTGATTAATCGAAAACTTCTCATTTTATGAGCAGTTATAACGACATTTTCACTGAAAATTCATTTCTTAAGTTCAAATACCTACAACTTTTGAATAAAAAAAAAAAATTTCGAATCCGTACGTACTTCGCTAGGTATTCTAATGTAGAATGACGAGAATTTTTGTTTTTTGTCCTTGGTAAAAAATTGTGGATGCTAAATGTCACGCAGCGGAGCGCCTAAAAAAAGATAACAAAAGAAACTATCAGTAGTCGGCCATTTTGTACGTCGAAAAAAAAAATATATTTTCTATCAGCTTGATATTCGTAGTAAATAGATGTGTAATTAATTTTATGAGTGAATTACTTTTTCATACGAGAAAAAATTGTTATATTCGCACTTGATTTTATACCCGTTACTGTGACCTAACCCCTTAAAACGCCGATTTTCAAAAAATTCAGTACGAACACAACTCGTATAGAGTGTACTCAGCAAAAAAATCCGAAACCACGAAATTCACCACTCTACATTAAGTGGACCATGATACAGTCCCGAAGAGTAATTGGGTACGAACGTGCAAGGGAAACTACGACGACCATTACAGAAACGTCAGTTACGACTTTTCTCTTCCCAAAAACGTCTCATTCCACTTTACTTATGCGGACAAACAGTCTGCGGCTGCTGGTGCTCCTCCAACCGCGACGATGAAAAGTAAATGGTTAATCTCAAGAACCCCAGAGAGTACTTTCGAGTACTCATTAAAATCCAATATCCGGAGTTTTAATGAAGGTTCCTTTTGGGCTTACTTTGCCGCATATAGATACATACATACCTATGTATAGATGTGTGAGTGCGTGTGAATACCGCACATAAAAAGTCTTTCAACCAAAGAAATCAATACGAGCCACGGTGTACCGCATTCCGCGGTTTGAACATTTGATGATCGGTCACAGTACTCGAGGGTGAGATCACGGAGACCAGAGTACAGGAGTAGGAACTCGTTGTTTCGTCTGTAATAGTGTAAAAATAAAGGTTCCGCCCGAACAGCACTACTGTCAATTTTACCCCATATGCCAAATTCCGTAATAACCTACTTTATTAGGGCCTTTCCGAAGTTGAATATATCTTACAATTTTACGTTGTATTAAAATTAAAAATGCTACAGCTACTAAAATTAAAAATACTGAAATTAATATAATTACAGGTATTCATATATATATATATATATATAATTATTAAATGTAAAAACTATCATTTATTAAAAGTAGAATAAGATAGTGCAGAAATATCGTTTATTTATAACGAAGTATTGAAATTATAAACGAGTTTCTGCCGCGAATTGCAAAACCAAAAAGTGTACGATAAAAAAACAAGTGTCAGTAAAGTATTGGATACAACGCGAATTTTTTTTTTTTTTTTTTTATGGAGCGTAAGAAAATGGTATTGAGATTCAGCGCCGAGTAATACTCGTGGAGAAATTAGTTGGGGAGTCCCCAGATGACCCTACCACATCTCTATAGGGATTTCATAGTGGGGCCGCATGTAGGGAGTCCACATTGGAATCCAAGTGGATTACGCGCTATTTCCGGATTGACGTGGTTTGACAATTTTTATTTGAAATTCTAAACCGGAATTTGTTGGTTCTCTAGAAAAAATATCCTTTTATGAATTCGTACACAAACTTGTTGGGGAATCCCAAGATGCACCCACATCTCTATTACGATTTTTTGGGGATACAGTACTACCTCCCTAAGAGAGCCCTCGCTAAGAGAGAATTTCCCCGCCGTTCCGCTTGAGCGCATTTTATGGCTTCCCCCACCTAGCTCGAGCTGTCCAGTGTACCCGAGGCCTCCCGAGTTTGTCGCCGACAACTCCATAAGAGATCGCGAGCGATTTCAAAAAATCGCACGTCGCACGATTGTCAAATGGATAATATTCCTTTGTATAATAATATATACGTTTAAGCCTTAAAGTCGGAGAAAAAAACATGCACCATAATTAAATTTCAAGTAGTAATTTAATGCAAGTAAAATATATTTTCGATTCAGCCATCCCGTTTTATCTAAAAATGAAATATTTATACATATATATACATTGTATATTTCAACTTGAAGTATATACACAAGATAAATTGTTAGTTACATTTTTTTTGTACACTGTACAGTAGAACCTCAATTATCCGAACGATGACTTAGTTTATCCGAACTCTCAATTATCCGAACGTTGGCGCGAAAGATACATTGTTGCTCGCTGCCACCGCCGTGAGCAACAATGAGCAACCCAACGCAATCTCTCCTTCCCAAACGGCTGCGAGACTTAGCCGCTCAAAAACGCGTTACAGCCGTTCGTCAATTAAAAATGGACGATTTTATTTTTAAAAAATATAAAAAAAGCATTCAACTTTTTTCAGGTATTTCAAATACATTATATATATATATATATATATATATATATATATATATATATATATATATATATATATATATATATATATATATATATATTTCAACGTTAACATATATGTCAAATTATAATATATATGTATGTACTGTTTTTATATAAAAAGGTGTTGTTTATGATCTCGTCCCAAAAAACCCACGTTTCGATTATCCGAACTAGTCTCGGTCCCAATTGGTTCGGATAATCGAGGTTCTACTGTATATGTTCGAGTTTCGATAACGAATATACTACGTATATTTTTGCGAACAATAAGATAATTCAACAATTATTGAAAGTTTTACAAATGTTTCCTTCATATGTGTTATAATATTGCAACAACAAAATATACCAAACAGCAGAATAAAAAAAACGCGAAGAAAAAGAAAGATTTACACATCAATATTCAATGAGATATACTTACGCATGAAACGACGAAACGCCAGTACACTTTCCGCAACTCGTTTACAGTTTTCTCAACACTTTCGTTCGCGCTCTCTTATCGAGTTCGAGTGGTGAAACACATACACGCTACCACATGCGCGATTTTCGAGCGCGCTAACCTAGCGGTGGGGGAAGGCTTCGGCGACGAATTTCTCGAGAATTACTTCCCCTAACCGCCCTAGACCGCTCTCTTAGGGAGGTAGTACTGTATTGTACATAGGGACTCCTTATTCGGATTCAATTAAATGTTACACTGTTCCCCGATCAACGCCATTTGAGAATTTTTGATACGTTCGAATCGAAAATATGTGAAAAATGACGAGAAAGAACTCGGCGTGTTGAAACATAACCTGCACGTTTCGTGAGTGTGTACGTGTGTGGTGATATTATGTCAAACTGCAGTAAAGTAAATACCAAACGATAATTATAGTGGACTTTCAGTGATGCGATTCAAAGCGATTTTTAAGATATACTTTTTTAGGCGATTTATACTTTTCTACGATAAAATGTCTACTTTTCTGAGATCCACGTATTTTGTATATCTGTATATTTAGTTTAGAAAATTCGACGTACAAAATGCGATGGGATGAATCAAGAATTCGATAATCTGGGAATCCTTTGGGATTCAAATTGGGTTCGTACATTCGATTCTAATGGGAAATCCCGATTGGAATCCAACGTACGAGCCTGACGTTTTAGAATAGAGATCCAATCCGATGACTCATTGGATCCCTATCAAAAAGTGGGGACAAGTAAGCAATCCATCAATCCATTTGGATCCCTACGACAATTTTCGCACAGGCAATTGCAGCTAGGAAAATTTGGGTATTGTCATTACCCGAACAAATATGCTCTCGTTATAATCAGATCAACATTTGCCATCGAATAAGCACTAGAAATGTGATCAAGGGGAGAGGGGGGAAATATCATCGCTTTTGGCGACTTTTTCGAAATCGTAAAAATCTCGAAGTTTCAAAAGGCCATCAGCGTTGTTCCAACTTGAGTAACATATAAACTCATTGGGGAGTATCCAAAAAGGATTTTGGCAGACTTGGAGAATGCCACTTGGTTCATCCCGATATCTCGATCAGTTTTCACGGAAAGTGGACTTAAAAAATGGCCGAAAAAGAGGTATGTATGGAAAAATTCGCAAAGATCTATAGACCAACTTTGAAATTCGGCCAAAAATGAAAAAATGATCGGCTCTCGGCGAATTAAGCGGCATTTCCCAGAGCCATCGATGACAAGGAGAATGAGCCCGCGGGGGAGTTTTAAATCGAAACGAAAAATAAATTACGGCAATTCACTTAACGGGGTCGTCTAGTGTGAAGGCCGTTTTTAAATGCTTTTTTGGAGCATTTTTTCCCGACAAACCATTAAAAGAAAATAATTTATAAATTGTATATAATTTTTATTAACATTTGAACAAACTTTGTGAATTTTTTGAAGTCATTATATAGAATATATTCGGAGATACACCGCCCAACAGGAGCACATATATAAAAAGAGGTGCTCCACTGCTGCCATGAATCCAGTCGTTCTGCTTATCTGAAATAAAAAAACCAAACGTAATTTTTATCGTGAGACTTGAGGCTCTACATGAAACTAAAATAAAGTTAGAATTCCAAAAAAATATTTTTTTTTTACGCTTTAGAAAAAAATTCAATTTTTCGTTTTTCTATTGGGGTCTATATAGCTGATAAAAAGAAAAGTAACGAAGCAATCTTAATTATTTTAGTTCAACTTCTAGATATATATGTACTAAAGATGCTGTATAAATTTGAGCAGAACCAATCAAATAGTTGTTCAGATATCATGGCAGCAGTTTGAAAAAACCGTGTTTTGCGAAAAACGCTTTTGGAAGTTGTTGTATATAATTCATAATAAAAAAATGGTCTCACCATCAATCTGCTATGCCTGGACCATAGAGTACACCTTCTTCTTCTTCAAAGAAGTCATGCAAGGCCGTTTTCTCTTCTTTTGATCTGACACACTAGACGGCCCCCTGAAGCCACCAATTTTTGGCCGAGTTACGAAAGTTTCTTGACCAAATTTTTTTCAACCTCTTATATCAATGTACTTTCACTTTCTGACCACTCGTCATTGGAATAGTGAAATGTGTGACTGCTTGGAACACATTCCTTTGTCGCAGACACACGCGGGGAAGACGCATCGGTAAATCTTTCCCCGGCGAGATAACGTCGAGAAGAAAAGGTGCGAGACGATATAGAGACAATTGCGTGACCTCGGTGCACTAAGGCTGTGCAAGAGTGTGTTCAGAGAAAGAGAAAGAAAAGGCACCTGCGAAGGGGGGGGGGGTGCACTGTTCGCGGGACAGTAACTCAATTTCCGTTTCGTGGCCGTTCGAAGCTAACCCGTGAGGTCGGGGTGAACTTTTCTTCACTCCCGTCTTCGGTGCTTGCTCGGTTCTGTTCTGTGCTCGGAATGATGGGGTAATATGGACCACAAGCAAAAAAAATCATTTTGCAAATACGAGAATGGCATTTCGACGAGTGATGATTCGAGTGCAGCAACGTCAATAGTTTTTGCCGATGTCACATAGTCACCATAATTTCCGTATGAATTTCGTTGACTTGCTGCTTTCTCACGGTAGTCCATATTAGCCCAGTCCCATCCATAGAGCGGCTCGCACGTGTGTACGTGCTGTCTCGCTTGTTCTCCCGCTGTGTCACTTCCCCGGAACTTCGGGGCAAAGTGGGTCACGATCGAGAAAGAGTCATTACACCCCCGCACGCTCAAATTAGACATGAGGCAGTGTAACCTTCAAAGCGCAACTCTTATTTAAAAAAAAAACAAATAAAGCTAAAACGAGCGCGGTCGACACGTTGTCACGATAATTGTATCGGTCTGTTGCTCCATTACGTTCATGTTTAACGTTTCTTCGTGTGGCTTTGTGGGCTTCCACTGCCTCGCCTATTCACTTTTACCCCACACATGTCACTTCACTAGTCTCAATTCCTTAGAGGTCCCCCGGAGTGTTGCCTCCAGCTGTATCGCATTTGCACGAGGGCACAGGGAAACTGTGGAAAACCTTTGCCGACACAGGGGTCTACATTTTCGCGGAATTAAATTATGCCAGTGTCGAAAAATCAGCAATACTGAATCACAATAGTCACTGGTCCTATCCAAGTATTGACCCGAGCCAACATCGCTCGCCACGGGAGCTCACCGCATTCGCACACTGATCGTTGTGCACTATTTCTCCCCAAAATATGAGGACTGCCTCCCACGGTCGTCCATTTTGCCCCATTTTCGCGTATATACACGGAGGAACAAATGGCCGCGTAGTACATCTCTTTCGCCAAAGGACTACGACCCGATGGCTGTGGGACTCTTTCTCGCTAGTTCTCGCCCAGACAAAACATAAAGTACGCTGCTTTACGAGCAACGTCACACTATAAAGATAAATATCGAGGATGTAAGAAAACGTTTACGTTGTCGCGCCGCTTAGTGCATTAGGGAGGTGCGCTGTGCAACTCTTTCTCCCACAGCACGCAGGCGCCTCGAGTCTCCCGCTGTACCGTGGGATGAAAGAGAAGGAGAGAGAAAAGAAGTAGAAAAATAAAACGCGATACTTTACTCGGATTCTCCGAGGTAACCGCTACGAGGCATCCACAGGTGTATATAATACCCCGTAGAATCCTTTATATCTGTAAGGAGGATGGAGGTAGTCGAACAAGTTCGAACGGTGTGTCCCGTTAATAATCCCTAACGTGTGCCATTCGACTTGATACATATAATTCTCCTGTATAATGATTTCTATCTGTCGCTCGTAAAGAACAACATGCGAGGGTTGATCTTTCCGTAAATCATGTATTGAGGTCGTAATGACGTTTCGTACGCATATGAAATAGAAGAATCAGTGATAGGCATACGTAGGCTCATGAGGAATATCACTTTGGTTTCCGCCTTCGACTTGATTGAAAATCATGTCCAAGGCGTCAGGTAGAGCATTACAAACTGTTAGATACGTATTTTTTTTCATATGCGGAAAAACTGTTTTAAGGGGCTATACCAGTGTGAATGCTGGAAATTTAGGTGATTTTCGGGAATTTTTTGGAAGAAAAGTACTCAATTAAATGTTTCGGAAAATGAAGAATATATTTGGTTATATTTGACCTATATGACATAATTTTTACATATAAAAATGTTGAGATCCAAGCGACTTATGCGCTGCCTTCGGAGGCGCCAAAAAAAGTTCCTTCACTGCTGACATGATTCCGGCCGATTGAGTGGCTGAATCCGAAAAAGGAAAAAATGTCGTTAAACTGGAAGGTATTCTCTGTACAATGATGTAGGATTTTCGAAAAATATCAAAATCTAACAAAATAGCGTCGTTATGAAAAAAGTCTGTTTTCTTGTCTATAAAATGGTCGTTTTTTTCAATGCCAAATCGTCAATTTTCATCCAATGAAAAATATCCTACGTCATTGTAGAGTAAATATAATCAAAAGTACTCAGTTCAAATTTCAAGTCAATCGGATAATTGCTCTTTGAGTTACAATGTCAGCAAATTTGAAAAATCTCATTTCGAGAACAACGCGTTTAAAAATTTAACTATCGATTTTTGCAAGTTAAAATGATTAAAGATTCGGCCTTGAAATTTTTACAGAATATCCTCGAAAGTATAAACTGTCGAAAAAGGCAAAAAAATCGATTTTTTTAAATTGTGAAACTGGTATAGCCCCTTAAGGGGCGTAAGCACCCCTTAGAGTGAAACATGTCAAGGCCAGATTTTGCAGCTTCACCCACAAGTATAGATCCGAGTGTGTATGAAGACACGTTCATTCCGTATAGCTGGCGTAGTTGTAACGTTTCGAAAAAGACTCGGCGATATCCGTAATCGAAGATAAATTTCCTATCCGATGGATCCTTGAAACGACGCAAAAGGCGAGAAAAAAATTTCGACTTGTTTGGCCACTTTTTCGAAATGGCTAAAGTCCTAATATTTCCAACAGCCATAGCGGCGGTCCTATTTGAGTTACGGAGAGTTATTGGGGGGGGGGGGGGGGGGTTGAAAAGGATTTCGGAAAACTTAGAGGAGTCGTTGGATTTATGCCGAAATCTGGATTAGTTTTCGCGGAAAGTGCACTTGAAAACGGGCCAAAAACGCGACAAAAGGGGTATGGAAAAATGTATGGAAAAGTTGGCAAAAACCGATGCTCTGTCTTTGCAATTCTGCCAAAAATCGAAAAATTATCGGAGCTCAATAAATGAAACGGTATCGTAAAGAGAAAACGATCACCAAGAAAATGAGCACCGAGTGGAGTTGCAAATCCAAACAGGAAATAAATGAGCGAGGATTGGGTAAAGAAACTTTTTTTGTCGAAATGCAAAAAAATGTTGGATTATAAGATACCTCGTTCTCAGGATTACTAAAAACGTAGTATCGCTGTTTGTACAGCAACACCATCACTTGTTCAGAGTAAACAAAAAAAATTGAGGGCAGGAACCTCTACGTTCCTCCTCCCATCGCCCCTAACAACTTTCAATCACAACGTTTTCTGTGCTCGACATCGTCACATCTTTTCAGAGTGTAGTAGTAGAAAATATCATTTAATTAAATAAATAAACAACCGGAATGGGAAGACACAAGAGGAAAAAGGAAAAAGAAGAAAGGGACGAGCGGATATGGAAGAAATTAAAAGAATTAGAAAACCCTTTCAGAACATCAACGTCCGGCCACCCACTACCGATTTTCGCCAATGATGAAAAACCGACAGGTAAGATTTGGTAGTCGTAAATTGGCGATGTGCCCACACGAGTGGTGGGACAAATCGTTCACGAAATTGGGTTCGTACTTACACGAGTGGTATAGGCATAACCCAATCTCCCATATCTGTTTCTATAGAAACAGTAGTGAGTTCGGTCGATAATTCGATCGATTTGGATGAGGACTCAGCGACTGTCCCACCTGCTCAGATGCCAGACCTAACATCGGGAGATACAGTCGAGGGAAACGATCCCAAACAAACATTTCCTGTACCTCTGCACCTACGGAGGATACGACCAATGATGTGAACACAGAGGTCTTAAGAATCCTAGGAGAGGACCCACGAACTGAAAATCATCAGGTGGGAACTTTGCATTCAGAACTGGCACCACGATGGGAAAGCTGGATAATTGAAGGTTTAAAAAAGGAAACTAAAAATGAACTCTTATTAAAATGTCCACGCGCCGACAATTGCCAATTGGAGCCTCAAAGTTTAAATTCGGAAATAGTGGCCACTATGCAGAAGGCGGCCATAAAAAGGGGCAATTACGCCAGTAATATCCAGAGAACTATTAGTTCGGCGATGGTCGCTCTAGGATTGGGAATTACCATACTTCTGGAGGAAAAAGATCAAGGATTGGATAAAAATCAACTCTTAGAATACTTGTGCGACGCGGGGAAGCTGATGGCAGAAGCTCATCACCAGGAAGCATCAACGAGGCGATCATTTATATTACCAGGCATGGACAAGAACATCAAAGATGTTCTGGAAAAATGCAAAATGGACAATTTTCTCTTTGGACAAGATGTAGCAGACAAGATTAAGTCGACAAAATCAATTGAAAAGGTAGCTGCAGAAATGAAACAGAAAGCTGCTCCGAAAAAATTGCCATCAAGACCTGCCATTCAGTTAAACTGGAAGGCCCCATCCTCCAAAGTCCAATGGACATCGAGGATGGGAACCAAATCGACTCCCAAGGGGAAAATAGGAGCGAACACATCGAGAAAAACGTACCACTTTCCTCAGAACGACACCAAAACATATCGCCCACGATCGGGTCAACGACATTAATTTCAGAGGTACCGAAAGCGGGAAGACTAAGTTTCTTTATTGACAAATGGAAAAAAATTACATACAACATTTATTTTACGCTGCATTGAAGGTTATAAAATAGAATTTAATCGACCTGTTTTTCAAACGAAAGAACCAAATAACTTCAATCTTAATGTTTCTCCGGCTTCCAAAGACTGCTGGGACACTATCAATAGACTCTTGAGCATAGGAGCTATTCAACCGTGCCATGACCAGGAGGGTCAATTCATTTCCTCCTATTTTCTAATAGATAAGCCAGATGGAACTAAAAGATTCATATTAAATTTGAAAAAATTAAATATGTTTATTGACCCACCTCATTTTAAACTGGAAGACATCAATCTGGTTTCTAAATTAGTGTCCCCCGGCGATTACATGGCTAATTTGGACCTAGAAGATGCATATTTTCTGGTCTCAATCCACATCGAAAGTAGAAAACTGCTCCGTTTTCGTTTTCAATCGCAACTATACGAATTCGTCTGTTTACCATTTGGCTTATCCACAGCGGCTTTCATTTTTACAAAATCTTAAAGCCAGTATTAAAATTCTTACGTGAACAAGGGTTCTTATCTGTAGCCTATCTTGACGACATTTTATGTATAGTTTCAAATGTGACGTCATGTAAAAATAACGTATTCAACACAATACAAATGCTCCAAACCCTTGGTTTTATTATAAACCGACGAAAAAGTGAATTTACCCCTACGAGAAATTGCCAATTTCTGGGTTTTTCCATAAATTCGGAATACTCGACTTTAGAATTACCAGAAATGAAACGCCAAAATTTTTTTACACTAATTAGAAATTTAATATCGAAAATGATTGCAAGGACATTCGCCCAATTCATAGGAAACCTAATTTCCGCTTGCCCGGCAATCAAGTATGGTTGGTTATACACGAAACAATTTGAAAGAGAAAAATATTTAGCCTTGCTATCCAATGATAGAGACTATGAAGCAAGAATGACGCTAAAAGATTATTTACGCGAGGATTTTTCATGGTGGGAGAAAAACATCCTTACATCAGTGAATACCTTTAATCCACACACCTTCAAAAGAGTAATATATTCAGATGCTTCTCTATTAGGCTGGGGAGCTTTCTGTGAAGAACGAAGGTCGCATGGTCTCTGGTCATCAGAAGAGAGAAATTTTCATATTAATTATCTAGAGCTCCTAGCCGTTTTTCTGGCCCTGAAAGTTTTTGCCTCCGATCTTACACATTGCAATATACTCTTAAGAATGGGCAATACCACCGCAATATCATACGTTAATCGTATGGGCGGAATTCAACACCCTCATTTGAATAAATTGGCCAGAGAAATCTGGTAATGGTGCGAAGCCAAAGACATCTGGATCTTTGGATCTTACATCCCATCCAAAGAAAACGTAGAAGCCGATAAGGAATCCAGGATAGATAATATCGACACTGAATGGGAACTTGCAGATTATGCCTTCACGAAAATTATAAAATTTTTCGGAAACCCAGAGGTCGATCTGTTCGCGACCAGAATCAATAAAAAAATGTCAGATTTTTTGCTCCTGGTTCAAAGACCCTGAAGCGTCACATATAGATGCTTTCACCATAAATTGGGAAAATAATTTTTTTTACGTATTCCCACCATTCGTACTAGTACCACGTGTATTACAAAAAATTATCACGGTAAAATCCCAAGGCATTGTTGTTATCCGTTTTTGGACAGCTCAACCTTGGTTCCCTATCTTTGAATCTTTATTGATCGATGAGCCCCTCATATTTAAACCTAATAAAAATCTGTTGATGTCTCCTTGCAGAACCCAACATCCTCTGTCCCAGAAGCTGTCTCTGATTGCCGGCAGATTATCAGGACTACATTCACGAGGAGGAAGCTCTCTTTTCAAACTTCCGAGATAATGCTGGCATCTTTATCAGAAGGGACTATGAAACAATATTCTAGTCCAATCAAATTGTGGTGGCCGTTTTGTATTAAAAAAGGATCAGATCCATATGACGTTCTAGAAACTAATCTTTTAGAATTCCTTTCGGAAAGGTTTGAAGCGGGAGCGTCCTATGGGAGTCTCAATTCAATGAGAGCAGCAATATCCCTGATAGCTACGACAAATTTGTCCTCCAATCCATTACTCAATCGATTCTTTAGAGGTGTTTACCGACAACCTCCTTTAAAACCTAAATACGAAAAAACATGGGATCCTAAGACAGTGTTAGACGTTTTAGAAAAATGGTATCCCCCCAACTTACTAAAACTTTCAGAACTAACATTAAGGAGTAAGGCCACTGTAAATTTTTTGAAAAATCGATTTTTTTTTATTGGCTTAAAAAATAGTTTAAACCCTCTAGTTTAAAAATAGTTTAAATCCTTTTAACTTCTTTTTTTAATTTTTTCCAATAAAAAACTATTCGCAAAACTTTAAACGCGTTTTTCTCGAAACATGGTTTTTCAAAATGGCACGCAGCATAACTCGAACAATTTTCATTTTTTTTACTTGAAATTTTAACCAGATGTGAACATTTACATTATCTTGAGAATGTCGATCGGAATTTTCAAGAACTTTATTTATTGATTTTTTATTAACAAAAAACTTGTGGTTTTTTTTGTCAAAAATCAATTTTTTTTTTCAAACGCACGCCAAATCCACAAAAATTGATACTTTTTAAAATCCGATCGACATTCTCTAGCTATAGCCCTCTAGATTAATGGTTTTTTTTTGTTCTAGATTCAAAAGTGCACCAGTGGTGCTGCGTGCCGCGGAGCCCTGGAAGCAAAACATGTCCCGGGAAGATAGCTGTGGAACCGCCATTTTGTTTTTTTTTACTGTAAAAAAATTTTATAATAAAGTTTAATGTATGCCCGATAACACCATTAAAAGTTTTTTTTCAAATACCTTCAATTTCGGGAGCAAAAAATTAGTGAAAAAACCTTTTTGGGCCGTTACAGTGGCCTTACTCCTTAAAGCTGGTAATATTACTAGCTCTGGGAACCGCACATAGACTCCAAACACTCAACATCCCTCACAATTATCCCTCGTAAGGTTGAATAATATCAAAAGAAATGAAGACGGATTATAGGTAGAAATAAAAGATTTTATAAAAACTTCAAAGAAAGGCGTTACCCAACCACTATTAGTGTTACCCTTTTTCAAAGAAAAACCAGAACTTTGTATCGCAAGTACCGTTCTGGAATATATTGCGAAGACCAGTGCAATACGAAACCAGTGTGAAAAAATATTAGTTACTTGGAAAAAACCACACAAAGAGGTCTCGACCCAAACAATTAGTAGATGGATTAAAGCTGTTTTAACCACTAGTGGAATATAAGCCAAGAATTTACGGGCTACAGTACAAGACATGCTTCAACATCTTCCGCCTTCAGAAAGGGAGTAGACGTTAATATAATCAAGTCGACGGCCGGATGGTCTCGGTCATCAGAATTTTTTGCGAAATTTTATAATCGACCGTTACAACCATCAAAAGATAACTTTGCAAAGACTTATTCTCAACGAATAATTTTGTTGTAACTCGTATGAAATAATAAAAATGTTTATGCTCCGCTAAGGTGCGCTCTAAACATCTACGTTTTTCGTAATCGCGAGAACGAGGCATCTTATAATTAAACGATCAAACGAGCCCGCCGAAGGCGGGCGATGTTCGATCAGAATTATATGACGCCTCGTTCGAGAGGATTACCACCCACCCAATAAAAACAATTGGTCATTCCCACCCTTAACTGAAATTATGCTATTACCATATTGCACATTTTATTATTTCACGAACCTACTCTAAAAATATGATTGAAAGTTGCTAGGGGCGATGGGAGGAGGAACGTAGAGGTTCCTGCCCTCAATTTTTTTTTTGTTTACTCTGAACAAGTGATGGTGTTGCTGTATAGACAGTGATACTTGTTTATCGTTCCGAGTTCCAATTCCGAGTTCCAAATCCAAACGGGAAATAAATGAGCGAGGATTGGGTAAAGAAACTTTTTTTGTCGAAATGCAAAAAAATGTTGGATTTTAAATCTTTCTTTTACAAATGAATGTCGATGTATATTTGCTCCCTGAATACGAATTCATCGTTTATTATCCCCCAAACCCTCAATTTTCATGAAAAAAAACGTCGATAATGCATTGTATGTGGTTTACCGCCTTAAGTTTGATATTTGACAAAAACGCAAAAATACGTAAACTTTGATTTTATCCCTTCTTTTAAGTGTTGCCATTTTATTCAATTCAACGCACTTTCTAAATGTACAGTGAAAGCAAGAGGAAAATATGGCCACCATTTAATTTCTGGTTTTTTTTGCAGTGTACCGATAGTGGGTCTCCGAACGTTTTGCATTAGAAGAATTTTCGTTTTTGTTTTACTAGAATCGGTGGATTGCTTGCGGTTGGAACCCCAAAATTAGCCCTTGACGTGCTCAACTCTAATGATGTTGAAGTTTGCATCGTGGAAGTGCAACAAAAAATGTATTCTTTTAAATTATTTCAATTTTTTTGCCGATTTAGGCTGCGAAAGTCAATCAAACGTTTTTACAAATTCTTATTAGAGATTTACGAATTCAATCTGCAACAAAGTTGGCATCATTGAATTGCAACGAAAAACTTTCCCTATTTTTTTCTCAATTTTTATTAGTATCCCCGAACTCTTTTTGCAGTTTTAGGTTATGAATCGCTAATACGGATCTTGCAAAAAAAATTCAGTGGTATTTGTAGCCTAAATGTGCCAAAAAAAATCGGGCAACATGAAGAAAAATAATAGTATCATTGCATTCTAATGATGCAAACTTCAAGGTCATAGTAAAGATAGGGAAATAAAAATAGAAAAAAGAATTTTCGTTGCATTCCAACAACATCGTTTCAATCAACGTCTTGCCACTCCACGGGATCGTTACATCTTTTAAAACTGTTTCTCCGCCGATAAAAACAAACACGTATCTAATCATTATTAATGCTCTACCTTATATATGAGTTTGACCAAAATCGAAGGCAAACACCAAACTGATGTCCCTTGTCAGTACGAATGATCGGTAACACAGAAAACCGAATGATCCCTTTCTCCCAATTTCCCCACCCTTTCGTTCTCTTTTCACCCCTGTTTTTCTCTCTCCTCCTTCGTTATTCGCATCGCGCGTCGAGCTCATCGAATCATGACACTTGTTGCTCGATGACCCGCATCACACACGCAAACCAGGTATCAATTGCTTTCCAATCGCGGATTTTACACCGCTTCTCATATTCTCGTAAGCTTCAATTATTGTTTCCTATTGAAATGTTTCTCGCACCAGGAAGAGAAATTAACTCGGGAAATATTGGAACATTTAGTAAGGGATAAGAGTGGGCGCAGTTTGAATAATTTTTGCCCTGGCGTTGTATTTTCCAATGTTCCTTCATGAGCCCTTGCAGGCCCTTTGCGACCCATTACCTTCAATTCTTAAACCCCACTTGTCACTCCAATAATTCCGTTTTCCTGGAATTGCCCAAGAGCGTCGCCCACAGCCGCTCGCTTCCTCATGCGCTCCTGTATCACATTTCCACGAGGGCGCAGGAAAACTGTGAGAAACCCGTGCCGACACAGGCTGCGATGTGTACTAAGTTTTAATTGCGTTGCTGTAAAAAATCAAGCGGCCACCCATCCAACTATTGGCCCAGGACAACGCTGCTTATCATGGGAGAATGCCGTGGCCGCACCCGCTCGTGCAGAAATGTGACCGGGCATTCCCTACTTTGTGTCCGTCGCTGACCAGACTTGCCGTGTCTGATTTACCTGATCGGGCCCTTTTTACGGCTTACCCCCTATGTTTGTAAATTACAATCTTCTGTCTGGTACACATTGCGAGCAAGTACATCTACACATAATGTCTACCCGACCAGAACATTAACATGTCCTGAAAAGTGGAGCTTGTCTTTAAGAACTAAAGAAAAGCTACTTTGCTTTGCTTGCTCACTACATCAAAGATATTTATAATTAATTAGGATGAAACTAATACATCGTAGACGATGTATTGCATTGTAGACGAGGATAACAATGCTTATCATAAATACCAGGATTATGATAACTAATGATGTGAGCATAAAGAATAGCCAAATTATTTTATGGGGCAAACAAGTAAAGTAGGTCATTGCCGGTTTTTGAACGCCTTATCGCCATGTTGGAAAATGTCAATATTCTGGCCGGGAAGACAGTACCTGAATGTATTTCGCCAACAATTCGCCAGGTGGCTACAAGCGAAGAGGTTCACGTAAGCAAGGCACCATCGTACGAGGATAAAAGTTCGTTCTGTGAGTTATAACACGTACAGAAGTGCTATGTTTACAGCGTGCACTTACGCTTATGATTTTGCATTCTAGGCCTTTTCGCTCGGAAAGTAATCTGTGTACGTTTTTCTGTCTCTTTGTCTATCAGGAAATGCGGGCAAGCTTATGTATACACTTATATACTACCTTAGCAAGTATATAACCAGAAAACAATATGTTGTCGAAATACTAAATTGAATACACTGCCGATTTTACCTCTTCAAGGATTCCAAAAATGCTGAAACGTCATTTTTATTTTCCTCGTTTGTTCCGGGTTATTTCCCGATCTATTCCCTATAACTTTCCTGCTCATTTACGGCTTGTTCTCCGGCCCGTTTCTGATCAGTTCCCCAGAAAGGGAACGGCGGATCGGGACCTAGCCTCAGACCCGTTACTTTGCGAACCTATTCCAGGGTGGAAGGCCCGACCAGAGCCTGATATTATCTAGGGAAGGCAAATCAGGGGCCACTACTTTTTCCCGACTCAAGTTTCCACACGGGCGGTTGATCATCCATTTGGTGTGTTCCCGTGTTTTTAGGGTAACTCTTGCCTGCTTGTCATTTTCTACCTCAACCTGTACCCTTTGGATTTCCTCTTAAAAAAGTATTCAGAGCTATTTTGAGAACAAGAACTCAAATGTTCTCGATACCATCACCAAGCGATCGATCTTCCGCGATTAAAAATATCTACTTCAGTGTGAAAGGTGGCGTGGGACAAAAATGGAAGAATTTTGTGGCGAGAATGAAACAGCTGTGATGGAGATACCGTGAGCGTTTTCCGGTGGTCGTTCATTGTTGGTTTTTGAGCCCGAGAATGTCATGTACCCCGCGTTATCTCTATATATGCGGGTAGGTTTGGTTGCGAAAACGGATACTCCGTTTCCTCCTCCCTCTCTCTCTCTCTCTCTCTCTCTCTCTCTCTCTCTCTCTCTCGCTGCCTCTGTCTCTCATTCAGTGACTGGCTCTCGACTCGTATCAACGGCACGAGATTGGGGTCGTTTTAGCGGTGGACCACGGCGCGTCCGCACCGGTAGAGCGCCCGCGGCTGTTCGCCCCGGCCACTGACAAAATCATGAGCCACTTGTTGATCCCTGATGACCGGTCGTGCCAAAACCGCTGTTATCCGGAAAATCCCTTCCTCCCTCCACCGACCCGCCGCTCGTACTTTCCGTGCAACGGGACCATTCACAGCCCGAAAATATCATGCACCAGGGGCGCTTTTACGCGGAAGATGTTGCCTCCATTCCCCTTGCTCTTTCTCCCTCTCGCTCGTCCTCTTGCCCTGCTTGCGACAAATTCCCGCGGGTCGTTTCCAAAGATTATCCTCGCTCCTGCGTTCCAAAGTTTGACCCGTTTGTCGGATTTCCGGCTCTTCGGGATCCCAGACGCCACATTTTCATACCCACCCAGTGCAGTTTCTTTACCCTAATTTTTTCAACTATTTTAAGTTCGCCCAACTATTCCGTCATGTTTTAGACGAATTATTTGGCGATTGGCTAGAAGCGAAAAGTAAAAATGGGTTTTATTTTTAACCTCGAAGCTTTGGTTCTTGAAAAAAAATTCCAGAAGTTACGGGGCTTCAATGATTTATCGGCTTGTCGAGTGTTCCCCGTTTATTATCGCCGTACTGCTGTTCTCTCGCATAAGCATATCTCCGAAAGATTCGCGGAACAACGGAGCCCGTTATATTTACTGACTGGTCCCAGCTGGCGACCAACTGTTGGCTTATTTTTGAACCTCCGTCGTATACACTTCACAAAACCACCGAATTTTTCTCTTTTTTTGTTTACTTGTCCTCGTCTTTCTTTTGTGTCTCGGTACAAATGTCCCTTGCGTAATTTCGAAACTTGTCGCGACAAGCGATTTTATCATCTAAGCAATTTACATCACATAAGCCATTTATTTGTTCATCAATATCTATTTTGTCCCCTTCAAAGTAATCCTCCTGATATAATACACTTGGGCTGGCGCTTCTTCCAATCCTCGAAGCACTTCTGATATTAATTCCTTATGGCTTTTTGGTATGGCCTTGAGCTCTACCAGCGATGCGGACTTTATCTTCTCAATCGGGGAAAATCTCCGTCCTTTCATGGGTCTTTTCAGTTTTAGGAACAGAAAAAAGTCGTAGGGGGCCAAGTCCGGTGAATACGGTGGCTAAGGCATGATTACGGTGTTGATATTGGCCAAAAAATCACGAAAAAGCAACGATGTGTGGGCAGGTGCATTATCATGATGCAAAACCCAAGAATTGTTTTGCCACAAATCGATAGCAAAAAATCGCCAAGCATACCAAAACACGTATAAGTTTTATGCTGTCAAAAACAAACTAAATATGCAAAATGGCTGATAATGTCAACATATCATGGGGACATGTGTACCAACATAACGAAAAAAAATCGATAATCAAATGTACGTAGCCCGCGAAGTTTGAAAAGTCGCCTTATTTTTTTAACAAACCCCGTACACATTTATGCCAAATACCTACACGGGTTCAATCCTAATCCTGATCATGGTCCGTCAAACACTCGTGCACACGGAGATGACAACAATTTAAACCTTTTTTCTTCGGGCCCGGATCATGATATTTTCTTCCTGCTTGTGTCTAGAAAGTCAGAATAACTGTTTCAAGCGGTACAGAGCGGGAAAAATCGTGGGCAAAAGCTAATGTGTGCGCGCGCGTGTGTGTGTGTGGGTTTTTAAATGTATATATACACTGAATTAATCGAAAGTGTATAATTTATGAACATTTTATATGATTCAAACGCACCTTGAGACTATTCATGGTATATTAGTAAATATATACATATAAATATAAAGTAATATATATATATATATATTCAGATATACATATAGCATATCTTAAATATATTCGGATATCCTATTAAAAATGTATAAAGCGTACGTTAGTCATGCAATTTCAATATATTTTATATGCATCTTGAATGTATCTTTTTTCAGATGTCAGCATACATTCTCCGTTATGTTCCCCAGTATATTAAACATATATTCAGTATACATACCTAATATATTTAATGTACATCTTAGAAGCTATTTATATTTATATATAGCATAGATTTTTAATCATATCCAAAATTATACTTGACATATTCAACTTTTCGTACAAAATGTATTTAATATATGTTTTATGTATCTTTCGATATATTTTTTTATATATTTTATTTCCATGTGGGGAAGAAACGCATATATTCGTGATCGCGATATGGACATAGCTATGTGCACCCATGAGATTCGAAAAAGGACCACGTACAAGCAAACAACTGCGCAACTTTACTACTCGACTTCGAAGAATAACTTATTTAGTGCCAGTTCGCCGAGACTAAATCTTCCTACTAGTTCAAACGTTTTGTCTCACTTCATTCGAAAAATTGTGTCCAAATTGAGCCGATTTTTCCTACACTGGAAGAAAAGAAGACATGGGCTGGCCAAATCCCTCATTGGAGAATGCCAACGAATTATTTATTGAAATAAAAAAAAAAATAGTTTGGCTCCGGTGGTCCTTCGAGTTAAGCGACGTTGGGCATGGCCAACACTCGGAGCGGTGACCGCTTAGTCGTGCACCGGCTCGCGCATCAACGAGTCAGCGGAAGGCCATAATACTTCTGAGACTACGACGTTTAAGTTTGCATCGATAGAATCCAACCGAAGTCATTTCTTTCTAGTTGCTCAAAAGGTTTCTTGGCCGATTGAAACTACAAAAATCACTCAAACGTTTTTACGTCTTGTCATTCGAAGTCTACGTCGGTGCTTAAAAAAAATTTTTGGCCATTTTGTACATCGAAAAAAATATAGATATATTTTCTAACAACTTGGTATTCATACTAAATAGATGTGTAATTAATTTTATGAGTGAATCACTTTTATGTACGAAAAAAATTGTTAAATTCACACATGATTTTATACCCATCATTGTGGCCCAACCCCTTAAGTACTTCTAATAGCCCAAATTCGCCAAAAAAAAGTTCGGTCTACGAAACTTTCTTTGCGTTCCAACGACGCAAACTTCAATATCATGGGATTTTTTAAAATCTGTATTACATCGATGAATTGATATTGAATTTTTCCAGACCCTAGCTGTAAAATTATCATTTGTTTCTCGTTATACGCAAATGAGAGTTGAACAGCATGTGTGTTGCGTTTAAGGGGTTAATGTTACATGCTTTATAAGAGATACCTCCAGAAGACGCTAGTAAGAGAAGATCAAGCGTAATTTCGTAACGATCGAGATAGGTATACGTGTACAGATGCATTTACAGATAAATGTGTCGATAGCTGGAGACTAGAAGGGCGCAAGTACCTGAGACACTAGCTCCGATAAACCCTTCGAGTTAGGCCCTTTCGCGTGCCAGATTCCGATATTTCTTTATTATTGTGATTATTGCATAAAAAATGCTTGGCATGCAGCTGTAATAACGGTGATTGACCGGGACTCACTATTACATCGGTCGGTTGTCTCGTCCCGTACTCTTCTTCTCTCTTTCCCTCTCGAACGATCAAGCCGCCCGATTATCCGTCGTTACGTCCAGGCACGTACGTCTAATATCGGTACGCCATCTACGAGTATTGCCTTGGCTGTTCTTTTTACCGTTTTTTTTTTTTCATGCGTTTTACAATTCCCCTAACTGCATTGACCTCGTACATCGACGAGGGTTCTTCGTACCTCGCGTATGCCTTTTGTTGTAAAACGTCTTACGTTTTTAGCAACAATTGGTTTTCTTGTGTTCTTTCCGTTCATTTTCCATTTCAAATGATTTTCTATAATCAGGTCGTTTTTACTTTTACCGCACATTTGTCACCTCACTTCCCGGTTCCTGATACACTGCTGTGTCGATGGAATTGAAGTTTGCATCGTAGGAGTGCAATGCCATTATTTTTCGTTATTCACTCAAATTTATTTTAGGAGATTTTAGCTACCAGAATGTTTTAACCATTTTTTAAGATTTTTGTTGGGAGAGTTGTAATTGAAAATCCCCAAAAAATCTTTGGTATCACAATAAAAATGAGTAAGTGAAAATATGAATTTAAATTTTCCTCGCATTCCACCGATGTGAACTTCAATGGCATCTGTGCCGCATATGCACGAGGGCACAGGGAATCTGAAGAAAAGCCGAAAACAGGCGACTGAGCTTTACGGACTTTCCGTCGTGTCCGTCATCGTAACAAACCCAAACAAACTCAGTCAAACCTTCTCCCACTTGGTAGTCCGCTTGCAAGCCAGTAGCAACCCATGTGCCAATCCATCCAAGTATCGTCCACTATACTGGCGGTTCTTTTTCTGCTTTCCCTTAATTTTTTTTTCTTTTCGACTAGGTTAATTCCGGGGAATTGGCCAAAAGGGAGAGATGGCCAATAGAAATGTTTCATAGAACCGTGCACTAGATTTCACCTGGTACTGCTTAATTCGCCTCGCGTCGTCTACGACTCTAGTCTAAGGCTAGTCTAAGTCTAGTCTAAGTCTAGTCCAAGTCTAGTCTAAGTGTAGTACAAGTCTAGTCCAAGTCTAGTCTAAGTCTAGTCTAAGTCTAGTCTGAGTCTAGTCTAATTCTAGTCTGAGTCTAGTTTGAGTCTAGTTTGAGTCTAGTCTAAGTCTAGTCTAAGTCTAGTCTGAGTCTAGTCTGAATCTAGTCTAAGTCTAGTCTAAGTCTAGTCTAAGTCTAGTCTAAATCTAGTCTAATCTAATTCTGCGAGCAAAAGTTTGGCAAAAAATGTTAAGTAAAATCCCTTTTTATTATTCTGTCTACTGCTAAATTTTTTTTAAGGTTTCATATTTTACATTGTGGTGATGTTATTTGTAAGAGTAATGGTTACTTTTCTAGTTCTTGAATAGTTCACGACCAGTGCTTTGTTATAACCTCAAGATTTCGCATGTATTGTTTCTACTTGTATACACTTTAGATGTGACCATCTCTCTTGGGAGATTAGGAGAGATGGCAACGTACAGTCGGTGTATGGTGGCCATAGTATTAGTTGTAATGTGTTCAAGCAATTCATTTTTTTTTTTTACATTTATTTTAGATGCCTATAAAGTACAAGAGAAAAGCAAGTGCTCTACGAGGGAACTGGACTCACGAATCATTAAGAGCAGCTATCAGTGCTGTCAAAAATGATGAAGACCTCAGAAAGACGATATAAGAACAATGACAAAAAATGTTGCAGAGAAAATTATTATGAAACTCGTCTCATCGAAGACTGGCTGCAGTAAATAGTGTACCAATTTTGGGCACACAAAAATTATACTGATTTCGATTATGTGTTCTAGATTTGGCCAAAAGAAAAAACAATAAAGAATAAAAACATAAAACCAAAGAGAAAACCGAGAGCATAATGCTGGGGAACTGGCCATCTCACCTCTACTCCTATGGCCGTCACACCCGGATACTCCGGGAGAGATAGCCGATCGTGATTTTACACAAATAGTAATTTTAAGGTTGATCTGATAGGAGTTTGTTTTAATTTCGTAAATTATCTTAACGTTTAATGTTCAAAGTTTAATTACAAATGGAGATAAGTTAAGAAACGTCTCACGTTTATTTTGACGGATCCTTGAAACAACTGTGGCCAAGTACCCCGGACTTACCCTACTACTTAAATTCTTGCCGTGCGAGAATTATTTTTCGTTTGGGATTCCTTCGACCCCGTACGCGTGTGAATTACTTGTAGGGCGAGGTCATAACGATAACTATTAATGTATATTGTTCGACGCTTTTCTCTCCGCGCTCACTTTTTAGCCTTATCGATAATAGGCTTGCCGATGTTCAAGCTCACAGGCACAGGACTACGTGAGCACAAGTGAATCTGCCTGCACCATATGAATTTTTAATCGGGCAATCTCAGACCGCGATACGGCGGAGTTAATCTTCGAACCGGACTAAACAGAGCAGAGAGAAAGAGACGCTTAATGCTGTGCAGTTCGAGCTAATTACAAGGGTAATTGAGACCGAGTAGTCGTTCGCCCAAATTGAGTGGTCTTCCTTCTTTTTTCCCTTCTTTCGTCTTTTCGCTTCTCTCACTGTGCACAAACTTTTTCTCGTATTGAAAGAGCGAAAAGAAACGGCAGACCCCTGGGAATTCGGAGTAAATTTTTCTGCCTCTCGAATATTAATTAATACGAATCTGCTAGCTGATGAAGAATATGCAAATAGATGCATTGATCATGGATACGTACGTTTAGCTGTAATTGTATTAATTGAAATATTCAGCCAAGCAGATTTGTCACGGAGACTTTTGAAAGTTTGTCCGCGTGTTTAATCGAAACGTTGTTTGGACTTGCGTGAAATTCCGGGATTATCGAACGTCCAAAGCCTCGGGTTGTTACCCACCGTTGGCTTCGCCATCCCTTACACGTTGGGCGTTATCCCGGATCGAACTTGCGTCAATGGCAGGTTTTGAGGGTTCTGTAGCCACTGGGAAGCCTTGTAACTCCAGGTTCGTCCGTCTGGTCTTCAAGGGATCATCCACAGTGTGACCGTCCGAAAAATAGCCGATTTTCGCGATTTGTTTAGGTGGATAGGATAAGCTAAGCGGTCAATTTTTTTTTACAAATTGAAGCACCGATAAACAATACAAAATGATTTCTTTTTAAATTTATTTATTTATTGTTTAACACTGTTTTTATTTGCGGGAAATTGTGTGGAAAAAAACGGTGTCCAATGGTCGCCAGGATTGCGGCCGCAAATTTTATCTGAAACAAAAACTTCAAAATGATTATTAATCTGTAGGAAAGCCGCTATGTTCCTATGGAAGTTTTTTTTTAGTGAAAGTAAAAAAATGGCGGCAGTTTGAACTAAAATGATCAAATTTATCCTTATTTTCGACATTTTTTCGTAAAAAAACATAGGGAGATTAAAAAAAGCTTCCATAGCAACATAAGGAAAAATTTCAAACGAATAGCTTAAAAACTCTTCCTTTGAGAGTGGTCACCGTTTTGAAAAACATCATTCCGAGAAAAACGCGTTTAAAGTTCTAAGAAAGGCTTAACTTTTTCTAAGAAAGACTGTAATAACAGAATTAGTAACGACGGAAATAAATCGAATTTCGATCTAAAAATTGGACAGAACGTTTATAACCGTGTACACTATCGGATAATGCAACAACAAAGAATGGATTTTTTTAAAATTATACACTGTGATGATCCCTTAAAGCCTTGGATTAAAAACTATGAAATAATTTGGGAGAATAACATTTGGTTACTTTCAAGTAAAGTTATCGCAAATGCTGTAAAATAATTTGATTCGAAAAAAAAAAGGTTTTCAATTAGATTAGACAAGGCACTGGTTGCAATAACTTTGACACTATTCGAAAGACTTTACATGTCGAGTGTTGATTATTATCGATGCTTGTGACATGTTGCTGTTTTATAAACGACAGATCGATTCGCAAATTTTTTGAAAATGTTTAGTCTTCAATTCTATTAGTGTTTGAAAATCGCAGTGACTGTCTGTACATTCGGATTTTCAGACTGAACGAAAGCTAATAGAAACTTCGCCTATCTGAACGAAGTTGACGTAAAAACGGCTACAGCTATTTTTGTGGACCTTTGTCACGTAAAGGTCCACAAAAGATCCACAAATTCTAAAGGGCCTTTAGAATTTCCCTGCCCATTATTTCATGTGTTTTGAATATTTTTTTCTGGTGCAACTATTGGAATGACGAGGTCGGGATTTTACATACGATTGATACATAGTTTCGCTAAGTTCGAGTTTTTTGTCAATTGATAAACACTGATAAACCGTAAAGTTATTATTGTTTAAACAAAGTGCCGTCGCATTGTCAATGGGTGTAGATGGTTCTGGCAACTAGGGCGATCTGAAATGGGAATTGGAAAAATATACTTTTAGTGTGATAATGAAACTTTCGTAAGACCGGATACTATTCTGAAATTCTGAAAATTACGAAAACGGGAAGCTGTAGTGAAAGAAAATCGATTTTCTACCGTGAAAAACAACTGTAATGGTTGGTTATTAACAAATGGATAAGCATATCAACAGTAATCCAGCCATACGATAGAAAATGGTGTCAGCTCTGCTATTTCTGAATTTGAAGTGAATCGGACGAATACATTTTGAGATACGACGAGCACTGCTTATTAAAGCATATAGTTTCGAAAAAACTGCAAAAGGAAAAAGAGTGAATGGCAGCGGCCTGGTTCGCCGTATGCACTGGGCGATTTGATCCTTTAAAAAATCGTCATAAATCAGTCAATTTTTTTTGGAATTTTCACAAAATCTTTGTTGCAATCTAAAGTTAACTATAAAGTTGGCATCAAGCCATATAGAAAACGGTTTTTTCTAACTGCATAGAAAACGTGATTTTATGAATACATAGAAAACGTGTTTTTCATAATAACCTTGGTATGTAATTCGCATCACGATATGACAAATCCATTCCCGGCATACAAATTAACGAAGTTTCCGGCAGACATGCGAGCGAAGTTGCGGGCAAAGCGTAGCTCAATATTAACCCTGCGTGTGTACACTGGGTCTTTGAAGGAACAGTCGAAATTTGAAACTCAAATTTCCCTCTCACGAATAGAGGGCGGGCTTCGGCTACCCCCCCTAAAAAATCTAGGTAGCAGTGGGGACTAAAGGCCCAAGGGACGCCCGGGTCTGGCAGTTTACTTAAAAACGCCAGCCAGTGCAAGTCGTGTCCGTTCCCTATAAGGGCCAGTGTACACACGGCGTCGGTATTTTCGAAGGTTCGTGAATGCAGTTTTTTTTGCTTTTCTCGTAGTTTTATAGTATTTTCATGGCTACAATAAATGTTTTATGTAACTTGATGTTGTTTCGGTTATTTTTTACGGACTTTTATCTCAAAACTGTTTTTTGTTGTTATATTTTTGGCTTATAAGTCCGTTATTTTTCCATATTTTTATAGAAAATAAAGTTTTGCTATATTATTTCTTGCCTTCTTTACTTTCTTGCTTTTTAGATTTTTTAAAATTAGTCCATGCTTTTTCGGGAAAACATTTTTTTTTGTTCTAACAGTTTTTGAAGATGGGTGAAAGAAGTGCATCTCAGGTTATCCACAATTTACACAACCGTCGCCCTGGCGTGTTGTACGATGAAGGAAGTTCGAATGAAGCCGGTGGAGGAGAAGTTCACGAAGAAAACAAAAAAAAACAATGTATTCTTGTGCATCGTGCGAAACGTTGGTTTGCGATGATCATCGAACGCACTTTTGCCACAATTGCGCACGTAAATTCCTTTTTTGTCACTAATTATTATTAATGTTTCATAATTTTTGTATTTGCAACAGTAAAAACTCATTTTGGACCAAATAATTACCGTTCCGGTTATTATGACATGCTTGAATCCGTAAAATATTCCCCACTTTCAGGTGCTTAAATAATTCAACTTTTTGGAGCCCACGCCAACGGCACTATATTCTTTTGAAAGCTCATAGTCTAAGCTACACAAGCCTATAACCGTTTTGTTAAATATTTGTTTATTGTAAAGTTACGATTTTTTAAACAAAATTACGTTTTTTCCGCTTTTTCCACTATTCTTCAATTTTCACTTACAACGGTTTTACACTTTCGACTTTGGCAACTTCTGGGTCATATAGTAGACACTTCAAGAAGTAACCCAGAATTTTTTCAGATTTTTCGAAAGCGTAGAAAACTGAAAACCCGACTGGTCCGTAAAAGACCCAGTGTACACACCGTGTCTCGAAAAATATAGTGTACACACGCAGGGTTAAAATGAAAAGTGCACGCAACGAGTCGCGAAACCTTACGATACGACCCCAACATACTCAACCAAAACTTCAGATTTGTCGATTATTTATCGTTCAGTTTCCACAACAATGACACGCACAATATAAACAATAATATTAACCCTTCATAACGCAACAACGTAAAAGTTTAGAAATAGTTGAAATTGTGCTAAGTTTTAACAAATAAAAAAAATGTATTATTTTTATTTTTTTTCTTCGGTCAGGTGGCTAGTTATGAAGCAATAAAGGAAGTGTGACAGACATGTTACATTGTGTCGTAATTTTCCTTTATGATGTATGGAATGCTTCGAACCAGTTATTCTGCTTTTTGTAGCACATAGCCACGCCATATTTCACGCGTAGTTATTGTCTTTTTTTTCTTTCGATTTCCGCATTCTCTACACTCACTCGAATCTTGCAATCTCGCGATAAGTGAACTTCGAACAAATTTTGATCCAACTAACGCCATCTGGAATGCATGAGTTACACTAAAAAACCATAGAACGGTTTGTAGCCGTCGTGTGGCATTGATTTAAAAATGGATTGAATGTCAATATGGGAGTTTATGCGGACTTGGATGGTTTGTTACAGGACTGTCACACGGTTATATCAAGGGTTAATATTTTTCAACTCTTCAATGCTCCATTTTTATTGCAAACAATAAATGAGGAGCTGACGAACATAACCGGAATTGTTCGTGAATTACTTTTTTACAGGAGAGGTCAAAAATAAAAATAACCAAATAGAGATGAGTTAGAATTTATAAGCTTTAACATATGACGGCTTTATCAAAATTTAAGCCTAGACCTGTCTTTAGTTTAATAAAAACACTAACTGCCATGTGTTTATTTTTATTTTGGACAACTCCGCTTTCGAATGAAAATCTTATGGACATATCCCGTTATGAAAGAAAACAGATTCTTTGAATTGAATATAAATTTGTTTTTTATTGTCAGTTTAATAATCCTGTACAAATTCTTCCATGTCAGGCTCACAACAATCGTATTCAATGTCATCATCGTCATCACTGTTTTCATCCATACCACGGACAAATCCGTTTCTGCTTGGAAGGGCAGTTTTCAACTAAGTTTAATGTGTTTAGAGCCGGAGTTGATGCAAAATATTTTGGGAGCTAATAAAGGTGTGCTTGAAGAAGACGAAAAAAAAAACAAATTGACGTAATGTGGACAAGGCTTTGTTCGCCAGCTCCTCAAATATGAAGGATTTATAACACAATGTTCAAATTATGTTAAACTTTGCATCGTTGGAATTCAACGAAATAATTTTTCACCGAATTTCCCAAATTTTATTTTTAACAGATTTAACCTACAAAAATATCGTGACCATCTTTTGGGCTCTTTATTCAGCATTTTTCAACCCGAATCTACAAAATATGATATTCGATACCAATAAAAATAAGGAAGTAAAATAAAAATCGCTGCATTCCAACGATGCAAACTTCAAGCCCATATTTTTTAGTCAAGGCTCAGCTCCGGGTTTAACCATTTTCAATTGGCGTTTTCACGAAACTTTCTCCTTCGGAATTCTCACTACGAGGGGAAAATAAATGAATCTCATCCTAATTTTTTTCTCAAATCGTTCGGTACCTTCCGTACGAAGGTTACTCCCGACGCACAGTAGGAGAAAAGCCCAAAAACCTGGCCAAAACCTCAAATGACCTTTGACGGGAATGAAAATTGGCTTACAGGGGTTTTCAAGGTCGCTGATTACGAATCTGAAAGCCAAATTATCGTAAACAAAATGGCCGATCCAATATGGCTGACATGAATGTTAAAAACTTGCCAGATGTCGACAAAAATTGGTATTTACGGGTTTTCAAGGTCGCTGATTACGAATCCGCAAGCCAAATTATCGTAAAAAAAATGGCCGATCCAATATGGCCGACATGAACGTTAAAAAGTTACCAGATGTTGACAAAAATTGGTATATACGGGTTTTCAAGGTCGCTGATTACCAATCCGATATCTATTGTTTATAACTTGCAACAAAGAGCTTACAGCAAATTGTTATAAACAAAATGGCCGAGTATCCTGCTAAATAGATAAATTAATATATTTAAAAAAATCATCATAATAAAATAAACGTGAACAGTGTATTCTACGCAATTATTATTTTTATTTCCAAAATACATACGGAACGTTTCAAAAATAGAAAATTTTATTCTTAATCAAAATCGTAATCGGTGTCGGAGTCGGAGTCAGAATCATTATCCGAGTTTGTATCTATTACAACTCCCGGCACGGCTTCAATCTCGGCGCAAAATTCGTCTGCTGCAGCAGTCACTTTAGGAGCGATCAACATCGCTACAGCTTCCGGCGACAAACTCTTCAGCTTCTTCTGTGGTAGTCTTCTGACACTTGATCGTATCGAAAAAGTATCGAAAAAGTCTGTTTCGCGTCCTCAGGCACTACAACTGTACGTCCGGTGTCCTTGGAAATTTTTTCTACCATAAATTCGATCAAGGAAGCGAATTTATCGGATAAATGCTCGCTGATTATCAGAAATACTTCTTTCCTTGTCAGCACCAATTCTTTGTAACCGGATCCTGTAATGAAGACATAAAATTGTAGAAAATTGGTGTTAAAGGAAAAGATAAAATTTTCAATTAATACAAAAACTTGAACAATGTACATTATTTTACCAAATAAATAACCGCAATAAGTGAAATAATTTTAAGAAAATTAGACAGAAAATATTGACATGGATTTGGTTAAAAGAAAGCTTTGCTTACTATATAATATATATATATTCAAATATTTTATTTGAATGTTATAACATTTCATTCATATTTAAGAAATTTTTATGTGGTTGATTTTAATATGTATATATATATATGCATACGTATATATCATAATTAAATCACAGAAAATTTATATATATATATATATACACATACATATATATTAAAATAATTTATTTCAAGCGTATAACAGCCGTCTTGTCCGTTATGATGCTACTTCACCCATTCTCAGGTAGAGGCGCAGAGGCTGCTCAATAGTGCCGCGTGCACGCTCGGCTACCGCACGATGCGAAAAAAATCATAACGGACAAGACGCACGTTTTCCGCAGGTAACTCTTGTAAATTTCGAAAGCTTATACATTAAACTAAAGGCCGAGACTAGGAGCTTTGCAAAATGTGACAAAATATATAACTTTTCGGACCGTTGAAAATATAAGTTTTCAAAATTATTCAATTTTATTTATGCCGAAGGCTATACTACATTTCAATCATTTATACATAAACTTTAGATTCAACCGATGTAAAAACATGTTCTACATACCTCCAGAAGTCGTATCCATGTTGCAGAATTGAAATTAAACCCGTCACTTTAACGTTATGGGTTTTTGAAGTCAGCGTTATTTTCGTCTGTTCAGCGCGTGACACGTACACTCTTCACGAACACTAACTGCCAACTGACGCTGCGGCGCAGGTATACACTTAAAGGGCTTTCCCTTCCACAATAGAATGCAGTTACTAGTCCTCTACCTGAATGACTACTCAACTGACCCTATTTCGAAAATTTATTTTTTGGGGTTTTGGCCAGGTTTTTGGGCTTTTCTCCTACTGTGCGACGTGGCGCATATTATTCGACGTTCGTCCTTATGAATCATTATCTACGCCGTGAAAATAGAAACTCCGCGTTGCGGCTCCGCTGTCTTCGCTGAAGGATGCGCGCGCGCGATTTATTCAGATCGAAGAATAATCGATGACGGGAGAAAACGCGAGAGGAAAGAGGAATAAAAAATAAAAATGGAGGGGAAGTTGAAGTAGAGCTGCAGCAGGTTTTCACCTCTCCTGTTTGCTAGCAAATATAACGCAATCACCGTTCGTACCGTTATTGCATCAATATATATATATATATATATATATATATATATATATATATATATATATATATATACACCTGTATGTATTTGATTGGCATGCCATTCAGGTTGGATTTAGCTGTCCCGAACAGACGTTTGAAACCAAGTTTCCCTTTTCATGGTAGATTTATAGTCCGTCGTCGTGGAATAAATGACGAAGATTTCTCTAATTATGTACGCGGCGTTGTTTCGCTGATGATACGTTCGATTCAACAATTCTTCTCTCTTCCTTTCTCTCGCTCTCGATGGCTCTCCCTGCTTTTCTTTCGTCCTCTTCTTAGTCCCACGTAAGTATGCGGATTTTTCTAAATTACAAAGAAATCTTCCATGTTTTGTTTGCAGAATAAATCCGAATAATGAGATTGATTGTCAATATTTTTGTTCCATGCGATAAATTCGTATTCATTCTCTGTTCTCTCTCGAGCGGTGTATTTTGCAGCAAATTATAACGAATGTACATGAAGCATAGAGAGACTTTCGCAAAAGCACTCGGGCACCGTCGTCTCTCCCCGCGGCGGCTGGCATGATTTCTGGCTTCGAGTGTGTTATTTATGGTTCGTTAAATCCGATCCGATACGTAAACACAATTTAACCACTCCGATCGTATAAATTGTGGAAAATGTTTACGGGAACTTTTTCGCATCACGATTTTTCTGCGCCGCGACGAGATTATACTGCACGTTTTTCGTACTTTGTTATTTAACGAATGGAGGAATAGTTGTGACTAGATTGCTGTTGGTTGTGTCGATTTCACGTGGGGTCACGCGTGAAAGTTTTATAGGTCGGGCTCTAATGTATTTATTGCTATTTTAGTTTACAAGAAACAATGATAAGAATAGTCACAATATATAACAGAAAATATATTCATATTTATTGTTTCATATTATAGTTGTCATATTATATTCATTCAGTTGTTGTCATATTATATTCATAGTTTATTGTTTTAGCATTTTTCAATAACGGTGATGAAATATTCACAATGTATCGACATAATATTATGCAATGTTATATTAATGTGGTTTGATAATATTATAATTAACAGAGGACGCTACTATGACGTGCCGAAAAAAGGATTTTTTTTCTTACTAAATTACTTATTTGAGTTTGGAAAATTGAGTTTGAACATTGAAGTTATTTGGTACAATTTTTTTTTGAGCAATTAAATATTAACAACCTTATTGAGGTAATAATATCGCCTCTACGAAAAATGTGGTCCGACGGCCGGATCGATAACTTGATAGTGATTGGTCTGCAAAGAAACAAAAAAAAAGTTTCAAAATTTATGTAGATTTCGTTCTCGTTCTACGTAGTCATTTTTGGAATGAAAAGAAAGAAAAACATCACCAGAAGGCGGTTAAAAAAGAAGTAATTTTGGCGACATTTTTACTTATATTCGGGGACTTGAAAAATACTAAATAAAAAAAGGCCCCATATATCCGTAATCGTATAGCTAATACGATTACGGAGTTTTTGGTTCTTCAAGGGGCTATACCAGGGTGACACTTTAAAAAAATCTATTTTTTTTTGCCTCTTGAAAGTTATACTTTCGACCTTCGACAGTTTATACTTTCAAGAATATCATTATCATTTATATCATTTATATCAACATCATTTTATCTGGCAAAAATCGATAGTTAAATCTTTAAATGCGTTTTTCTCGAAATGAGATTTTTCAAATTTGCTGGCATTGTAACTCGAAGAGCAATTATCCGATTGACTTGAAATTTGATCTGAGTACTCTTGACTTTATTTACTCTACAATGACGTAGGATATTTTTGATTGGATGAAAATTGACGATTTGGCATTGAAAAAAACAACCATTTTATAGGCAAGAAAACAGACTTTTTCTCATAACTACGCGATTTTGTTAGATTTTGATATTTTTCGAAAATCCTACGTCATTGTACAGGTAATACCTTTCAGTTTAACGACATTTTTCCTTTTTCGGTTTCAGCTACTCAATCGGCCGGAATCATGTCAGCAGTGGATGAACTTTTTTTTGGCGCCTCCGAAGGCAGCGCATAAGTCGTTTGGACCTCAACATTTTTCTATGAAAAAATTATGTAATATAGGTTAAATATAGCCAAATATATTCTTAATTTTCCGAAACATTTAAATGAGTACTTTTCTTCCAAAAAAATCCCAAAAATCACTCAAATTTTCAGCGTTTACACTGGTATAGCACCTTTCAATTGAAAATCGAATAATTCCCTGCAGCTAAGGTTATGATTCCGGCCAATTCGAGAAAAACTCGTTTGAGAGTTTTAGTAAACGTAAATCGTTGCGCTACCTGCTGTCACAAAATCGTCTGTCACTTGGTCAGCTTTTAATATTTTGAATTAAACACTTTTTAACATATTCTTGAATATAAATACTTTGAGAAAATGCAATTAATATCGATGTTTTTTATCCGTCACAGTGGTATCCCGTCTCAATATATTAATATTAAACCTCAGTACAATAATAATATTTTTTCCACTTATAAAACTTTAAATATATTTTTTTTGACCCGCGATATTCATGCCAATTTAATATTTTCCGAAAGCGCATACGGTGCTGCGTACGATAATTTATTCCAACGTTTTTTTATATTAGAATACTGTGAATCTGATACGCGCGATATCATCGTTTTTAAATTAATCTACGGCACATCGATTTTCATACAGCAAACATGGTTTCAATAAATTCGTGATATTAAAGCCACGTTTATTCGTCGATTTGCGTCTGTTTGCCGCTTAAATCAGATGGGTACGAGACACAAATCCTGCAGATCTAATCGCGACGTGCCGATCGCACCTCATGATTGCTGCAGGAGAGTCCAGAATTGGAGAAATTCCTGATGGGATGAAGATTAACGCGACGGAGCTTGATGGCATCGTGAGAGTCTACGTATACATCTAATAATCCGGGTAAGAGAGGAGTGACGAGGGAGGAGACTGGACGATAACGGCCGTGATAATTCTGCTAATATCCGGTGCACAATGCATTATTCATGACAATAGTTGTCCTGCAACGTTGCAGCCGCAGACTCGTGGCGAGATGGGGGAGGAAAGATGGAGAGAATGAGAGAGAGAGAGAGAGAGAGAGAGAGAGAGAGAGAGAGAGAGAGAGAGAGAGAGAGAGAGAGAGAGAGAGAGAGAGAGACATAAACGTCCATCCTCATCGTAATTATGACTCATTATACAACTCAAGGGGCCCCCTTAAGGGGCAACCATATTGTCCAGATCTCGAGAGCTCTGATGTATGCCTATGCAAATCGTTGGTCTCGTTACTATGTTAGACGCGGTCTCGTCTATCGTAATTCGTCCGCATGTACACGGAATCTTCGTATCTTTAAACAAATCTCGACCCCCACGTCCTAGTACGGTTTTTTACTTCATAAAGTGCGTAATATGTCAATATACAGGGTGTCTTAAAATTACCTGATATTTAAATTTATGAATGAAACGTATTAGTTATTTGAAAAGTACGAATATTTTTATTTTAATATAAGGTACAAAGAAGGAGGTTATGCACGGAAAAAACAGAAACAGCGAAAATCACAGTATAAACCGCATAAAAACCAGGGTGTCATATTTCATTTTACAGTAAAACAGAGTAATGTAAATCCTGTCCTACAAAAATGACGAATTTTCCTGTACACACTGAGATTTTTACAGTTACACTGGCTTATTTACAGTTCGGTATTGTGAATACATCAGTGTTTTGAGTAAAAATATTCACCTGTAAAATTCACATGAGATCACTGATTTTTATACTGTACGCAAACTGCAAGGGTTACAGTGTACACTGTATTGATTACAGAGTGATTTATTAAATTTCACAGTGTGGCACGGTAGTTTTACTCTTCTTTCGATAGTCCGTGACGTTATCTGTGCACTCTGAGATTTTTACAGTTACACTGGTTTATTTGCAGTTTGATATTGTGAATACATCAGTGATTTCAGTAAAAACATTCAACTGTAAAATTTAAATGCGATCACTGATTATTATACTGTACGCAAATGAGGCACGAGGTGAGGCACGAGGCCAGGACACAAAGGATTGCCAGTTAGTAGTGCGTGGTTGATGGGACGCGGACATCGGAATTTGTGTAACGGAATTTAAGTTTAAATTTAAATTATAAAGAAAGAGAGAATTTTTTTTAAAGGTACGTTCTTGTCTAATTAGGACTTGTCTCGCACGTGGGGTGAGGCACGTGGCCAGGACACAAAGGATTGCCAGTTTGTAGTGCGTGGTCTATAGGATGCGAACGTTGAAATTTGTGCGACATAATTCAAGAAATTATAAAAAAGAGAATTATTTACAATAAGGTACGTTCTTGTGTATGTAACTGATTTTTAAAATATTTTCTACACATTTTTTTCAAACTTTTTTTTATGGATAAACTGTTTTTTGTGTGTCTACATAAACTCTGTCGATATAACTGGCGCATTCATTGCACATAATACAGATCAACGAACTGTCAAATTACAAGTTTTGTTAAATTTATATTACAGTGTTGAACTGCCAAAATTTACTTCTGACTACATTGTATTTTGGACTGTGTGTTCCAGTAAAAGATACAGTAGAGCGGTTCGAGTCCAAAGAGGACAGTATAGGAACTATAATAATTTACTTTGAGCACACTGTATTTTGAGCACTGTGTTTCAGTAAATATCGCTGTGCAATCGCTCGAGTTCAATGCGAACTGTGTAGCCCCTGTATTTTGTACTATTTCTTTTTTTCCGTGTGTATGGAACACTATATCCGATAAATGGCCTCCTCGTCCCTGTTCGCAAACGTTCACTCTTTTGACGAAATTTCCCACAAAATTTAATTATATTCCATAATATTCCATATAATATTCCATAACCCCCAGGTTTGTACCTTATATTAAAATAAAAATATAAAAATAATAATATATAAAATAAAAATAAATTAAAAAGTCAGGGCATTTTGAGACACTCTTTATGTACATGGTGATATATTTTACTCCATTTTCCAAATACGCAAACTTAGTATGGGGTTGAAGTTTTCATCGTTGGAATGCAACAAAAATCCTTTCAATTCCTTATTTTCATTATTATCAAAAATCATATTTTGCAAATTTAGGTTGTAGAACGTTAAATAAACATCCTAAAATATGTTTGCGTGATTTTCGTAACTTAAGGCAGCCAAATAAAATGTGGGTATTGAAAACAATCATTTTGTTGACAGGTTTTGTATAGCAACAAGGTTCGTACAAAATGTTCCGCTCCAAATGCCGCTAATTCCATGGATCACATTTAAAAATTTGAGAGACAACATTTTTAATTCATTTTACGTACAGGTGCGATGTATTCGAAAAATACGTATCTATTTCGGAGCTCATGACGACTGTGGCGCTTGTAAATTCATGCGTGTTTGTATTTATATAATTTATAACATATTATCTACAATAATACCTCGTTTATACGTAGATCGAGTAAATATGTATGTATGTATGTGTGTGTGTGTATATATATGTACACGGACGAGCGCCAGATGTCGAAGCACCTGTGCTGATAATACATATGGGTCATTCCATGTCAAATCGACAAATTTTTTACCTGACCCCCTTTGATTTCGCTGAAAATTTTCTATCTTTTTCTACCCCCCGAAAGTTATTTTTCAGAATTTTTTCAAATTTTTTTTCCCGACTCAAAAAAAGTTATGAATTTTTGAAAAAAACCGCTCTTTTATTTTTAAATTGCCAGAACTTTTTCAAAAATTGACCGTTTGGGAACTTTTTTTTTTCAAAATTTTTGTTTTTAAATGTAGTTTTCGAAAAAAAATATGAAAAATTTTTCAGAATCCCAGATATATGAAATATTTTAGTTTTTTTGAAAAAACCGTAATTTTCTCAAAGTCCGACCGTTTTTTTTTTGTTTTTTTTTTGCCCTAAAAATACTTCAACTAATTCTGCAATGATCCCCGTTAATCAAAAGATGTGACGACAATCGCTTCTAATTTTTTTTCTTGATTATAAAAAAAATTTTGTTGAATTTTTGCTGATTTTATATAACTTTGTTATGACATTTTTTTTATTTCCTCGTGAAACCTCAAAAGTTGAAAAATAAAATTTTATTGGAGAATTTCAAGTGATTATCGTCCAAGAAATTGTTATTTAAAAAAAAAAAAAATTTTCTCTCATTGACGTTATTTTTTTACTCTTATGGACGTTTTTTTTTGGTACTGAAATATGACAACTTCAAAAATACAATGGGTTTAAAAGTTACCTCCAGTTGATACAATGTGATAATTTAAGAGCTATCGATTGTCGGTAAAAAAGATATCATCTACATTTCATTTAAATAATATGGAGGTTATGTTTTCAGAATAATTACATTGTCGTTGTGTTCATCGTGTCACGTAGACTTACTATTGCTAAATAAAGTACCTATTATTTATCATAAAGTGCTGTTAATTTATATTTTGTTAACGAGTGATTACAATGCCGAAGTTTTTTGATCGATGTTGCAATCCATTTAATTTGGAGAAGCATAGAAAAAAAATATCCCTGCGAAATTTACCGGAGCATTTAGCAATTCGATACAATTTGTCGACTGATGAGCGAATATGTAGTTCATGTTATAAAAAAATGCTTCAGCCCTCTGTTGACAATACTTCTGATGAAAGTTAAATAAAAGATAATATAATTTGAACACATACAAAAAAATGTTTTTAATTTATTTAAAGATGTTAAGAGACGGTGAATTTATTTAAGAGTAAGAAAAGTCCTTTTTTTTTTACTTTTTTGAAAAAAAATAACAATTTCTTGGACGATAATCACTTGAAATTCTCCAATAAAATTTTATTTTTCAACTTTTGAGGTTTCACGAGGAAATAAAAAAAATTTCATAACAAAGTTATATAAAATCAGCAAAAATTCAACAAAATTTTTTTTATAATCAAGAAAAAAAATTAGAAGCGATTGTCGTCACATCTTTTGATTAACGGGGATCATTGCAGAATTACTTGAAGTATTTTTAGAGCAAAAAAAAAACAAAAAAAAAACGGTCGGACTTTGAGAAAATTACGGTTTTTTCAAAAAAACTAAAATATTTCATATATCTGGGATTCTGAAAAATTTTTCATATTTTTTTTCGAAAACTACATTTAAAAACAAAAATTTTGAAAAAAAAAAGTTCCCAAACGGTCAATTTTTGAAAAAGTTCTGGCAATTTAAAAATAAAAGACCGGTTTTTTTCAAAAATTCATAACTTTTTTGAGTCGGGAAAAAAAATTTGAAAAAATTCTGAAAAATAACTTTCGGGGGGTAGAAAAAGATAGAAAATTTTCAGCGAAATCAAAGGGGGTCAGGTAAAAAATTTGTCGATTTGACATGGAATGACCCATATACAGATTGCTTTTTATACGTGAGAGTCGACAAGAGAGAGACGGATGTACGTTACAAGCGTACGTATGGACGCGAAATGTTATTTTTGTCGAGGAGCAAAGGACCCACTTTCTTCTAGGGATGTTGACAGACATTTTCGAGTAGGAAAAAAACGCTTTGAATCCTCTTTTAACGTTTAACGTGATGTTGAAAGATCGTAAGCTCTCCGATACAATGGGCACTGCATTTTAACCATTTTGCTCCCTTTGGTAGACCTTTATGGGTGCTACAAAAAAAAGTACATAATAGGAAAGTGGAGAACAAGCGTTAGTTGATATTAGAGGTTACACTGATTGCGAGAGAAAGTTCCATGGTATATTTGCAACGAACTTTCGTGGTATAGAATTATTGCTTTTAATAATGACGTTGAAGTTTGCATCGTTGGAGTGTCGCGATATTTTCTCATTTTGTATTTCTTTATCTTTATCATTATCCAAAGACTTTTTTTTGCAAATTTAGGTCGTAAATTTCTAATAAGAATACGTAGAATCGTTTGGGCGATTTTCACAGCCTATGTGGGCCGAAAAGGATTTGAGAAATGAAAAATAATTACTTTCCGTTGAGTGCCAACGATGCAAACTTTAACGTCATGTTTTATACCCTTACTTGCGCAGTTGAGCGTCGACGACTTTGTCTTGTTCCTTTGGAATTTCCTTGCCTTGTTCATTTTTGGAATGTTTAAATTTATAGGATAAATACAATTTCGATGAAGGGAAAATAATCGGATTTCTTTGCGCACGGTCTTGATTTTTTTTGATTGGTTAAAAAATCGATCTTCTTTTATTTTCAAAATATTTAAATTTCTAGGATAAATATAATTTCAGTTAAGGCCTTAGGCCACTCTAGAGGCCGAAAAAATAGGCTTTTTGGGGATTTTTTTTTCTTCAGAAAAACTACAAAATAAATTGAGATTACAAAAAAGGGCGTTTATCATAGATATCAGTGACTGTATGCAATAATTTTTTTGAAGCGATTAATTTAAAAATGGCGGTGTGCAGCGTTTATCTCAAAACTGCATTTTTTAAGTTGGCTAATCTTGAAAAATACATTGTCCATGGAAGTACGTAGGATTTTTTAAATATTGCATAGTTCATTTGTTATTAACAATTACCTGATGATTTTTTAGGCAAATTTTACTTTTTAATTAATAACAAATGAACTACGCAATATGTTTTATTTCCCCATAAGGGAAAAAAATTGGATAAATGCAGATTCGAATAAGAAATTTTTTAATTAACTTGTATATTTGTATTTATTATATACACTATTGTTTATTATATATATATATGTATAATAGTTTATATTTAGTTAGTAAATTATTGGATTTTTTCAGTTCCAACATATACCTTTGCGGGTTTTTAAGTATAACCCTCTTCAATTGAACCCTTCTCCATCACTCCCTACCCGCGCTTCGCTACTGAAACCTAAAGTTCCGTTGCGTCCACAGCCGTCATAAGCTACACTATACTGCATTTGCCGAGGGTACGGGGAAACTGTGGAAAACCCGAACCAGTATAGACGGCCCCATATTTTTCTGAGTCTCTGGTGTACAGACGTTTCACTCAAGCACGTACAGCAAGGTCCCAAACGTATCGGCCTTTCGCGGACTGGTTGATGCACCAGCCGGCGCATGGCTAAGCGGTCACCGCTCCGAGTATCGGCCTACGTACAACGCTGCTTAACTCGAAGTACCGCTGGACCCCATCCCGACCGCCCTCCCACCAGTCTCGCTTATATTCAGTTAGTATATCTATACATATGATATTTGGACAGTTCCATATATTTGCACACACACACACCCATATACAGACATCGGATCGATAATTCGCGTTATTGTTTTTTTTAAAATTCTTTGAAGAACACCAATGGAACTGCAAAAACGTGTGCTTCGGTAACGGCGCAATGACAAGTGCGAGTGCCCTGCGGACTTTGTTTGCAGCACGTGCAACACGTGTATGCATACAGCGATGCATGTTACGCGCTGGACGTAATGCACTTTGTGCATATGGCGCATGCAGGCATTTCTCGAGAGTGCGTGAGAGGAGTGCGCAACGAGTGAGAAAGAGAGAGGGGTAAAAGTAGTGATTGTTGACATGTGTGCATATGTGACGTCGCAACAAACCGGCGCCTCCTACTTGTTGCTTCATGCGTCATTTTGCTGCATTCGATCCCGTCCTTTTTTTGTTCGTTAATTGTTTAGATGGCAAATCTCGGATGCATTTGATTTTAGCATATGCTGTCAAGGCCAGACTCCTCATTCGTTTTTTGATACTCGCATTGGGCATGCTTGCAGCCCCTTAAGGAGCCACTTAAAAAAAAATACTTCGATAATACACTTGCATATAACCTGGACACACCCAAACCACAAACGTTCATCCATTTATTTTGCGATCTAAAATTCTGAGTCAAGATATTAGTCTTTCATGGAGAGAAATTCCTTTCTTGCCTTATTCTGGCACAGTGTCGAGTTTTTCTTGCCATCTTTTTTTTGTCGAAACATATTTTTGTTAGGTTCTCGATTCAAAATAAATCTTTGATATTGTTCCAGTTTGAAGAACAATTTGAAATGCTTTGGTGGAGGATGATCATCATTGTTTGATATTTGGGGGTGAGAGTTTTGGCCTGAATTCATGTGTACGCACAAACAACTTTATTATACAAATATACCCGCTTACCCATATATATATATATATATATATATATATATATATATATATATATATATATATATAGTGTCTCAAAATGACCTGACATTTTAATTTATTAATAAAACGTATTATTTATTTGAGAAGTACGAATATATTTACTTTAATATGAGGTACAAACATGGAGGTTGTGTGTGAAACACAATATTCGACAAACGGCTGCTTCGTCCCTCCCGTGTAGAAATTTGAGTCGGGAAAAAGTACTGCCCCTGATCTGCCTTCCTATGGATAATATGAGGCTCTGGTCGGGCCTTCCACCCTCGAATAGGTTCGCAATGTAACGGGCCTAAGGGTAGGTCTCGATCCGCCGTTCCCTTTATGGGGAACTGATCACGAACGGGCCGGAGATCAAGCGGTCAATGACCAAGAAAGTTGTATATACAACTTTCATGGAATAGATCGGGAAAAAACCCGGAACGAACGAGGAAATAAAAAATGCCGTTTCAGCGTGTTTGAAATCTTTGAGGAGGTAAAATCGGGAGTGTATTCAATTTAGTATTTCGAGAAGATATTGTATGTTGGTTATCTATTTGCTAAAATAGAATATGATTGCATACATACGCTTGCTCGCATTTCCTGATAGGCAAAGAGACCGGAAAACGTACACAGATCACTATTCACGGAAAAAAATAAATAGTGCAAAATACAGGGGCTACAAAGTTGGCATTGGACTCGAGCGATTGCACAGCGATATTTACTGAAAGACAGTGCTCAATATACAGTGTGCTTAAAGTAAATTATTACAGTTCCTACACTGTTCTCTTTGGACTCGAACCGTTCTACTGTATATTTTACTGGAACGCACAGTCCAAAATACAGTGTACTCAAAAGTAAATTTTGACAGTTCAACACTGTAATATAAATTTAACAAAACTTGTAATTTGACAGTTGGTTAATCTGTATTATGTACAATGAATGTGCCAGTTATATCGACAGAGTTTATGTAGACACGCAAAAAAAGTTTATCCATAGAAGAAGTTTGAAAAAAAAATGAGTAGAAAATATTAAAAAATCAGTCACATACACAAGAACGTACCTTTTTGTAAATAATTCTCTCTTTTTTTATAATTTCTTGAATTATGTCGCACAAATTTCAACGTTCGCATCCTATCCACCACGCACTACTAACTGGCAATCCTTTGTGTCCTGGCCACGTGCCTCACCCCACGTGCGAGGCAAGTCCTAATTAGACAAGAACGTACCTTTAAAAAAAAATTCTCTCTTTCTTCATAATTTCTTGAATTCTGTTGCACAAATTTCGATGTCCGCGTCCCATCAACCACGCACTACTAACTGGAAATCCTTTGTGTCCTAGTCTCGTGCCTCACCTCGTGCTTCATTTTCGTACAGTACAAAAATCAGTGATCGCATTAAAATTTTACAGTTGAATATTTTTATTGAAATCACTGATGTATTCACGATATCAAACTGCAAATAAACCAGTATAACTGTAAAAATCTCAGAGTGTACAGATAACGTCACGAACTGTCGAAAGAAGAGTAACACTACCGTGCCACACTGTACAATTTGATGAATCACTCTGTACTCAATACAGTGTACACTGCAACCCTTGCAGTTTGCGTACAGTATAAAAATCAGTGATCTCATGTAAATTTTACAGTTGAATATTTTTACTGAAAACACTAATGTATTCACAATACCGAACTGTAAATAAGCCAGTGTAACTGTAAATATCTCAGTGTGTATAGGAAAATTCGTCATTTTTGTAGGACAGAATTTACATTACTCTGTTTTACTGTAAAATGAAATACGGCACCCTGTTTTTTATGCGGTTTATACTGTGATTTTCGCTGTTTCTTTTTTTCCGTGTTCGAGCGAAAAAGGCCCAGAGTGCGAAGGGTTATTTCACAAGTATCGCAAAATCATAAGCGTAAGTGTACGCTGTAAGCATAGTACTTCTGTAGTGGTACAGCTCACAGGACGAACTTTTATCCTTGTACGATGGTACCTTGCTTACGCGAAGCGCTTCGCTTGTAGCCACCTGGCGAATTGTTGGAGAAATACGTTCAGGTAATGCCTTCCCGGCCAGAACATTGATATTTCCCAACATGGCGACAAGGCGTTCAAAAACCACGAATTACGTGCTTTACTTTTTTGCCTCATAACATAATTTGGCCATTCTTCATGCTCAAATCATTAGTTATCGTAATCCCGGTATTTATGATAAGCATTGTTATTTATGATAAGCATTGAATATAATTGATGAATTGAATGCTTTTAATGATGAATAGAATTACAGCAGATGTATTATTTTCATCCCAATCAATTATAAATATCTTTGATGAGATGAAAAGCTAAGTAGTTTTTCTTTAGTCCTTAAAGACAGGCTCCACTTTTAAGAACATGTCAATGTCTGGGCGGGTAGACATTATATGGAGATGGACTTCCTCGCAATGTATCCCGGCCCGGTCAGGTGAATCAGACAAGGCAAGTCTGGTCAGGGCCGGACACAAAGTAGGGAATGCCCGGTCATATTACTGCACTGGATGGTGTGAAATCGCACGATCTTGGTGGCCAATTCACATCGGGGCGGCGCGAGATAACACGACGTGCGGACTTTTTGAACCGTCTCTGCAAAATTTTCACTATTTTTGTAGTGAATTTTCACAATTTCTATGCGTTGCTCGATCGAGTGATTCTCCATGACTAACCCTCAATACTTCCTAATACCAGTTGTCAAAAACTAGTACTCTATATCCGTCACAACAAAAATGGCGCGCAATTAAAAATGTCAGGCCCTTTTGTGACATCCTTTATAAGGAAAAGGATATTTTGACCCCGTATAATGTTGAACAGCAGCACAAGAGGATCTTTTGAGCACGGTCTTTAACCCCTTCGTTGGTATTGGCGCAATAGGTAGTGCGTCAAATAACTCCGTGCCCTGTGTGACTTTGACGCAATAGTGCGTCAACCTTTATTTCCCTATTTAACTTGCTCTGATTTGAAATCGGAGCCTCACTCGGGGGTTTTTGGGCTCGCTGAATCTTAATTTGCAGTCAAAATTTGGAAACTCAAAATGGCGGCGCCAATATGGCGAACAAAAATCAAAAACTTTACTCGATTTAGATAAAAATTAGAACTCCGTGATTTTTGAGGTCGCTTATTACGAATCTGAACTTTGAATTCGAAAATTCAAAATGGTGGCGCTGAATGGCCCACCTATATTGAACATTTTACTCATATTTGTTCGTCATTGTGAATTCCTGAATTTTGAGTTCAGGTTCGTAATCAGCACCCTCAAAAACCCCAGAGTACAAGTTTTCAGGATTAAAAAAATGACCTGCCATTTTGGACACTTTTTGTCGAATTCTCTCTGCCAACGAAGGAGTTAATTTATTTTCAACGAAAGATTGATTCTGCGGACAGGGCGGCCCTTGCAGTGAACTTTATACAAATACACTTAGCATTACCCGAAGGTGATGTTTTAAGATTTTGTGCTCCACAAAATGCTGAGTATGGGGGCAATTCGCTACTACGAGGGCGGTCCGTAAAGTCCAATGTCGTCAAAATCACCCTTCCACAACGCGTAAAACCACCTTAAAGTGTGTGTCGTTCACATCTCGCATCTAGGTAAGCTCGAGAGGTGCTTTTTTTTCCTTGTTTTTGCACGTTTGTATTCGTGCATGTCATACGTAATCCTCTTAGCATAATTCTCTTCGCCGTGACATAATACTGTCCGGGATTTGGTATATACGTGCAGGCATTTATTACCGGTCTCTCACGAGAGCTTTTCGTTCTCCTCGCATCACCGTCTTTTTGCCCATAAAGATGTCTGCCCTTCGTCGAGTCTGCACCAACAACGAGGAAGAGAATATAACAGGAATATCATTCGCAGCTGCGATTACTCGGGACAATGAGAAAAAATTATCTTCTACCTGCTTAAATAGATTACACATATAGAAATGTGACAACGGTCGATTGTGCAGTGAAAAGAAGGAATAAATATCTTTATTGAGAATTACATGTTCTCGTTTTTCGAACTACCTAATTTGTATTTTATAAGAGACTTTTGACGATTTTTTTTATATCTTATTTAATTTTTTTAAATTTGTTAAAATTTTCAGTTTATTATTGAATACTTTCATTCGTGGCAAGGCAAAGTTGTAGTTATGTCGTGCAATTAGTTTCTCGTACGAATTTAATAACGTTAATGGGGAAACTTGCTATAGTATAATTATAAATTTTAATCATGAACGACAATTAGAGTACAATTCGTATTAAACTGTGTTTCTTCCTTCACGAAACAATGAATTTTGAAGTTGAAGTCCACAATTCAAAATAATGGCCGTTTTCAGTGAAAAAGAAGTGTTCTTTTTTTTAATTAAAAACCGTGGTTCTTGTATTTGAAAAAATCACATTGTCGATAATACTTCGTAGTTATCGACTCCACGAGATCATTTTAATAGATCCATTCTTCTTTTATTATCGTTTTTCGTTTTTACTCAAGTGATATTTTACTTTTTATTTTCACAAGAGACATTTTACAATTTTTTTTTCAATCTAACTTTTCCGCTGTTTTCTAGATATTCATTTACAGTACCTTGAATTTTATCAAATTTCTGTTTATTATAGTAAGGTTTTATTCATGGCGAGACATAGTTGTACGAAAGTCGTATAATTTTTGTTTCGTACGAATTCGATACGTAAATGGGGAAAGTTTATGCGGTATAATTGGAAATTTTAATAATGTACGATAATTAGAGTTTACAACTCGTATTAAACTTTGTTTTGAAATTCTCCCTGCACGAAATAATGAATTTTGAAGTAAAAGTCCTCGACTCAAAATACTGACCTTTTTTTAGTGAAAAAGAAGTGTCCTTTTTAAATGAAGAAAAACGTGGTTCTTTTATTTTCAAAAAATCACATTGCCGATAGAACTTCGTAGTTATTGACTCGACGAAATAATTTAAATAGATTCGTATCGTTTTCGATCCCTTTTCGTTTTTCCTCAAGAGATATTTTCCTTTTTTTTTTTTCAATATAATTTTCCCTCTTTTCACATATTTCTACAGTATTTTGAATTATTTCAATTTTTTGTTTTAAATTCAATACTTTTATTCGTGGCAAGGTAAAGCTGTAAGGATGGCCCGTCTTTTCTTCGTACTAATTCGATACGTAAACGAGGAAAGTTGACGGATCATTGAAAATTATAATAATTCATGGCAAGATAAATATTTCAGACTCCTCAAATTATTCACTCAAGGGTGGGGACAAAAAGTTTTCAGAGTGGAGGAGAATGAGAGCAAATTAGAGATACGAAATGCGAGCAGAAAACGAGAGAGGGAGAAAGAATATGGTGCGAGATCCGAGATGTGATATTTTGACGCTGCATGCGGTTGCAGCGATCAGCCGAGCATTGACGCCCCCGCGCGCGTGAACCCACCTACACTGCACACACAACTCTCCACTAATACGGGTTGAATGCCCTTATGCTCAGGTGTGTTGCGAGCGGCAGGTGTTCACTGAGCCCTGCCTCACTCCTTCCCCCTCCCGCACTCGCCACACGTATGTGCACACGCACGTACAAATACAAGCGCGCACGTGTATACCCAATGCAGGAGCCGAGTCTATTGCCCCGTGTTGAGGTGAGTTTTTCCGTCGCGTGAATGAATGACACATGGAACAAAAGTGTACGCATCGCTCCTAAAAGTGGTCCTCGGGTATTCTAAAGTATGCAGGAGACATCGCTGGGCGACTGCGGTTCGACAAAAATCGATATTGTAGATATTATTTTATTTGTCAAACGGGAAATTATTAAGGCATTAGGCCACAGTAACGGGTATAAAATCATGTGCATATTTAACCATTTTTTCGTATGAAAAAGTGATTCACCCATAAAATTAATTACACTTCTATTTAGTATGAATATCAAGCTAATGGAATTTTTTTTTTTTTTCGATGTACAAAACGGCCGACTACTAATATTTTCTTTTGTTATCTTTTTTTAGGCGCTCCGCGGCAGGACGTTTAGCATCCACAATTTTTTACCTAGAACAAAAAACAAAAATTCTCGTCAATATACATCAGAATACCTAGAGAAGTATGTACGGAATTTGAAAAAATATTGTTTTATTCAAAAGTTGTAGGTATTTGAACTTAAGAAATGAATTTTCAGTGAAAATTTTCCTTATGACAGCTCATAAACTGCTCATAAAATGAAAAGTTTTCGATTAATCAGAAATTCCGTATGTACTTCTCTGCGATATGCAATTAGCAACATAAATTTTAAATTTGAAGTAAATCGAGTGAAAATTGTTGAAGTTATTTGTCACGCCAATTGGAAAAAAGCTGTTTCGAGAAGTTTCGAGTCGTCGACCATTTTGTACATCGAACAAAATATATATATATATTTTTTTATAACAGCTTGATATTCATACTAAATAGATATGTAATTAATTTTATGAGTTAATCTCCTTTTCATGCGGAAAAAGATTGTTAAATTCGTAAATGATTTTATACTCGTCACTGTGGCCTAAGGCCTTAATTGGAATACGCGTTAAATTGAAAAAAAAAAACGGTTATCCACGTGATATATCCATCCGAATTTGTATCCAATCGCTGCAATGATAATTACAGGGTTACTTCGCAAATAAATATTCACAAGAAAACGTCCATGGTGAAAGAGGGAATAGTAAAATTCGCTGTACTTTATTGACACCCCAATCATAATATGGTAAACACGACTATAAGCGACAAGTACCAGGTGTGTAAGTATGAAACCGGAATTTTTGTACAGAAAAAACACGTTTATTGTAATGATATGATACAAAGTATCATATCATTACCGTAGGTACATCCGCCAGTTGTTGTTGTGTTTGAGCGTCGTCTTCGTCCAACAAGGCTTGCAGGTCAGCGTCTTCAAACTTTTTCGGTGGTCTTCCACGTTCTTCGTTCCTCACGTCAAAATCGCCACTTTTGAACCGTTTGAACCACTCGAAACACTGTGTTTTACCGAGAGCATGCTCACCAAACGCCTCCACAAGCATTCGATGCGATTCGGCTGCGGTTTTCTTCAGATGAAAACAGAAAAGTAGTGCTGTCGGCAAATCGTAATTTGTTGGCACAAAACTCGACATGTTTATCTCTAATAAACTAATGCTACTGAATGAAACTCGTGTTATTGTGAGTTGGAAATCTTTGTCGGATATCAATACAATAACAAGACACCGCTGACGTGATGTGTCGGTAACTGCATCGACATCTAGCGCCACCTATGGGCAAATTCCGGTTTCGTACTTACACACCTGGTATATCTAAACATGCGATTTAGACCGCATGTTTGACTATCCATTACTCCCGAAATAATTATTAACTATTGTAAAAGGCTTGACGATATAGATATGGTTGAGTCAGTGCTGTCACTTAATCACCGCATAAATACTAATGTTGCGTTTAGATATAAGGACTAGCAGATAAGAGCGACTGTACGAACATGTAAGTGGACTATAAATAACGCAAAGCGCTCTGTAATGAGGATTAAAGATTACAATACTAATGTTGCATGCTGTACAGGTCCAACTTCTACTATTCTATTCGAGTTTGTACAATTTATATGGTTAAGATTAACGTCTGTCGAGTATCATTTGTTAGAAGACCTTATGAAAAGTGACTATTCGAAAAAAGTAACGGTAATGTTTACTTATAGCGAAGACGTAAGTCATTTGCAGTTGTAGCAACCACGGCTTCGTAGTTTTAAAGTAATCCTATCGCTTCACACCAGTCACACCACTGATCATACTTGAGACTTGCACAATTTATATTTTTAACGTATGTAAGAAAAATAATTTGTAAAAACTAAAATTTTCAATGTGTAAACTGTTTAATGAATATTCACATTTAATTAGAAAAATGAAAAAAAATAGTTATTCCAACGATGCGCGCAATATTTCTAGGTTTGACATTTAGCAACATTGGTTCTATCTCCGTCTCTGTTTACTCAACCAGGCGAGTTGAACCTCCATGCTTTTCAACGTCGATCTGTCAAAACAATGTCAGGTGCGGGAAATATAAAGCATTGTATTCGGGCCACGGCTGGTAAAAAGCGTGGAAAATTTGTGCCGGCGAAATATGTCGGTTAAAAATGAAATATGCATGGAAATTCGAATGAGTGAGATGAGGTTAGGACTACAGTCAGCTGTTGCCTTGCTGTCACGTCTCTTTATCGTAGCAAGTGGTAATAAATTCAATACCGGACGTTCAAATTAAACTTGATATCACATAAAAATTAGGTCAACAAGCATAATTTTTTTCTGAGAGCATTGGATTAATACAAGTGTTAAGGGGAGATATACACCTAGGACCCGGGAAAAAGGTCATTTTTGTGAATTTTTTCAAGGAAAACTATTTGAAATTTCGGATTGGGGTTTTAATTATCTAAAAGTATATACATTCAAAAATATGTTTAATTTTCTTCATTCAAAAATATCAAAAACATACAAGGATATTGTATGATTCTTAGAGCGTCGTAAAAAAATCTGCGTATACGTTACCCATTGGCGTTTCTTCAAAAATCATCTGAAAAAAAAAACCCAAAAAGATTATTAAATTAGATACTATAATCTAGTAATTGTCATAGCCGATTTTTAAGATATCGATTTATGACAAAATGGCGGACGTTTGAACATAAATAGTGATTTTTGGGCGAAAAATTAGTTATTATTTTGCCTATAAAACAAAAACTAAGTAACAGAAAAAAAATCCTATGACAAGTACTAGACAATGGTATATAGATTAACCACAAAAAACCTCAAGGCAATCGGTTCATTGGTGTTCGAAAAATGTTGGGTACCGATTTGAAAAACGTGGTTTTGAGAAAAACGCGTTTAAAAATTTGGGAATGAATAAATCATGAATTTTGTCAACTTACATGGAATCATCGATACCAGGCCCATAGTGTGTGTCTTCTACGCCCGACGGCATGTTCATAGCTTCTAAATCCTCGACCTCGACCATCGAGGTGTATATCTCTCGTTAAGTATGTAAATCTGATTATTTTTAAGGGGTTACCCACTTGCGATTTTGAAAAAATTGATTTTTTTTATTGCATTTTTTTGAAGTATAAGTATCTGAGAACATGACCTGAAAATTTCAAGTCGATCCGAACAAAATTGACTGAGATATGAGCGTTGAAAGAGAAGAATCCGTTATGTAAACGACCGGAAATTGAAACTTTAAACGCGTTTTTCTCAAAATGACATTTCTGAAGTCGGTGACCAAGATTACTCGAACACTAATGAACCAATCTTCTTGAAATTTTGGAGGCTTATTTAATACATAAAAATGTAGTTGTTAATCGTTCGATTTTTTTTTCGAAAAAAATGGCCGTTTTATAGCCAAAAAATGACCGTTTTTTTCGTTAAAATCGAACCATTAACTTTGACTGTCCGCCATTTTGTGAAAAATGAATATTTTTTAAAATCCTTCGATTAAAGACTAGTTTATACTTATGTTTGACTAAATCCATCCGCATTTTTTTTTTCAGATGATCCACTTCGCCGCAATGTTGGTCACCGCAAACCGTGTATATAAAAACATTATTTCATTGACGGCCATTTGCCACTAAACAATGTAATATTTTTCAATAAAAAAATTACTGAAAGTTCTTCAAGATGTGTTCTCTAAGATGGTATATTGATCGATTAAAAAAGTTTTGTAGTTTTCTTTAAAAAAATTCATGAAAAAGGCCTTTTTTGCGCTACAAGTGGGGGTAACGCCTTAAGAATCTGACGGATTCCCACTATTATATACACTTTTGTAGCGACCGGAAATTGGGTTTTTGCATGTCGCCTCGGAATTCCTTCACAAAAATACGCAATTTTGATTTTTTTTCTTTGAAATCAGGTCGATAACCGACCCTGAAATTTTAAACAGACGATCATTAATATATATTTAGTGAAGCTCAAAAAAATTATGAAAATCCTATGGATTGAAGCCTGGTGATAGGATTACCTTAAGAACTACGCGTCTCTCATAACCAGTTACATAGTATGTTTGTTGCATTGCAATAATATGATATCAGTTCAGCTCTTCTTGTAGTTCACATTCGGCTCTTGTAGAACACGCATTACTGTGCATATAGCAGGTCCTATCGTATAATATGGTACAAATCACTATTATATGGTGAATAACTATTGCGATGTGCCAAAAATCCATTTAAGCAGTGACTTATATTATCAAAAAAAGACCTGCACAAAATTTCACCTAAATCAGAGGTAACAGCTACTCGGAAGTAAAGCTGGAAGTACTTTTGTATGTTATGCCTTATCTGCGATCGAGATGCCACAATACACTCGATAGCGGAGTGGCAGCGTGCGTGTTATAGGCAGAAGATAAGGCAGTTGGGTTGTAGGTTCGATTCCATGTATAGGCGACATATTTTCTTCGAAATACTTCATTACAGGAGGCCACGGAATGACGGATTATAATTTCCTAAATCACTCGGGTAGAATTCTTGGTTGAGTATTTTATTTGATTTTGAATTTATGAAATATTCTATGCGTTTAGTAGACGGGCATTGGTGCCTTCAACCAACACGCGTGCACTGTATGAAAAAGTAATCGTACAACGCACCAAATACCCATACAGCAGGTCGTATCTTGTAATATGGTACCAATCACTATAAACATCGTTGCAAATCACAAGCAATATTTTGTATCGATGTATACATATATTTGCTCTGTTCGCTATTAGAATCTTGGGGGAGTAAATTTTTTATAGTGTCAAGGAATATTTATTTGACGAAAACCTACCATATTATAAAGCATTGAGCAAGCAACGTATGCTTGCAAGATTGGTAGTTGCGGTTAACATTTGTGCATAATTTATGCAACTGCTAAAATATCAATAAGCAGTGTTGTACTCTTGGCAGTAACTATGGCTATAAAATATTATTGTCCCCTCAGGGAAATATAAAATACAGTTAAAATATAGTTGAAAACACCACACATGTCTCTCCGTGAATGGGAAAGAGCGGTATATGAATCAGGATAAAGCACGCGGATCGTACACTGTGAATGCGAAAAATAAAGTCCTGGAACATAATTTACCTTGCCAAAGAAAGGCACGATCTTGCTCAAGCGATTGTAATAGCTATATAAAATTTATTGATTTTTAATGAATTTCCCTGTAACGAACAATATTTTTCTTTATTCAAAAAAAAAATGTCACTACTTGTCACAAATTGAAAATAAATTGTCAGGGAACAATCAGATTCAGCGAAATAATGAGAAGAGACTGTTAACAGGAACTCAAATTTATATGTGCCGGGAGGAACCTTCGGTCCGATCTCCCGTTGCATTCTCGTTTGCTTCGCGCTTGCACGTTTACCTACCGTTATTTATTATCGCGCGCGAGCTCACACACGTGAAGTTTTTGTCTCTGAAAAATTCTTACTATCGTACTATATATGTGTATATTGCGTTTGCGTGCGTGTAGATAAATACATTGTAAATTACAATACATAATATACATGTATCAGGACTGGAATGGCGCACCTGCTAATTTTTTTACCACATATAATTAAGCGCGAGACGCGCACGTAAGAAAGGATTCTCGTAACCACCACTTAGGTAGCCGCAATGTAATATCCCAACAAAAGAATGCTCAACATGGCGTTCCACGTGTCCACGAGTATAAATTATGTCAATTCTTAGCGAAGGACATTATCATTTTTCATTGAATTCAAAAGCAATTTATTGATTTACAATAAATAATTCATAGAAGTTTACTTTTTTTTTCTTCAATTCGATGAATGCTTTACGTCGATGAGTTATTCGATTGTCAATTTATCGTCTTTACATGTACAAGTTTTTATGGAGATATCATTTCGTAGTAGTGACGTTTTTACTCATTTCCGACGGATTTTCAAAATATAACATTTACAATGGATTCTTTGAAAATGTCAAAATCGAGGGGTTTATAGGCGTTTAGGCGAAGTTTGAGCGCGCTTTTTTCAAAATAAAGTTTTCAAAATCGGCCTCCACGATATCTCGAAAATCATTGCACCGATCAACTTTAAATTTTACAACCTTCTTTTACATGTCAAAAAGCGGTGCTTGAACTAAGAATTTTTTTTCTATGCATAGTTTTTTATTCTCGAAAATAAAGCGTTTTTTTCACCGATAATCGATACTTTCACTTTAGACTACGACGATTTTTTCAATATTTTGTACCTTTGGCAAATGCGGTATAGTGTAGCGTGAGGCAGCTGTGGACGCAACGGAAATTAGGTTACATTCGCGAAGTGCGGGTTGGTAGTGTTTGGAAAGGGTTCAATTGGGAAGTAAAGAGGAAAGAGAGTTACTTGGAACTCAGCAAATAATATATATTTGACAGGTTACACCTAGCTAAAATTTTTATCATCTTTTTCTTCAAAACCGTGTGTGGGATTTCAATTTTTGTACATCCAAGAGTATGGTTTTAAGGCCTTAGGCCACAGTACCGGGTATAAAATCATGTACAAATTGAACAATTTTTTTTTCCTTTCAAAAAGTTATTCACTTATCAAATTAAATACACATCTATTTAGTATGAATATCAAACTGCTAGAAAATATATATTTTTTTCAATCTACCAATTGGCCGACTACTCGAAACTTTTCGAAACAGCTTTTTTCCAATTGGCGTGACAAATAACTTCAACAATTTTCATTCGATTTACTTCAAATTTAAAAGTTATGTTCCTAATTGCATTTCGCAGAGAAATACGTACGGAATTTCTGATTAATCGAAAACTTTTCATTTTATGAGCAGTTTATGAGCAGTTATAACGAAATTTTTCACTGAAAATTCATTTCTCAAGTTCATATACCTACAACTTTTGAATAAAACAATATTTTTTTAATTTCACACGTACTTCTCCAGATATTCTAATGTAGATTGACGAGAATTTTTGTTTTTTGTTCTAGGTCAAAAATTGTGGATGCTAAATGTCACGCCGTGGAGCGCCTAAAAAAAGATAATAAAAGAAAATATTAGTAGTCGGTCATTTTGTACATAACAAAATATATTTTCTAACAGTTCGATATTCATACTAAATAGATGTGTAATTAATTTTATAAGTGAATCACTTTTTCAAACGAAAAAAAAAATTGTTAAATTCGCACATGATTTTACACCCATTAGTGTGGCCTAAGGCCTTAAGTATTTTTTAGAATTTATGTATTAAAAAAACCCTTGCCGATTTTTACGTATTACCCTTCCCAATTCAACCCTTTCCTATCACGACCTCTCAACCCCTCGGAACACGGGAAATAAATACAATGCGGATCAAATAAAAAAAAAGTATTTGCCAAGAATTCGTTTTCCATCGGATATTATCGTACCTCAGTTTTTATCGGAGGAATTCGGAATGCGTCATTATAAAACGGTCTTGGATTTTTCTGGCAACTTTGAGTAACGGTAGTGTGGAAAGGCTGAATAAGATGAAATGCAATTTAAAAATGGCGAAAGATGCTTAGCATTCGAAGCATTGAATTTCGCAAATGGAGAGTCACTGGATCTCCGAGAGCTATTATTCGTACGGCCAGCCTCTTTCTTCCTCGCTGTCTTTTCAAATCTCTCTCATTCTCTTCTTTTCATCATTCTTGTCTGGGTATCCGAAGAATTTAAGAACCCCACCTGGCTTGCTGCTTGTACACCGAAGAAAATGAGAAAGATATGCGACAGAGAGGAAATGCGGGGGGGAGGGGCTTATGTGAACCACTGCAATCCAACGCGTCTCCATTCTACTATTAATCACTCATAAATAGCTTCGCTCTCTCTCGTTGTTTTTTTTTTTCACAACATTATCTCTTCACTGCATCCTTGGACGAATCCTAGCTTCAATTATTATTGACGCAGGGGCAAGTACGATGAATTATTTATGACCGTTACGATAGTGCAATCGTTTGTTCAAACCTTCACCATACCAGTCTCACGGATGAGAATAATGCATATTGAATTTATTTGAGGGAAAAAAACCCAAAAATCCTTTCACGAACGATAAACACAGTAAACATTTTGTATCAAACTTCGTTTCATAATTCTCTATTCACAAAATAATAAATTCTGACGTAAAAGTCCTCAACTCAAAATAATGTCCCTTTGTGGTGAAGAAAAACTTGTCCTTTTTGTCAAATAAAAAAAAAACCGTTTAAACTTTTTTTTTTTAATGACATTGTCGATAATACTTGGTAGTTATTAGCTCGAGAAAATAATTTCAATAGTTTCGAATCGTTTTTGGTCTTGTCGAATAATTTGTCTATCGTCACTAGAAATTCGTCCTCTTCCGCGTGTGTCAGGTTTATGGGGGCCGGAGGGACGATGCAAAGTTCCTGCGCGAGGGACGCGACGAGCATAGAGCCTCGTCGAAATGAAAGGCCTTTTACCCCGGTTGAGCCAGTGACTAGTTTCGATCCATGTTGTCCGACCGGATTCCTGACTACCAAGGTCGCATCTGGACCAACACAGATGCACTGGACCAACACCGCTGCAACTTGGTATATGCAAGTACAATAGTACAAGAGGCAGTGACGGTGGGGCGAGGGGGGGGGGGGGGGGGGGGTATAGTGAAACGGCTCAACCCTCTCCGATCACAAAGAAACGTGAAACTGTTGCTTCTTGCCGGCTGTTCTTTCTCAGATCCCTCGGATACTTCGTCCGTACGAGTCTACGATCGCGAGCCACCGATCAACATCATTACCATATTTTTTTTGCGTATATTTCAAGCTATCTCTCTCAAGAGTGCCTTTTTGATATCATTGAGAATAATTGGAACAATTTTTCGTGCTCTACGCCAAGACCTTAGGCCAAAACAGTAACGGGCATAAAATCATGTGCGAATTTAACAATTTTTTTTTTATGAAACAGTGATTCACTCATAAAATGAATTACACATCTATATGCTATCAAGCTGTTAGAAAATATATGAGGCATCCCACGTCACTTCAGTCAGTAAAAAAATCCACAAATAATCTTGAAAAATCGAGTTACTTTATGGAAAAATATTCACCGAGAGTCGAAATTTTTTTAAAAATTTCGACGTTTTTTCTCGTTGCTTACCATTTTTTAACAGTTTTCCATCCAAATAGCTGTATCTTTGGCAGGTTTTGACGTATTTACATTAGTAAAAAACGAAAATGTGCGTCTTTTTCTAGCCTTCCAGAAAAAAATTAATTTAGATTTTATTAAGCAAGTCGAACGTCCGTTTCATGGCAAAATATGCAAAAATATTTTTTTTTTCTCAAGAAAAGGCACTCGTTATTTTTTTTTATTTCCCCGAATTGTGAATACAAAAACGGATTTTTGGTATTTTTTATATTATGGGATTCCTAAACACCGTGAAGTAACGCTATTTTTATTTTAAACATTTTTTAATTAATATTCGATTGAAGAGTGTGAAGGACTCGCTGTATGTTTACCAGGTTTTTGAAATACATATGACGTATATGTCATATGCATTGGAGCCTTGGAGTGCTCCACACTCTTCAATCGAATAGTAATTAAAAAAAAAAATTTAATAAAAATACCTGTTACTTCACGGTGTTTAGGAATCCCATAATATAAAAAATACCAAAAACCCGTTTTTCGTATTCACAATTCAGGGAAATTAAAAAAATTAAATAGGGAGTGCCTTTCCTTGAGAAAAAAAAATATTTCTGCATATTTTGCCCTGAAACGGACGTTCGACTTGCTCAATAAAATCTAAATTAATTATTTTTCTGGAAAGCTAGAAAAAGACGCACATTTTCGTTTTTTGACGAATGTAAATACGTCAAATCCTGCCAAAGATACAGCCATTTCAATGGAAAAATGTTAAAAATGTTAACCAACGAGAAAAAAACGTCAGAAATTTTTTAAAAGTTTCGACAGTCGGTGAATATTTTTCAATAAAGTAACTAGATTTTTCAAAATTCTTTGTGGATTTTTTTTTACTGGCTGAAGTGATGTGGAATGCCTCATATATATATTTTTTTCTTTCGATGTACAACATGGCCAACTACTAATATCTTCTTTTGTTATCTTTTTTAGGCGCTCCGCGGCGTGCCCTTTAGCATCCACAATTTTTTTTTACCTAGAACGAAAAACAAAAATTCTCTTCAATCTACATTGGAATACCTAGAGAAGTACGTACGGAATTAAAAAACATTGTTTTATCCAAAAGTTGTAGGTATTTGACATTAAGAAATGAATTTTCAGTGAAAAATTTCGTTATAACTGCTCATAAACTGCTCATAGAAGGAAAAGTTTTCGATTAATCAGAAATTCCGTATGTACTTCTATGCGAAATGCAATTAGGAACGTAACTTTGAAATTTGAAGTAAGTCGAGTGAAAATTGTTGAAGTTATTTATCACGCCAATTGAAAAAAAAACTGTTTCGAGAAGTTTCGAGTAGTCGGCCATTTTGTACATCGAAAAAAAAAAAAAATTCTAACAGCTTGATATTCATACTAAATAGATGAGTAATTAATTTTATGAGTAAATCACTGTTTGATACGAAAAATAATTGTTAAATTTGCACATGATTTTATACCTGTTACTGTGGCCCAAGGCCTTAAGGCGTGGTGCCTAGTCGTAAAAGTCGAAAAAACACAGTTTTTAAAACCATTCAGTATTCGTTGAATTCAGTATATCTCAAATATCATGGTGATGATACACTATTTTGGTAGTATATCATCTTAAAAACGTTTTCTGAAAATTTTAAGGCGATCGGATCAAATTGAACAGACTTATAGGCTGTTATGTTGACGTTCGTTGGAGCGCTCGGTGCGTCAATCGAAACTTTAAACGCCTTTTTTCTCGAAAGTACTTTTTCAAAGTCGATGAGCTAAATATGTTAAAAACGACTGCTTTGATCTTTGTGCAATTTTTAGGGCTTTTCCTAGATGTAAAAGTATAGTATTCGATCAAAGGATTTTTTTCCGGTCTATACGATCGTTCCTTAAGAAATAAGGCCTCCTTGTTCTTTGTTCTGAACAAAAAAAGGAATAAGGATCCTTCAAGGTACATCTATGAATACGGGTTTAAGACTCACTTTCAAGACGCGCCTTTTTTTTAAATTTGGTATTTTGAAAATTTCTTCGATTAATCATAGGATAAACTAATATAGGGCAAACCCGAAATCAAAGAGAGATTTATTTAGTAGAGGAGACCCGGGCATAGCGAACTGCCCAGGCAAAGCGAATACCCCCCACTACGCGGAGCGTTTGCACGTGGGGGTATTCGCTTTGCCTGGGCTGTTCGCTATTCCCGGGTCTCCCCTACTAATTAAATCTGTTTGATTTTTTTATATTAGATAACCTGGTTAAGAAGGGCATTGCTTACCGCAAAAGACGGTTTCGAGAGGTACTTCCCGGACATCGGCTGTAAGTCGATTATAATTAAATATTTGAAAAAAAAAAAAAAAAAAAATACAGTGTTCTTCAGTTGATACTTTTTCAAATGCCGAATTTTTGTAGTAATTTATTGGGACGACAAATAAGTTTTTTATTTGTCTTCGTCGTTTTTTTAAATAAAAAATTGGGCATTTATGGTGAAAGAACGGTACTTTATGTTTTACTCAATGTATTGTCCATCGCTCGCCACTACTTTTTCCCATCTTTCTGGCAGCATATGGATACAGCGTCGGAAAAACGCCTCATCTTTTGAGGCTATCCACAAATCGACCCAATTTTTGGTATCTTCATATGATGTGGAGTGCAGCTCAGACAGGCCGTGCGTTATCGATCGAAATAAATGATAGTCAGAGGGAGCAATGTCTGGTGAATACGGTGGGTGGGTTGAAACTTCCCAATTGAGTGTTTTCAAGTAGGTTTTGACCGGCGCCGCAACATGTCGACGAGCATTATCATGCAGGAGAATAATTTTGTCGTGTCTGGAGTAGTAGTGGGCGCGTTTTTCCTTGAGTGCTCGGCTCAATCTCATCAATTGTGTTCGGTAGAGAGCCCCAGTAATGGTTTCGTTCGGTTTGAGCAACTCATAACACACGACACCAAGCTGATCCCACCAAATACACAACATGACTTTTTTCCATGAATATTCGGCTTGACTGTCAATGTTGAAGCATGGCCAGGTGGTCCCCATGATTTCCTCTTCTTTGGCTTATCGTAGTGGATCCATTTTTCATCACCAGTGACTATACGATGCAAAAAACCCTTTCGCTTATGCCTGGCAAGCAGCATTTCACATGTGCAAAATCGGCGTTCAACGTTTCTCGGCTTCAGTTCATATGGAGACCAATTTCCTTGCTTTTTAATAATTCCCAACGATTTTGAACGATGTGATATTGCTTGTTGAGTCACTCCTAATGGAAGTGCAAGTTCTTCTTGCGTTTGGCAGGAATCTCCCTCCAATAATGCTTCCAAATCCGTGTCTCCGTACACTGTCGACCTTCCGCTACGTTCTATGTCTTCGACGTCAAACTCACCGTTCGTAAACTTTTGAAACCACTCACGGCAACTTCTCTCACTTAAAGCAGCCTCATCATATGCTTCTACAAGCAATCGATGCGCCTCAGCTGCAGATCTCTTCAAATTAAAGAAGTAAATCAAAAGTTCCCGCAAATGACGCTTAGTCGGCTCAAAACTCGACATGTTCATACGACAAAAATGATGTGATCTTGATGCAAAATCGCTAATATTTCAAGGTTATGGTCTTACGAGATGTCCAACCTTACGATATGAACTATAACCTCCTGGTGGAGCCATCTTTTGTCAAATGGCGGAGACTTATTTGTACTCCAATATCATCACCATTCTCTAAAACACGAACACCAAAAAAGAGCTGTTTTCTACTATTACAGCTAGGCACAACGTGTTAATGGGAAAATGTTCTTGATGTAACATCACGTTTGTGGGCCGCAATCTTAAAACGCTAGAGATTCAATGTTCCGTAAGAATCTGGAGGATTGCGAAGGTTTGTTTCACATTTTTGACAACCACATTGATCTTCGCCATTTCTTTTTGTACGATGTTTTTTCTTATGCCCTTACCGGCTTTTACGATCCCATTTCTTTACGGCATAGAAGTTTGCATCGATGGAGTGCAAATAAAGTTTGTCTTCATATTCTAGTTTCCTTATTTTTACCATTATACACACAAAATATTTTGTTTTGCAGATTTCTCCTGGAGATGGCTAAGTATCATAAAAAATGGTTAAGGGATTTTTGTAGGCAAAATCTGCCAAGGGAAATTCTAGGAATTCAGAAGTAATAATGTGTATCGTATCTCAACTATGAAAACTTTAAACTCGCATCCCTTTTACTCTTACCCCAAACTTGTTACTTCATTGTTTTCAATTTCTTAAACGTCACCCAGAATGTTGCCCACTTTTTTCCTAATACATCGCGTGTTCACGGGAGCACAGGAAAACTTCGGAAATCCTCCGAGCGGTCACCCATCCAAGTGTTGACCGTAAGATCTCATAATTTTTATTTTTATTCACAAAAAAATGCATCAATTTTTTTCCGTATTTGGGATATTGTTTCCTCTTTCGCCCGATTCGTCGCTTCGTATTCTCAAATGATATACCATGTGTACTAATTTCGTGCTTCTCCGATGTTGCCTCCATCTCAGGCTAATGATATAAATGGCTAAATGATCAGGGACCGACGTATTAATAATTCGGAGCGTATCGTATATGCGACTCTCTATATTGCGATAATCAATGAGACGAAAAAATAAAACCGGTTGAACTCTAATCTCTAATGATATACAAAATGAATAATGATGTATATTATTAGAGATCTCGATACTAATTTGCTCCTATAGAACACGAATAAAGTTCCACAACGTGCCGCATAAGCGTAATAACGCATATATATGCCGCTATAAGCTCGAGATTGTAGTGTTTAGCGGAGTATGTTGTTGAGATTACGATCGCGAACATGCAACTGACGTGAGGTCGCTACGTTATTAAAATAACTCGTCGAGAATGTTTTCTTTTTTTTTTTTGCCTCGTGCGCGCAATTAATATTACGATTTTATAGGTTATGCGAAACGATGAAAAATCATAATAATTTATTCGTCAATCGTAGCGCCATTTTCGTTGTCGCGCTGCACTTTATTGCGATTGTATCGAAGGGAATCAGAGTACGCGAGCGTGAATGAGAAATGATGAATGCCCATCGTGTCGTGTTCACGTATAACGGAAGTTCATTTTCGACCGGGTCGACAAAGAATTATCGTCCTCTGGAAAAGTTACTACATTTTTTTTCTTCGCGTACTGTCTGCGAAGCACAGCTGGCCCTGTTTTTTTTAATTGCATTTTTTGGAAAATGCAATTATGCAAGTTAATTGTATTTTTGGGAAAAGGGCATCGAATTGCTTCTGTTTATTGACATTGCAGCAAAATTGTGTGATTGAAATGTATTATGTTTTTGCAACGTTTATTTAGCTTCGCCAAGGATCAACATTTTATTAATTAAGGGATGACGAATCGAAAATCAGGTTTATAAAATTAAATGAATTTTGAAGGAATTCGTAAGATGATTGAAAAATCGTTTCGACATTTATTTGTCTGTACGTTAACAAAGATCTGTACCAAATTTCATACAACATATAAATCATTTATGAAATTACAATCTCGTAAAGGGTCTTTGAACGGTAGAAGCTCAACGGTGTACTTGATTTTGGCCACCTGGTTGATCTGAAACAAAAAAAAACACTTTTTTTCTTTAAATAGATCATATTGCCTAAGACTTGACCGAGGTTTATTGTATTATCATCTTATTAATAGTCGAAAATTTAAAAAAATGATTTTTTTTCTATTATTTGAGGAAAAATGGGATCATTATGGTTAATAATTAATTTTTGTTAAATGTTAAGAAGAAAAACGTCGGTCAAGACTAAACTACCATTACGCTGAACAAATGTACCAAATTTCAAGTCAATCCGTTGATTAGATGTCGAGAAATCGTGTACACCGTTTTGAAAAACGTAGACTCGAGAAAAACGCGTTTGAAGTTTTACTAGCAGTTCTATGATTGCAATCATGAGTTTACCTTCAATCTGCGATTGCTGCACCATATGTTCGACCTTTCTCTTCAATTTGAGTTGCCCCCAGTGACGAACGAATTATGAAATTTTCACAGTAGCCTAACCCCTTAATGACGTTGAATTGGCGTTGTTAGCATGCAACGATTTTTTATTTTTTTTAATATTATTATCATATTATAGTTCGAGCGATTTTCACAGCCTGAATCGGTCAAAAAAAATTGAGCAATTAAAAAGAATTAATTTTCGTTGCGTGCGAATGATGCATACTGCTATGTCATATAAATTATTACAGGCTCACCTTGAAATCTGAATGGGCATATTTTTTTTTCTTAAACTCCGAGTCGCATATCGGCTTATCTTCTCCCTCCTCCCTGCCCCGCGTCGTTGCTCTCCATGCTTGATAACGGAAACGTTATTTTCAACCTTACCTGCGCAATATTCAAAGCATTTTTTTTTAACTGCGCAGTGCATGTGTACTGGGGCTCTTGTTCACTTGCATTTTATAATGGAAAATCGCGAATGGCTGACTCGGTTGCTCGACGCTTGACGTCTCGTTCAACTTGGATGAGAGGACGACGTGTTCTTGTCGGCCATTGGAACTTTCACCTTGTTCATTCCTCGAATACTTCCTGCATCAATTATTTTCCACAACTGGCAATATTTTATTGACATTCTCAATTGATTTAGTCTCCTCCGGTAATTTTCATCGTTATTTGTATACCTCGCTTTCGTAAAGGTTTTTTTTACGAACAGAAAATCTACTGACGTACGTCGCATGATGATAAATTGGATATGAAAAATAAAAATTGGATTGTGGATTATTTCTGGGCAGAATTAAGGGGCTTCACCAGTGTGACACTTTAAAAAAATCGATTTTTTTGTTGTTGCTTTTTTCGACAGTTTATACTTTCAAGCATATCATTATCATTTATATCATTTATATCAATATCATTTTATCTTGCAAAAATCGATAGGTAAATCTTTAAACGCGTTTTTCTCGAAATGAGATTTTTCAAATTTGCTGACATTGTAACTCAAAGAGCAATTATCCGATTGACTTGAAATTTGAACTGAGTACTCTTGAATATATTTACTCAACAATGACGTAGGATATTTTCGATTAGATGAAAATTGACGATTTGGCATTGAAAAAAAAAACGACCATTTTATAGGCAAGAAAACAGACTTTTTTCATAACTACGACATTTTGTTAGATTTTGATATTTTTCCAAAATCCTACGTCGTTGTACAGGAAATACCTTCCAGTTTAACGACATTTTTTTCCTTTTTCGGTTTCAGCTACTCAATCGGCCGGAATCCCGTCAGCAGTGGAGGAACTTTTTTTTTGCGCCTCCGAAGGCAGCACATAAGTGGCTTGGATCTCAATATTTTTCCATGAAAAAATTATGTAATATAGGTCAAATATAGCCAAATATATTCTTAATTTTCCGAAACATTTAATTGAGTACTTTGCTTCCAAAAAATTCCCGAAAATCACCCAAATTTTCAGCGTTCACACTGGTATAGCCCCGTTAAGTGACAACTGCTTGTATTTATTTGGAATTTTTTCAGTACTTTTTCCCAAGATTCATCGGTGGTTCGAAAATTGTTTCAATATTTATTAACTCCTCTTACATTCGGGCGCTTGACAAAAACCTTAATTTATAGTTTATAGCCATATCTTATAAAATAGAAGGAGCCAAAAATAAAAAATAAAAAACAGAACCGTTTTTACGTATTTTTTCTACAGATTTACGACCTTAATTCGCAAGAAAAATCGGCTTTGGATAATGATAAAAATAAAGAAATGAAGAATGAACGACCAAAAATCGTTGCAGTCCAACGATGCAAACTTCAACATCCATACAGTTCAGGTTTTGATCGATAGCCGCATTTCGTACGTCGAATTAAATTTTTAACGTTTTATCGAATTTTCGTCGTACTAATACGATTACGTTTCCTCCCTGTATATTTCTACATAATCATTTCATTGCAGTTCTCGATCCGTATTTCTCGCTCAAATCGTCTACCTATTGCATCACTTAGCAACATTCAAGATATTCTCTCCAACATCGTACCCCCAACCGTCGCATTGCTCGTTTATTTTCCTCAACGAATATCTTCGCAGCTGTCGATAATTGAATTTCATTAACTTGACGAATTTCGATCCAATAAATATACATCACTGAGGAAACATTGGATAATCCGACGATGCTGTACATTTCTCCACTTTCTATGTGCACACATATAGAAATGTCTCGCTCCTTCTGGTGTGCCCGCGAAAACTTCTCGTCTTCGTGTATGTAAAAGGGAGACCGAAATAATAGGAACGATGGGCCGATCACGAGAAACAGTTTCTGATAGCTCCCCCCCCCCCCCCCCGACCCCCGGGCTTCACCCAAATCTGTGCATCACGTCCAGTCAGGAGACATCAATTATATTCGGCAATGACTCGAGGCGATCTTCCGTTGAAATTAGATTATCTTATTACAATTTAGAAGCATCTCGAGAAACGACAGCTAGAGGGAGAGAGTAGGGATCACGTCGAATTATCATTTCTCTCCCCGCCGTCTGTATTAATAAACTTCAAGCTGGGGAAAATCTAATTGTAATCTCGATCCAGTACATTCATGCACGATATATCGTTATCCGTCTATATACATATATATCCGCGATCGAGTCAAATGAATTATGAATTGACAGAAACGATCAAATGGCGTGACTCTATAACGAAAATTACAATATCAGTGTCTAATTTTGTTTCAAGAGTTTCTTGGCCCGGCTTTAGAAATAAGGTGATCACTGAATATTCATTGTATGGAAAAAGGAGTTTCGTGTAAATTCTCCTGTCCCGGCAATTTTGCTGTCAGTCAAAATGAGCAAAATTCAAATTAAAAGTGTTGGAAAGAGAACAATAATACGTTCTACAATTACTATTCTTATTATTATTATTTTAATTGCCATTTTATTCAATTTATTAAATTACCTTGTCATTGACGATTTTTTTACGATTTTAATTATTACTATTTTTATTGCTTTTTTTATTACTATTAACTTGATATTACTATTGCTATTCGCTTTTTATGACTATTTTGTATCACTATTATTATTATTATTATTATTATTATTATTATTATTATTATTATTTTACGCAACGTAAGTTAATCTTACGTAAGTGAATAACTCACGTAGAGGGGAAAAAACGTTTGTCATGTTCACTTGCAACGAAGAACTCCTTCACCAAGCTTTTCGTTTTACGAAGGTTTCTGTGTTTTCTACACAACTTTGAAACAGAAACGTCGAAAGAAAGGCAGTTTCGAAGTTGAAATTGCTCCAAAACGATTCCAGCGGAGCTAGACAGTTGAAAAAACAACCCCATCATTTTAGTCCCGAAAAACTGATCGTTAGGGATAAGGTGCCTCGTCGTGTATTCCACCCAGACCCTGTCATATTGTTGCGGCGAGTATTACCAATTGACCGTTATTACCCCCTGTCTTCGCTACGTGTCTGATAACACGCATACGAATCAGCCGAGTGATCGACTATTTGCCGGCCCATAATTATCCTTTTGTTCGCCTTCTCTCGGACTCTGAATAATCGCGTAGTCGATAAGTTGTGGCAAACTCCCTTCCTCTCTCTGTCTATTTCTTTATATATATATATATATATATATCCGTTTGTAACATCCACGGTCTATGAATGCATATTTGACGAAATTTAATAATAGTAATGAGGGTGAGAGTGGAAGTCTGTGCAGGAGGTTCATTGCCGGATATATAAATATGGTAAAAGTATATTTTAAGGAAGACTACCAGTCTAGAGCCCGGAAGAAAGGTGAATGTCGACAATTTTTTATGGATACAAAGTTGATAAAATGAAAGTTTCGTTTAGTGGCCTTATTTGACATATCTTCAAGTATCCGAACAAATTTTTTCACAAGTTCTTCAATTTTTCACTTCAAACGAAAATTCAAAAAAATTTGAATACTCCTTAAGATTTGCCTCCGAAGTACGTAGGAGAATCGAAAAAATATCGATTTTAGGTGGAATCGCGCATCCTTGAAGAAAACATTGTTTTCGGTTGAAAAAAGGCCGGCAATAACCTTTTTCGGAAAAAGTTTGCAACATATCAAAATTCTCCTAGGTACTTCGATGTAATATCTTGTTACAAGGTCCCAAAGAAAAGAATCGAGTCAATTGGTGAAGAATCGGCAATGTAAAGTTGCCGGCCACACGACACTAGCAGACAAATGTGTCTTGGTTCATCCAGCTTCAGCGACCCCTTAATGTTACAAAAGCTTGTGAAAAAAATTGTAAATATATTTGAAGATATATAGATCAAATGCTACTAAATGAATTTTCATTTTATTAACTGGGTATCCATGGAACATTGTCGATATTTACCTTTTTCCGGGTACTAGACCGCTAGTCTCTTGTATATCTATAGACAACAATATTAAACACAACAACATTAAACACATTAAACACATATCTATAGACAACAATATTAAAACTTGTATATCTATAGACAACAATATTAACTATTGGGTCAACTATTTATTTCAAAGACGAGTAATAATTTTTTCAGACGTTTCTTTCTTTTAGGGTACTAGGTGGTAGTTGAATTTATTTTTACATAAATATGCTTGCACTAATCCGAGGGTGATTTTAAAGCCATTGCGGTTTCCGTAATGTTGACTATACGGACAATCGGGAGCCATTAGTATAGTTCTCGAATACATGTACCTTCAAATCACGTGCCTCCAGACACACACACACACACACACACACACACACACACACACACACACACACACACACACACACACACACACACACACACACACACATTATTTCCTCAGTTCCAACGTATAATTCCCTTGTGGATTTTTTTCGTATTACCCTTTCCAATTGAACTCTTTCCTACCATTCCCTACCCGCTTGATCTGATTCCCATTGATTTCATTGTCTTGTTAATCAGGCCTGTATAAACGAACTGAAGTTACAATAGCTTAATACTAAGCCAAATCCAGGTAAGTCGTACGACTTTGTTCACATTGTTCTCAACTAAGAAGCTTGCCAACGTGTTGTGAAAAGCAGTAAGAAGTTTGTTTGAGTCGCAATCAATAAAAATCAGATTGCAAGTGTGCATTGAAAGTGGTGGCCATCACATCGAGCACCTTTTATAGCAGTATTTGCACCGTTTTTTAAATCGATTTTAGGCAAGAAGCATCGAAATTCCTTTTTCTTCGATTTTTTATGCCAAATCTTGGTCGAGCACCTTGAAACTTGGGATGTGCACTTATTTTTAGTTCCTTGATAAAATTCGGAAAAAAATGATGTTTCCATTTTCTGAATCTACAGATATCACACAAAGTGCAACTGTTTCATGGCATTGAAAATGTAATCAGACTTTTCGGATGACCCTACATGTAATGCGGCATTTTTCAACCGATCACACGCATTCGGCATGTCGCAGCTTCCCCCACTCTACGACAACACAGTGGCAGTGGAGTGGGGGTAGCGTTAGTTTCGTGTGACATCCAGCTAAATCACAAGGAAAGGTTGCTAGGTCGATTGCTCCGATTTCCATGAAATTTAGCATGCTTTTAGAATGGGTAAAAATAGGCGACACGTATTTTTTCATAACTGCGGAACCCGATTTTTAAAGGTTGAAACGCATCCTCGAAAATTGGGGTGTGTTTCGTTTTTCGTCGATAACGTTTTAACGGATATGAAAAAAATTCAAATGGCAACAATGTTTATTTTTTCGTGTACTATACATTGGAGATGAGAACGATAACGTTATCGACGAAAAACATCCCTATTCTTGAGGGTGCGTATCACCCCTTAAAAATCGGGTTCCGCAGATATAGAAAAAAAATACGTGTCGCCTATTTTTACCCATTCTACAAGCATGCCAAATTTAATCAAAATCGGGGGGATCGACCTCGCAACTTTTCCTTGTCAGAACCATATACGCACCCTACCTCAACAAACATATACAGCCTTAAGGCAAAATTCTAATTTGGGCGCTCGAAAAAAGCTATTTTTGTGATTTTTTTAATGAGATTATTAATAAAGATATTGATGTAGAGATTGTTAGGCTTAATGAATACACTCTTGAAATACATTTCTTTAAATTTCATGTATTTTATGAACTTTTTATACACAAAAACATCATTTAAATGCAATTCCTCGATTAGTAGGTGGGTCTGCGCCGGTGTTAAAATGTCGAAAATGGGCCACCTGAAACAATTTTTTTTGAAATTTCAGATTTAATATAACACTAGCAACCGACTGAACTAAAATTGTTAATGTACATCCAAAAATAATACAGAGACGGCGAAAAAAATTGTATTTTTTTTTCAGATTTTGCAAAAAAAAATATAGTGAAAATCAAAATTTTAAGATCATTTTACTTCAGCCGGTTGATATAGGTGTACAGAATATGTGGTTAAAATTTCATAACAATCGATTCAGTAGTTTTGGGAAGTTTAGCACCAAGCGGTGTAAAAACGTGGTTTTAAGAAAAACACGTTTAAAGTTTTTTCAAATGAAAAATCACAAAAAATTAACTTACGCTTAATCAACGATGCCTGCACCATACAAAATGCTTTCTGACTGTTCCAGAAGATCATTTTCTTTCAATCCAGCCTGTTTCACAATTTAAAAGTAGAATCCTGCCTTAAAAGCAATGTCAATGGTAACATTTTCCATGCTAAAAAATGCACGTGACCTTGAAATCTTCCAAGCGCCTCCACGTGGATGAACCTCGTAGCCACCACTCGATGACCCCTTTCGCACTATGCAACTTTTTTAGGAAAAGTTTTCTCCTAAGTTTGATAGTTTACAAAATATTTCTATTGCAAATAGTTGTTGCCCCATTCGGTCTATATAACGAAATGGTCAAGACAGAGGATGCATGATGGACAGTATGCGATATAAGTATACATTGGACTATTTCAGTATTAGATATTGGCGGTTCATTTTCGTACATATAATTACCAAGTGGTGGCGCGCGGCGCCTTACAGTACAAACTCCCATAAACTTTACCACTCGCTACACTCGTGTCTCTCAAGTTCGAGTTGCCCGTCGCAGCGCCGCCGTTTTCGTCCGTTCGTAATTGCATTGCCGTCGAAATAATAAACGTCCCTCGGAAACGCAGTCTTAACGATGGATAATGATTAGATACCGATGTCCCATTACGTACGTCGGAGCAACACGTAGAACAGGGATCGAGCCCGGGACGGCTCTCTCGATGCCGACCACACACGCATGCATATTTTGCCCGGGACACGTGTGTCGCGCGTAAAAGCGAATTCAGCTCTAAGGGAGGCCATAAACTGTCGACTCTCGCCCGTAAGCGATTATTCGTAGCAAGTCTCCTTTTTGCTTTTCGTACGCACGACAAAAGTGATTGATAACGTCGATAGGCCTCAGTTCGTGTATAATTAGGGACTCTATATACTGGTTATGTGCGTACACTGAGAAAAAAAAATCAATTGAATCAAAAAAATATATTGGTTGATCCAAATAAATGTGCTGCTGGGGAGTGCCACCGATATATGGGATTGTTACAATACTATAAAATATTGGAAAATGTGATTGATTTAAATACCATATTATTTCATTTAAAAACGCTCTTCTGTTCTCTGAATATCTACGTTATCCTTCAAATAAAATTACATTCTATTGAAATGATTCTATATGCAATCCGTAGATGTATTGGATGAAATAATTAAGCGGTTGCTACACACATTGTTTATTTCGTACAAAAATATAATCAATAGAATTAATTATTTCTTTACTACATCGAAACGAATATGCCATGAGGCGTAAGATTTTCAATTTGTTTTAAATCTTAAATAAAAAGTGAACATAAGGATTATCATCCACGATAATAGTGGAGAGAATATCAGATATTCAATGGAATATCCATGGAGAGAATATCAGATATTCAACTGATTGGAACAGATACTACACTTTGATCTTAGCCACAGGCCAAGAAGCGATACTCTTTAGAGTTTCTTCAGCGTTCAAGTAGATTTTCGGTTCGCGCTACGCTTACGAGAAACGAGCGCGCGTGCGGCTTCTAGCGGTTACTCCGAGAACTACGGGTTTCCTCACACCTATAATTTCGGTGGCGCTCGGCCATGATTTGGTTGAATTTTTTCAACCAAATGTGCAAGAAACAAATTTTACTTTCGCATATTTTTTTAACCAATTCAGACATTTCCTTAATATTTTTCAATCAAAATAAAATATTAATATTTTAACGAATAATGTACTTAAAAATCAATATCGTGTATGGTAAAAACAATAAAACAACATATTTACTCAGTAGAAATTTTATTTAAATCAATCGAGCGAAATTCAATTTTTCTTGTGTACTCGAATCAACAATATTCATGTTATGAATTGTATCGCTTTTTTAGCTTGTTGCAAAAATTGCATTCAAAACTATATAATTTGTTCGCGATAATTTCTTAGATAGTTTCAATAATATATTGTTCTCGCCTAACAATATATCTTTTGAATGAAAAAAAAACTTTCAATTTTATCACATTATTGAAGTCAATAGCATTTTATTTGGATTAATAAATCCGATTATTTACACCAACAATTTTACAATTGAATCAACGAAATTTCATCCAATAACACCAATGATATTGGATAAATGATTTTTATCTCAGTGTATACTTCGGGCACGGTAAAGCGCAAAATGATCATCCAGCGGACAATGTTGCTCGATCTTTCTCAACGACGTTGCTCACTGCTCATTGCGCAACGAAATTCCTACTTTTTGCGGAAACAAGACTGTTCAATGTATCCTTTTATCTCTATCTAAATGTCGTGAATGAAAAAAAAAGACTTCAAATGTCGCTGTCTTATCGAATTGTAAAGCGCAGCGGGCGGCTGCGACGAATGGCGAAGGAAAAAATTACTCAAGCGCAGCGAAGTTAAGTCCCGAGGCAAAAACGATTGAATAAAGCGAGTCACTTTGTCACTTTTGCCAATTAGTAGAAATAGAGACACCAAAAAACAGTGAATAATATATACATAAAACGGCATTCATAGCGCGAATGTCTAAAAATATTTTCACGTGTGAATTGAGCGAGGGTAAAAAATGTAGAAAAAAAACACGCTTGAAATGTAAAAAATCAAGCTTATCACGATGGAGGAGAGCGTGCGTCTGTGTACGTATGCAAATGTGAAAAGCTTTGGCAGGTGCATAGAAATAAAATTCAATATAGCCAACGGTGGAAATACATTGAATGGGAATTCCAATGAATTTTGCTACGTATGTAGGAGAGTTGAAGTGCTTTTTGTTCGCGAGCCTTGAATTCATATTCGCTCTTTATTCCCTGGCAATCTCACCCCCCCCCCCCGCGCATCGGTATGCCCTCCGTTGGGAATTTCGACACACTCATACAGATAAATATGTATGTGTATGTATATTGTTTGAATGTACGCTACAGTTGCATAATCGCGCCCGCTACAATAAATCATAGAGTTTAGCGAGCACATGAACGCACACAAGCGAATAAATGAATGGACGAAATAGCAAATGCTCCCTCCGGAGTCCAGATTGGAGGAGCAAGGAGGTATAGCGTGTATAGCGAATCTCGACCGTAAGCACACAATGGTGATACGCTCGCATTATGCGTTTGTAATTAAATTGAGAGTAGATCGGAGAGACAGAGAGCAAGAGAAAAGTGAGAGAATGTTGGATCGAGAGATCTAACAAGGCCACTAGAAAGTAATTAGGATTCAAAGTCCGAAATAATTGCTCCGTTCGACGAAATGATCAATTAATTAGTTACTTTCCAAGCAAGCTTTTCGAAATTGGACTTCGGGTAATCAGTCGCTTATGATCACTGTGGGAAGTTCTCATACATTTCGGTACAGGTATAAAGCTGGTAAGATTTCAAAAATCCTTCGCAAACCAGTATAGTAAATATCTCTTCCGGGAAATTAAAAAAAAATTTTGTTTTCGAATGACATAATTGCGATATTGTTTCGTATGATTTTATTCACTTTTACCCCCCGTTTTAGGAGAAAACAAGTCAGTCAATAGCGTATGCTAATTTCACAGGCTAGAGTTAGATAAGTAAAGTCTGGTTAAGTAGTTTGGGAATTTGACTGTGGAGGTTTTATTAGGAACACGGCAATATTTGCTGAGCAATTAGGTTATGAAATGATTTTTTTTTTTCATTGTAAACATCATGTGCGGCTTTTAAAGCAAAGTATTTTTTTTTCATCAATTAACAACGATATAGCACTTTGTATTTGTTGTTCTGTTCGGCACGGCAAAAATGCGCCGAGAGCATCCGATGTTACCCGAGCGCTCTGTCACGTCACCGTTTGAAAGCCGGTATACGAAGTACTGTGTAATACGAGTATTCTGTCAACGATGGCAATGACAAAATCTCATAGGACTTGGTTCGTTCCTCTTTGTGTAAATACAACGAAAAATGCCCCTAATAAGGTAGTTTTGAATGTGCAACAGGACTTGATCTGTATATCGCGTTCAGTTTTCCCGGAAAATGCACTTGAAAAATGACCAAAGAAGAGGCGAAGGGGTAATTACATGGAAAATTGCATGATGAATTAAAGTACAAAAAAGAATGGAAAAATTCGAGAAAATAGATGGTACGACTTTGAAATGCTGCCAAAAATTTAAAATAATCGTAACTCGCCCAATCAATCGGCGTCTTAAAGAAAAAACGATTACGAAAAGAATGTTGACGGAGCAGAGTTTGAAATTGAAACGGAAAAAATATTAGCAGGAATTGACTGGAGACACCTGGTTCTGGCCGAAATGCAAAAAAAAAAATTGTTTTCAAATATTTTTTTAAAAGTCCCTATCGATGTATTTTTGTTCCCTAAATAGAAATTCACCGTTAATTTCCATTAGAACCCTTAATATTAATCTAAAATCGTCGAAAACGTATGGAATGTGGTTTACTGCCATAAGATTGCTATCCAAAAAAAAAAAATACAAAAATACGTAAACTTTAATTTGATCCCCCCTTCAAAGTCTTACTCGTCTTATACAACGTAATGACCACTAAATGTGGGGTGAGAAAAATAAAAATAAAAGGGCGGTTCATTCCTTAAGTTTTTTTCTTTCAATGTACCCATAGTGGGTTTCTGATGGTTTTGCGTTAGAAGAATTTTCGTTTCGGTTTCACTATAATCGGTGGACTGCTTTCGGGTGAAACCACAAAATCAGCCCTTGACATGCTTCACTGTAAGAGTCGATTTCACCGCTTAAACCGTTTAACGGCAAATAAAAAAATCCCTATCTTATAGTTTTTAATGCTGTACCATGCATATACGAAATTATAAACAAAATCGAAGGCGGACGGCACAGTGATGTTCCTTGAAAGTATCAGCTGTATTACCATCGAAAACCCAGTAAAACTGCTTCCCGTTCGGTAGTTAGTACGCATGCGAGTGTGCGGCTAAACGGTCACCCAACAAAGTATTGGCCAACACTGCTTGAGACTGATCGTCGCACCCGCACAACAACCACTCATCGACTACTATCGTTCCTCGGAAATCACATCAATCACACAGGTTGTTTAACGATAGATATTTTTATTTTCGCAATCAAAGCAATTGAGGGAGAGTTGTTATTTCTTGCAAAATTAATTTTTCCAACATTTCATGTAGTAAGAAAAAAATGCAATATAATGATCTTGATTCAGGCATTCACCGATGTATTCCTACTGACGATCTTAAACCGTGCGGAACTTATCATCGGTATACGCGATTCATCGTGCTTGTTTATTACTTCCCAGAGTTCCTATGAAACCCCCTATCAAGGATTCATTTATTCGCCTTTCATACGTTAAATTGAATTTCGCGAGGTAATTGGTGCTCGCGATAGAGTCGAAGCAACGAAGATACACGCAAAATGCAAGGAAAGGGAATGGGAAAAGGAAGATAGAAACTCGGTGTACGGAGTGGCAAAGACGTAGATTGGACGTAGCAACGCTCGAGCAGGTTGGCAGAAAGTAGAGAGCTTCTCTATTATTGCATAGAAAATATATACATAAATCTTTTGAGAAGGAAATTTCGAGATCCAGCAAGGGTGAGGTGGGAGAGAAGTGTTTTGAGAGGAGGGATGCACAGAGAGACAGATAGATGGTGTGAGGAATTGAAGGAAGTGTAGGATCAGCCTTCATATAGACGTAAAATAGCGACGAAGGACGACTCAAAGGATCGAATTTTAAGGGTACGTTACTATTCTATGGGATTTTAAGTTTTTACATCATGCTCCTCATATAGAAACACCAGAGCAACAAAATTCACTTTCTCTCCATTGTACTGCGATCTTACATTCACGATCTTTTAGCCTTTTCACTCTCTTTACTTTTTTCTTGCACTACTGTATTGTTCTTCTCCCCTTTTGCGCTGCAGACTCTCTGCCCGTACTTAAATCAATAATAACCTCTTCTATGAGTGATCCCAACAACCTCGTGCCGAATGTTAGCTCACCCAACTTTTCTTTCTTTGTGTCCTTTAAGACAAAGGTTAGACTCGAAACCAAATTAAGCAGTGGTCTGTTCCGATCCCATACGCTGGTAAGCAGGGCTTTTCCTATGGTTTCGCAATTCCTGAGGGATGGAGAGGAAAAGGAAAGAGAAGAGGATGCTATGTCTGGAGGCCCGACCACAAAGCCACGAAACCGGCGATCATGGCACGTGCTCGCGGTTGATAAAACACGCTTTCTTTCGCTCTCGTTCTTCTGTGTAATTGCTTGGTATCGTACACAATGGGGGTACGATATTACGTTGTGGTTTAATAATGTGGGTCAAGTCTCGGGGGAACCAGCGATCGCCGGATTAGCTGCTTCACCAGAAAATATGGACGGAAAAATGTAATGAAATTCAGGCTCAATTCACCTCAAAGGGTGATGTTCCTAGCATGTTTTGGCGAAAAGTTGACTTCATGCATTAGTCTTATGAGACGTAGACTGAAACACAGGAGTTGTCGACACTGTAAAAAGCAATCCTCTGCTTCTACTATATTATCCCTACACTGTTACGAGAATGGTGCAGACCTTGATCCTGTGGTAATCCCAGAAAACAATCTCACCACAATCCGAGTCTCTATATGTCTATAAAAATGGAGGAGGATGGAATCTCAGCTTCGTTTTGATTTCCATTCTTTCTTCGCCCCCTCGACTGGCGAAACATTGCCTGATAAAAGAGAACAGCGTAACAATATCGGAGAATAAACGCAACGAGATCTGGGCCAAAGATTCGGAACGATGCAGCTGCCGCAGAGCGTATTATGAAACCAAAGTGCCACCGTCAATAATACTTCAATGGCAATCATACTTTTCGGTCCTCCAAGTCAAACAGCCATAAGTTTTGATATCGGTGCCTCAAGGGTAGCCACTAAAACGATGAGGTTTGCATCATCTTGGACTTTGGAACACAAATCGACATCAAGTGCTTCCAAATTTGCATGCTCTTTTCCTCAAAGGGTCCCACTTCAAAGAGTCCGAAATGTTCGGTTAGACATCGAAAAACGATACATATGTGGCATACGCTCTACGGCAGAGTCAGGACAAGTAACTGGAACGTCGAGTGAACTGCAAAACAAGGGAATGAAGGATAATGGGTAGGGTTGATGGTAGAAGAACGGCCTGAATTCGTTCTTTCGTATTGTAAACTTTTGTTTGACTCACCGTCACAGTGTTCAAAGTATACGTATGCCTATGAGGCGTGCCTCACAAGTACAAACCTAGCCATGAAAAAAGAGATATTGTGCTGGTGTTGTTGCTGATGCTGCTGCATTTGAACACAATGGCCGCCCGAGTGCGCACAACTTTCACAAGTGAACTAAACAAGTTTATTTAACTTAGCCCGCTTCACCAACCTTCCACCACTCCCCTTACTTTATTCTCTTCCTCGTCTGCAAACCCTGTGCGACTCTCTTCCCCACCCGCGAAAATGTCCGTTTTTGCTTGCATCCCCCTCCGTCTCCCGTCTTCCGTTCTCTCCACCCACCATATCCAACCCTTAACTGGCAAACGCGAGTCAGCCTCACAAGCTAGCCGCCCACGCGCACCCACGTGCAATAACGACCGAAAGCTGCAAGTTTTCCCAAAGTTCCCGACAGATTAACGACTATTGGAATTGTTGAAGTTATGGCTAAGCTCTTTTCCAACCCAGCCGCACAAGCACACACCTCCCACGAGGCAGATATTGGAGGAGATTGAAGGGGTGGAATGTGAGGATCTCGGTAGGAAGTGGAACGTAGTACACGGACTGAGAGAAAGGTTGGCACGCGAATGAATACGGAAACTTGTCGCTGTTGGAGTTTTTCAGAGATTCGGGGTAAAATGCATGAAAAGAGTGGCGCTTGTATTCGTGTGGAATGTTGATCCCGTCTTCTTTCAATGACCAGAGATAGCATGCGAGTAACGGACAGTAGTGGAGGCCACTGCGGCAATCTTCTATGTCCATCACAGCTGGCCTGTACTTGGATAGGTGACCAATACTTGGATAGGTGACTGCTTAGCTCCGCACAGGCCTGCGTGCCACCAGCCGATCGGAAAGCAGTTTTACTGAGTTTCATAACTGAAGCTCAGTGAAAATACCGTCGCCTGTATCGGCAAAGTATTTTTACGGAATTTTCCCGTGCCCTTGTACAAATGCGGTACGGTAGTGCTGTAGAACAGAAGTGACTGTGGGCAACACTCTGCGGGGTCTCTGAAGAACTGGAAATGGCGAAGTGATGCGTGTGGAGTACAAGTGAAAGGAATAGGATCCTAAAAATCCGGAAGGGCATACGAAGGAACATCGAAAATGATACATTTTCATAGTACTGATACAGTGATACATACATAGTAATGATACAGTTTCATATCTTTTACTACTAATTACTACATTACTATAGTATTACTAATTACTAACATTACTACATTTTCATAGTATCTTTTCAGAGCTATCACCCGCGCGGACATTTGTTGGGGACTCCCCACATCTTACCACATCCGCATAGGGATTTGCTACGGACGCCGCACGTAGTGAGTCTACGTTGGAATCCAAGTGGTTCCCGCGCTACTCCCGATTGACGTCGTTTGAGAGTTCTTTAATTAAAAAATCTCAACCAAAAACAGTCGAATGTCGCAAAAAAATATGCTTTCGTGATCCTGTTAAAAAATTTGTTGGGTAGTCCCAACATGCACCTACAACTCTATAGGGATTTGTTCGGGATACCGCACATAGTGAGTTCATATTGGGAACCAATTGGATTCTGCACTGTCCCCCCATGAAGGCCGTTTCAGAATTCTTACCACATTCGAATAGAAAGTATGCGAAAAGTCACGAGAAAAAACTCGACGTGTTGAAACATAACCTGCACACTTCGTGAGCGTGCACATGTGTGGTGATATTATGTCAAAGTGCAGTAAAATAAATAACAAACGATAACTACAGTGGATTTTTCGTGATGTGGTTGGAATAAGCTTCTAAAATATACTTTTTTCAGCGGTTTACACTTTTTTAAGATCCACATATTTTGTAAATCTATATATTTCATTTAGAAAATTCAACGTACAGAATGCAATAGGATCCATCAAGGATTACATCGGATTCAAATTGGATTCCAATGGGGAATCCCGATTAAAATTCAGCCAATGAGCGTGACGTTTTAGTGTAGTGATCCAATGGGTCATTGCATTCTTATCAAGAAGTGGAAACAAGTCGGGGAATCCAGTTAGAACCCTACGACAATTTCTGCACGGGTATTATTAACAAATCACAACGAATATTCGCGTGTTTCTCATCTAAACTGCCGAAAATGAGAATCGACTAAAAAGTCCATCTCGGGATTCGGGACTGTGAGAAAAGAATTCAGAGATAAACAGAGAACAGGCACATGGACTGATGCGATTGTGAATACAGCACGTGGCGCACGATAAACTTGCGTGATCGAGAGTGTGTACTTTTGCGGTTTACGCAACGATTTGCACCGCGGTGGGTTAACACGGGACGCGTGTTCACGAACAATGCACAACATGCATACAACGGCATTCGCGGCGCGAGGGGCTGGCTTGAGGAGCGAGAGAGACAGAGCAGAGAGCTCGAGGCACTTCAGTATGTTTGGAGCATAATAATACTCGAGTTTACACGAGAGTAACACGGGATAAACGATTACGAGAGTGGGTTACGAGAGGTCTCTTGAATTCTATTATATCCTGAGCTCTCTGTCCGATTCGCCGGATTTAATGGGATCAACGATGAGCCAAACGTTTGTGTTTAGTCCAATCAGATTGAGTCGAATATTATCGATTTTCCTCGGACATTTTGATGAAACTCACGCAAACCCTTGGCACACTTTACGGTCGATCTTTTCGTAACTACACCAAATTGCTGGGTGATTCGAATAAATAATTGAACTGTGCGTGCGTATAAAAGCGAGAGAGAAGGACGACTAAATTGATTACACTTCAATTTGTCTGCACTTCACATCGAAGTAACACTCGTCGCATCGGCTGCTATGATAATATTGCCTCAATTCGGTCTAAACAAATTCCATTCGAACGAACACAGAACTTATCGATTCTAAATAAAGCCCATCCCAGTTTGAGTTATCCTTGCGTATTTATAGTACCTAAATTTGTATATTTACCCGGGTATTTTCATCATCATGCAAATACATGGATCATATTATCCAATTTCGTCGAACGAAAATTACCTCGGGTGGAAAGGAAACCAGAGACATTTCCATTTACGGATAATATCGTTTTAATTCGATGCTGCATTCAAAAGAGGGGCGGAGGGCATTAATCAGGAATCGTGTATTCTCCGCAACTCGCTCATTGAAAGGGAGCATATGTATGTATAATGATGATAATAATCGACTCGACGAAACTGCGAAACTTACTATAATGTTCAACGAAGTATGTCGAAGTGAAGAATTTTTTTGTTCCGTTTTCTTTTCTTCTTTTTTTTTTCAAGTGAAAAAGTATACAAAGGCATTGAGAGCAAGAGAATCGAAGGAGACCGCAAACTTTGAATGTTCTTCGGCGGTATATCAATCGAGAGATAGATCTCTGGACCCTTCTCTTCCTCTTACGTTTTTTCCCTTCTTTCTCTCGGTCTCTCTTTTTCTTCATCCTCTTGTTCTTCTTCCATGTTTCTCTTTCTTTTCCTTTCTCTCGGCCCCTTCATTTTTTTGTCTCTTCGACTCTCAGCCCTCACCCCTCTCTTTCTACCCTTCTGTCCCCGCAACTACCTCTCTTTCTCTCCCTCTATCGTTCTTCTTTTCTCCTCGCGCATTCGCCAGCCGTAATTTATCGCCGAAGTTTCGTCGCGCCGCTCGGCCTTTAATGGGCAGGGGCTCTCAGCAGACTTCGGAAAGCAGAGTTCCTGCGAGCCGAAGCCTGGATTTTTCATCGAGGTGCAGTCAAAAGTTCTTTTCTCTCAAGAATCGCGACGGTAAGAAAAAAATATGCGAACATAAAGTACAGGAATAGCAAAAAGAATGATTGAAGTGTCGAGCGTGGGGTATGAGGATTCAGTAGGACATGCGGTGTCATTTAACCCTTGGCCTTGCGTCAGGGTCGGCGTGCTGCGGCTGTGGCGGTCTCCCATGTCAAGCAGCCTTGGCACTGTCCGATACCCGGATGGGCGATCGCATAACCGGGCGTTGACTTGACTAACAGCGGCACTTTTCCTCGGGTTCCAATGGTGAAACCTTCGAAACTCAGTACCGATAGGGGAGACCTAGGAAGGTTGACACAGAGGTAAGTTGAAACAGTGTCAATGTCTCGGTAGATGTGATTGTTATCGAGCTGGCAACAAAGTCATTCTTCCATTGCTAAGCCGCGCGCCACTTATCAGTTCGCTCCAGTGCTCTTACAAGTTCCATTGCGTCACATCGAGACGTGCGCCAAAACATTGGCACAAATAAGTATTTGTCGTATTTTTCATTAAACTTTAGTTACCTTGTTTATGTATGTGATGGTATGTGATATGAATTGTTTGGAAGCTTACTAACTTAGCACTCGATTTGTCATATTGAATTTGTTGTATTGCAATACTCTTTTCAATAGTGAGTTCCGAATCAAGTGGCATCGCATTTTTGATACCTAGGAGGGTTGAAAGAAGGTGTTTCAACTTATCTCGGTTGCAGTAATGCTTTCATATGTTTATATTTAGTGGTGTGGGTTGCATGGCTTGCATTTGTTCCATTTCAGGTGCCGAATAAATATATTAGGAAAACGGATAGAGGCATGGCGAGCCGAGAAATACTTGCCGCTGACGAGGTTACTCTACGGGACGAAAGATCAAGCACAAAGAGAACGTTGAAAGTGAAGACGAGGAAGAGTATTTTTGCGTGTGTTGTATGGAATCGTATTCAAACAGCAGGCCAAATGAAACGTGGGTGCACTACCTGGAGTGCAAAGTATGGTCGCACCAAGCCTGCACTGGTGGAGAACTTTCATATGTATGTTACAATTGTTTGTCAGAATAGAGATTGATTTGCTTTCTTGCCATAAAGTTTCTCCTTCAATTTACTTTTTGGGTTGCCATATTTTACTATTCAATTTTGTGAGACTCGTGAGTTTACATTCGTTACAGTTAGAACTTAGAAACATTTATTAGACTAAATAAAAAAAAGTGAGACTTAGATTAATGGCGAGGTTAAGTTTTTTTTTTTCATTTTTAATAAAGTTTTTTTAACAATAATGTCTTTTGACATAATTTATACCCATATTTTTTACCAATTCCCAGGCGTTTGAACTCACCTCGATAGCTGTTTCAAATTACCTCGATATGAGGAGAGTTGAACCAAAACGACTTATTGTAATTGAATGGTTTTTTTACAGTTTACATAATTCCTGGAGTAATTGCTAGTCGAAAATCGATTAGTCGATTAAAAAAGATACAAAACAACCTTAGTTTTACCCGAGTCTCTCGTTTCGATTGCGAGATATGAGGTGAAATCTGGAAATTGTTTCAACCCTCCTAGGTCTCCCCTACAGCCAGTTGAATCGACACAGGCCTCAGTTTCCCTGTGCCCTTGTACAGATGCGATACGGTAGGCCATTAGGAGGGAGTGACTGTGGCCATCGCTCTGGGGGGTCTTTGAGGAAGTAGCGAACTGACAGGTGTGCGGTATAAATGAAAGGAACGGAGCCGTAAAAGCCCGCAAGGGCTTACGAAAGAATATTAGCCGTAAAAAAAACATGTAGGAGGGAAAAATGATAATCCTATGCACAAACATTGATCAATCCGTTCACGTATTTTTTTTCGAAATAACAAATTTTAACCATCGCGTTTCGGTAGGCAGTGATCTTTGCAATTTTGCCGAGCAATATAAACAAGAGGGATTTGACGAACACTGCGCCGTGTTGTTTCGCGATATTAATTGCTAATTGAACGTTAGAGGCTCGTGCATGTGACGCAACGCCTTGGGGAATTTGTTGTAATGCTTGTTGCCCCGTGTTCGCGTGTGTACGGAGGTTTGTGTAAAACCTACATTCGGTTACGGGGCCCGGGCGCTGTGTATACGAATGGCATCTGTCGCTCGACATCCTCGATACAAGAGCAAGAGAGAGGCAGCGGGAGCGACTACTGAAACAAGTCTGTTCGGCTATATAGCTCGTTGAGCTCCTCCACCCTCGACAATATGAATTCGACCCTTCGTCGTACATTTCAACCCTTGCGAATCTCGTTATCGGCTCTGGGCCATGGGACACCCTGGGTATTTTTTTTATTTTTTGCCGAGACCTTTCTCTCCTCCCGTGAGACCACGAGGGGCAATTCCCTCGTGAAAACAGAAGAGCTGCTCAAGCATGTACACTCTTGTCCAAAAAGAAAACTTCAACCTCTTTTCTCAATTGCCATAGAGTTTGATTGGCAAATGTGTGACGTCGATTGTGCCTCTTTTTAATGAATGTCCAGTGGACACAGGGAAAGTTGACTTACCATCGTTTCCCGTAGAATTTGATTGGTTTCTTAGGAGGGAGCACACGAAAGCTCTGCACGAATGGAACAATTGATAAGAGTCGGACCATTCGTGGCGTTTTTCACTCCACGTAGCTGAAGGACCTTTTCTCAGTGGATGCGACTGGACTGCACTCCGAACGGATTTCCGTTTTTTTTTGTTCTTTGCTTTGTTCCTCTTTACACTCGTTAATCAAGATAAAGTATAATGAATGAGTTCGCTTGCGTAACGCATGTTAAAATATATTTTTTTCTGCAGTGGAGTACGTTTTTGAGGTCGACTATACTGCTGAAACATTTTTAATCCCGTTCCGCCCTTGCCCCGGCTATTTTTCTTCTGATCCCCGTACGAACCATCGAAGCTCCCCTTTTCGAAAAATCTTCTAATCTACCAATCAATCGCTCCACACGCACACACTATATGGCAAACTAATATTAATTCATTCACTCATCTCTCTCTCTCTCTCTCTCTCTCTCTCTCTCTCTCTCTCTCTCTCTCTCTCTCTTGCACGCTCCCTCTTTCCTTCTTTCCCTTGATTATACGTCTTTTTGCATGATAAATTAAATCAATTCGCGATATGATATTCGATACGCCCAAACGAAAAGCCAGAGTGACGTACATTGGGGTGCGTTGCAACGAAAATTGGAATATTACACGTGTACATGTGTATGCGTATACGCAGCACAGTGCTGAATAAAGATGGTGAAATTGTACACGTATGACGTGGTTTATGCGGCCACCGGGTATATGGAGCGGAATGAAGTATAGTGTACACTGTATATCTCCTTTATGGCAACCATTAACATATTTTTTGCCGTTCGTATTACCATACAATAGTAGCGAAAAATATTATAAATTATGCTCGTAAATCAAGGTGGGTTGGAAGAGAGAGAGAAAGAGAGAGGGACAGATACGGAGAAACAGATATGGAGGGAGAAAGAGAGAGGGCCAGCGCAGGAGTGAGAGGATTTAGGAGGAAAGGGATACAACGGGAGGAAAGGGGATAAAGTACACCTTACGCTGCGGAGGGTAAGGTCCCCCCCTTTTTTCGTTGGTATATACTTCCCAAACGAACAAACCGTCTTCTGCTCCATATATACTACTGTGTCCAAAAAATAAGGTGACATTGTATTTATTTCAAAAATTCTTTATATATTTTTCCAAATCAATTTCATCCCCTTCAAAGTAGTCCCCTCCCGATGCAATGCACTTATACCAACGGATTTTCCAATCTTCGAAACTCTGATTGTAGTCACTTTCCGGGATGGCCTTCCGTTCCGTCTTCGCTGCGGCTTGAATCTCCTCTATCGTATCAAAACGGTGTCCCCGGAGCGATCTTTTGAGTTTGCTGAACAGCCAGAAGTCGCACGGCGCCAAAAACTCAACCCATATCGTTCCGCAACCACCGTATTCACCTAATCTGGCGCCATGCGACTTCTGGCTGTTCAGCAAGCTCAAAAGATCGCTCCGGGGACACCGTTTTGATACGATAGAGGAGATTCAAGCCGCAGCGAAGACGGAACTGAAGGCCATGCCGGAAAGTGACTACAATCAGTGTTTCGAAGATTGGAAAATCCGTTGGCGTAAGTGCATTGCATCGGGAGAGGATTACTTTGAAGGGGATGAAATTGATTTGGAAAAATAAATAAAGAATTTTCGAAATAAATACAATGTCACCTTATTTTTTGGACACAGTAGTATGTACATATGGAAAATATATTTTGAACCCGTTATATCTATGTTGTGTTGGCTAAGGGAACGTGCGACGTTTTTTTAGGTCGGTTGTTAAAAATGTTCCATTCGAATAATTGATTTTAGGGACACGACGGTCTTTGAAATGACTGCTGTATAAATAGTCTTATATTAATCTCATATTATTGATATCTACCTATTTTTGTTCATTAATTTATCTGAAATAATAAAATAATTTCTTCCCAAATAAGTGGCCAAAATAAATTAACTTAAACCTTGTCAGTCACACTTCCAGATTGTGACGTTCGGGGTGTAATCAACCCCACTCACTTTGGAGAGTGATAAATAATTGAAAAATTGAAAAAATACTACAATGCATTTTCAACCCTTGCGCGTAAGACCATGCCGATTATTTTCAAGTCGCGTAATATTTTATATAAAAAAAAAATGTCGAAAAAAAATACTGTACGGTCGAAAAATGGCTGGGGTTAATTCAACCCCCGATGACTGTTAAGGGTTAATTTCCTGGGCGCTCATCTTCCCTGAAAATTTATGAGAAGGAAAAGGTCGCTGGTGTAACGTCGGGAGAAATTCATTAAAAAGTGCTACATATTTACCCATGTGAAGACGCCTTAAGACAGTATTAATGTTTAGCAATTTAAAAAAAAACGTTTTTTCTTCAATTCTTCAGTTATTTTCAATTTTATTTCATTTTTTTACAGACCTTTCTGAATACGCCTGTGCAAACCGTTTAATGATACTCATAAAATTATCCGAGTTACATAAATTATTAGCAATACGCTCGGGAAGCGTGTTCGAGCGCAGCAACTTTGAATGCGTTTTTCTCGAAACTATGCTTTTCAAAGTGGCAACCACGATATCTCCATAACAAATTGGCCGATTGAGCTCAAATTTGGCATACAGCTTAAGTAGATTGTTTTTCAACGTTAGTACCAGAATTGAGTCGAAGTCCTTTTTTTCTTCTTCATATAACTCGTAGAATCGTCAAACAAATAGTAAGAAGGGATAATTAAAGTTTAGCATGTCGCCATAAAGTAATTTTTTTCCTGAATCTAGTACCAAACATCACAACACTCATATAGATTACGGTCGAAGTAGTGTTTTTTGTCATATAACTCGTAGAATGGTCAGAAAAATAGTCAAAATGGATAATTGAAGTGTAGCATGTCGCCATATAGTATTTTTTTTCTGAATCTGGTACCAAACATCACTGTACTTCACTGATGTACACTGTACATCACTGAAATAATGTTTTTGTCATATAGCTCATGGAATGGTCAGAAAAATAGTAAAAACGGATCATTGAAGTTTAGCATGTCGCTATTTAGTAATTTTTTTGCTGATATCTGGTACCAAACATCACAACACTCATATAGATCAGGGTCGAAATAATGTTTTTTTCTTAATAAAACTCGTAGAATGGTCAGAAAAATAGTAAAAATGGATAATTAAAGTTTAGCATGTCGCCATTTCGTAGTTTTTTTTGCTGAATCTGGTACCAAACATCACAACACAACACAACATAGATTAAGAATATGTTTGGTTTTTTTTTAGATTCGTGCAAGGTCTCCACCAATGGTCGCCAATTGGGCGTGTTGTTCGCACACCGTTGTGAACAAACGTACATGATAATAATTTTATTTTCAATTTGTTTGTACTGCAAGATCATTAAACATGTATATTAATTTTTGTAGTTATTCCATTCTAAAAATGACCTCCAAAACTGCGTTCTAGGTAACAATACTGCCTTAAACTTACATGAGATATATTTCCAATACCTCAATATTCACGGTATTTTATTTCACGGTCCCTAACAATTTTTACGATCACAAACGATGTTCCATCACTGAAACTTCCACAGTATTCGCCATGATTTTTCATACCTTCCAAATGTACGAGCTCCCGAAGGTTCCATCAGCTGCGGGCGCGTACCCTCAAATATCTCAGCCTCGTAATATAGAAAATGGACATTTCCCCAGCCAAATGATTTACTTTGTAGGAGCACTGGTCTTGGCACGACCCCGCTGAAATCGAGATTGCACTGTAGTTGTGAAAAGTGCACCTGAGCTCTCGGCGCTTCCTCGAGGCGTGCATGAAAATTGTGGAAAGTGGTCGGGGAGATGTTTCCGGGGTTTGGTGGCGAGCAACAAATGTTTACTCGAGTGCTCCGGGAGACCACTGTGAAGGCTCGACGAGAATGAAATAATGAGGAAGATTCGCGCACGAGATGGCGCTCGCGGAGGGGAAACATAAAGAAGAATATAGAAGAGTTCGCGATCACTCGCGGTAGCGAGAGACGTAGGGAAAGATTGACGAGAAAAAATAGAGAAAGAGTGAATGAGAGTGGGAGAACGGGGTGCAATGTAGAAACGAGCCGTGGCAACAATTAGTCATTGTTTCGCTTTGCGATTCCCTTTCTGTGTATTTTGTAGGCTCTGTGCAGGCGATTATTGTGTTGGAGCTTGAGAATTTTGAGTATGGACATTTTCATGCATTATATATAGTGTATGGAAACATCCAAATTAAATACAACTAAATTGAATAATGAAGAAAACTTGTTTTCTACTACTATTGTTACTTGTTTTCTGCATTGTACAATTTAATTGTAAACGTATTCCTACTCCTTTTATTCCCCTCACGCACTTTCTCTCTAGTGCGGACACGTGTGACTGATGAGTGACATAATATGAGTGAGCAAACCTTATTCTTTTTTATGCATAGTTTTAGGGTTTTTTTTAAACCCTATTGCTGGTTATAGTTCGTAAGATACCCTTTATAAAACCTTGTATGTGAACATGCTGTTTCTCAGTTCTTTTGCAGCGATTTTTTGGTGCTCTTGGGGGCTGATACTTCAAAGGGGGGCTGATACTTGGGGGCTGATACTTCAAAGCACGAAAAAAATCGAAGCTACTGACTCTGCACTCTGGAACTCACTTTTTAATTTTTATTCTTTCTTTATATTTCTCTTCTGCATATGTTTTGCGATGTTATTGTTTTTATTTTTGGCTGTATTTATGCTAATGGTTTGTTATGCCATTTATTATTGTTTTTATTTATATAGCCTTCTCTGTCCTTTGTTATTGATGATTTGTATCCTTTTATTATTGTTTTTTATATGTATCCTGTTGCCTAAAGGTTTATACCAAGGCATATAATAAACCATCAATCAATCAATGTCTATCTCGCTGTCTCTGGGTTTTTAATTAGTTTTAATCAATGGGTACCCCTAACGTTTTTCTTTTGACTGAATAATATTCCTATTAATAGTATGATTTTAAACCTACTCATATGCACCTAATATTATTTATTTCCCCGAGTTCCAACGCATAGCTTTGCGGGCTTTTATTCCTATTACTCTTCCCAATTAAACCCTTCCTTATGACTCCCTACCCCCACTTCGCTATTCTAACCTAACTTCCGTTGCGTCCACAGCCGTCTTACACGGCCACAGACGTTTAGCTTCTGTATTGTGAAGGTCGAAATGTATGTACGAATCGCTCGAAATTACAAAATAAGTACATCCTTACTTTCTTCACTAATTTGATTTTAAATAAGGTATATTTAATGCATATACAAGCCTTTATTATCGTCTTTCAAACGTAACCATTTTTTGTATTTATAAGTACGATTTTGCGACGAATGTATTCTAGAAAACTTATAGTCGCTGCCAGGTGCATGTACAGTCGCAGAATCAATAAATAAGTAAATAAATGGTTGTATGGATAAGTAACGAAAACTTGTATTTGTTGATTTTATTATTCGCAATCACCATACTTACTCGCAGTTGACCGCGAACTGTGAAAGAAATACAAAAGCAGCTGCGAATTTCTCATGAAAATGAGGTTTTCGACGATGAAACCGACATGGAAGATGATGTTGTCGAAAATATGACCTAACAGGAGACAGAAGAAGACAAAAAAGATGCCGAAGATCACAACTGGAATGCCGTTCCCCCGACTCCGATTTAAACCGCGAGACTCATGCCAAAAACTTATAAATATACGTTGTTTCTGCTTTTACCCAAAAAAATCTTGTTTTATAAATACTTTCATGCAATTTATTGAAAATATCCTCGAAAATATTGGATTTCAGCAATAATAATTCGTCAAAATAGACCAAACATCGATTGTAACGAAAAATGACAATCCGAAAATCGACCTACTGACCCATGGAGGTTTTGTTCATAACAATGAAATATTGCATCAACATATTTTTGTTCCTCAAAATCCCCCACTGCCCTTTCAGAATCGCAGAGAAAATTAAATTCTGGCGACTAGATCCTGAGTTATGAGGTTTGAAGAAAAAAAATGCAACCCTCTTCTCTTTCCCAAAACTTTTTCATATGCTCAAACAGCTTTCTTAGACAAAATATGGGCCGTACATAGAATTTCTCTTCACAGGCGCTTTTCTAACAGTCTGCTTTTTCATTGTGAAAAAAATCATCTGCATAGATGAAATTTCAAGGAAACTACAAAATTTGTAAGTTGGCCGGGTCTCACAGATCCAATGTATATAGCGATTTCCAAACATTGTAGCCTCCTTTAGGTGCCCGATAATCCGCTATCGCCGATCTCTGCCCGGGAAAGGAAGCCTTCATTTTGCGGGTTGAACGCAGCTTGAAACTTTTGACTCGGCGAAGTAGCGAAAAATATGAGTGTGCTCTTAGGGTTAATATTAGATGTAGTAGAAAGAAATCCTTTATTTTTGCCTTCAATTTCATGCAAAAAGAATAGATTGTTTTTTACTACACCTAATATAATAATTTCCAAAGATTTCAATATGAACGAACGAATATGACTAACTGTAAGCCTCAAAAGTAGGTTAAAATGTTTGTCGGTTCTTTTATATTTACTGAGATGGCCTTTCCGGCTTTGTAATCCGAGAGCCAAAGTGTTTTTCCCCCATAGCACGACTGATAAGTACGTAAGAATTTCAATTTTGGCCTTAATTGAACGAGGAATTTAATTTGTAGAGAACTCTCTCTCTTCTCTCTCTCTCTCTCTCTCTCTCTCTCTCTCTCTCTCTCTCTCTCTCTCTCTCCGTTTCCCTTTCGCCCTTTCTACCGTGGATATAATATAGACAACGAGGATATTGTGCACTTAGGCATATCACTCTCCAGAAATGAGGGATACTGCTATATACATGTATATGCATGTAGACACAACCATATGTCTGAGTATTCGTGTGTACGTGCATCCACATTGTTGTGGGTTATACCCCACACTGGTGCTGCGTTTCCCGGCATTTCCAATTTCAGAATCACTATATGCATGCGCTTATTAGATGTTGAAAATATTGCAATTCGCTCGGGGGCACTAGGGGCACGTGATGTAGCATCAGCATCGCGATCGCGCAATGAATAGAGTGAGTGAGAAAGCAAGAAAAGAGTAAAAATCTCTTTATATATATACATCTGTATATACACCCATATATGGGTGTGTGTACGTGTTCTCGCTATGTTCAATATATATTTGTATGCACACACATAATATATTTGTCTACGTGTATAAATATAGCAAGAGTTTCAACGAAAGAAAAGAATATCGCGTTTCATAAAACAGCCCCTGCATATTTATCATATACAAATTGAACCCCTTGGCTTATTCTCTCCTGGTATGTACTGCTTTTTGCGTACATACTCTCGTATGCATACACATATATGTGCGCCCCTGTGTCTATGCATATGTATGGACGCGTACGTATACATGCAAATGCCTGTGTATGTATATATTTACCTGTGCGTACGAAATAAAGTGTCCTGTCGGGCTTATACGAAAGATAGAACCACCGCTTGTAGAGGTTCTCAACGAAGACTTTGAACAGCAAGGAAAGTAACACATCAATTTTTGTGAATATTTTCGGGAAAAGCGTCTGCAGGGTGAAAACAAAATTGACATGAAGAGTATGGTTTCAAAGGGTAAGGCCACAGTGGAATTTTCAAAATATCGCTTTTTTCGCTAAAACGGCGCTTCATCATCATAAGAATAAGTTTATAGCCGATTTATAGCCGCATTTTTTTTTTCGCCGACTTTGAGCGCATAACGTAAGCCCACCTTCGGCACTGCCATAGAGTACCTAAAACTTAACGGGGAGATATACACCTTGATGGTCGAGGTCGAGGATTTAAAAGCTATGAACATTCCGTCGACCGTAGAAGACCTACACTATGGGTCTGGTTCGATGATTCCATGTAAGTTGACAAATTTCATGATTTATTTATTCCCAAATTTTCAAACGCGTTTTTCTCAAAACCACGCTTTTCAAATTGGTACCCAAAATTTCTCGAAAACCAATGAACCGATTGCCTTGAGGTTTTTTGTGGTTATTCTATACACCATTATCTAGTATTTACTTGTCATAGGATTTTTTTCCCGTTACTTAATTTTTGTTTTATAGGCAAAATAATAACTAATTTTTTGCCCAAAAATCACTATTTATGTTCAAACGTCCGTCATTTTGTCATAAATCGATATTTTCAAAATCGGCTATGACAAGTACTAGATTATAGCATCTAATTTAATAATCTATTTGGTTTTTTTTTTTCAGATGATTTTTTAAGAAACGCCAGTGGGTACCGTATACGCAGATTTATTTACGACACTCCAGGGATCATACAATATCCTTGTATATTTTTGATATTTTTAAATAAAGAAAATTAAACATATTTTTGAATGTATATACTTTTAGGTAATTAAAACCTCAATCCGAAATTTCAAATCGTTTTCCTTGAAAAAATTCACAAAAATGACCTTTTTCCGGCTTCTAGGTGTATATCTCCCCTTAAACGCGTTTTTCTCGAAACAGCTTTTTTCCAATTGGCGTGACAAATAACTTCAACAATTTTCACTCGATCTAATTCAAATTTAACAGTCATGTTCCTAATTGCATTTCGCAGAGAAGTACGAACGGAATTTCTGATTAATCGAAAACTTTTCACTTTATGAGAAGTTTATGAGCAGTTGTAACAAAATTTTTCACTGAAAATTCATTTCTTAAGTTCAAACACCTACAACTTTTGAATAAAACAATATTTTTTGAATTGCTTACGTACTTCTCTAGGTATTCTAATGTAGATTGACGAGAATTTTTATTTTTCGTTCTAGGAAATAAATTGTGGATGCTAAATGTCACGCCGCGGAGCGCTTAAAAAGAGATAACAAAAGAAAATATAAAGAAAAAAATATATAATATATATTTTCCAACAGCTTGATATTCATACTAAATAGATATGTAATTAATTTTATAAGTGAATCACTTTTTCATACGAAAAAAGTGGTTAAACTCGCACATGATATTATACCCGTTATTGTGGCCTAACCCCTTGAGTATCTTTTACAATTTCATATCGAAAAATATTTATAAATGTAGTAGATTCAATGGTTTGAGCAGACCGCATTTAGTTTTTGCATAAAATTATCTAGTGCTTGGACGGAGGTTCAATGAAATATCAATTTTTGAAGAAAAAAAATAACCGCATTCAAAAGTGAAAGTATCAATTTTTGGTAAAAAAAAACGTTTTATTTTCGTTGAAAAAAAAAATCCTCGTTCAAGCACTGCTTTTTGACGTGTATGAAAAACTTGTAAAATTTGAAGTTGATCGGTACAGTGATCTTTGAGATATCGCAGTCATCGATCTTGAAAAAGTAGTTTTGAGAAAAACATCTTTAAAGTTCGCTGGTTCATGAATCCACCCATAAACGCCCATAACTTACTCCATTTTAAACGGATCGACTTGACATTTTCGGAGAATCTTTTGTAATGTTATATTTTGGGAATCCGTCGAACACCAAAAATCGATATCTTTAAACTCTCAACTAGGTTTAAGACTCCGCAGAGTAATCAAAGAGCGAAGAGTGAAAATAATTCCTATTCCCGAACACTTCGGAATCGTTTTCCCATTGTTTGTGCCACATTTCCACAAGGGGAAATTCTATATTGTTTTTTTTTCCTTAATTACACTGTCATAATGTTATCATCGTTTCAGTCAATTTTATGGTAACTATATGGTTTCGAATGTGCATTTATTTTTTAGGTCATTGCGTTCATTATATTTATTGTGCGCTCAATTGCAAAATCGTTGCAAGTACGTATTTTCAGCGATGGCAACGACGAGTGGGAGCCATTTCGATTTAGTGCAAGAGTCGAAGAACTTCCAGTTTTCTCTTCCAAAATAACGTTGAAATACAACGGAAACTTCTTTTTTCTTCTTCATTTTTATTGTAATCCAAACTTTTTCTCATTGATCGAGGTCGTAGATTTCTCTTAAAGATAGCAATAATCATTTAAGTGATTTTCGTACTCTAAGTTAGATAAAAAATGTGATCATTTAAAGAAAAGTTAACTTTCCTTTCATTCCAACGATGCAAACTTCCACATCATTTTTCGAATGACCATTGATGAAGGAATGAAGTATGATTGGCGTGAATTTGAGTTATTTTTATTTTTTGTTGTAGAAACGCACTCATGGCGTTTACTGCCTTTCGAACCGCCCATTCAAATTGAAGTACAGACGTGAGTGAACTAGGCCTTGTGCGTTGAGTGCATTTTTGATAACGGGTGACTCGCAGTTTATTCATTCTGCGCTTTTTTGGTGCTCCATGGTTCTCGATCGAAGGAGAGGGAAAGAGAGTGAGAGTGAACGGACAAAGAGAGAAAGGGAATATAAGAATTAGAAAAAGAGAGAAGGAAGGAAAGAGCTGATAAAAAACTGGTTTATACCCTAGAGAGAATCGGCTCGTTAGTGAAATGAGTCCGTTTGCGAGCCAATTAAGTATCGATCCTCGGGGTTGAACGAGAAAGAGAGAGCAACTAACGACCCTCCGGACATTGTACTCATTGTTAGCCTGAAGGGAGGTCTCGTGTATCGCGATTTTCCTTTCTTTTTCTCCGATTTTTCTATTCAGCGATGAATCGACTTTCTCTCTCTTCCATCCTCTCTCTCTCTCTCTCTCTCTCTGTCTCTCTCTCCCTCCCTCCCTCTCTCGGTCTCTCCCTCTCGGCTCCTCTTTCTTTTTTGTGTACGTTATTGACAAGCTCTTTTAGTCGCGAAACTTTTGTATATTTTTGTTCCATGAGATTGCTTTATGCAATCATAGTTTATTAAAAAATAAAATATATAAAAAGAAGAATTCGATTATATTGCCACGTAAAAGTTGTCGTCATCAATTGCTTCTGTCTTCCGTTACTTCTACTTTGCACCAAAGTTGGCGCCGTCTTCCTTTGTGGCCACTGGATGAATAACTTTAGAGCCTCCATTCACAGGATGGTTTATAAACTCTCTTCCCTCTCTCAATTTCAATCTTTCTCTGTTTCTCTTTATCTCTCTCCCACGTGCGCCATCGTGGGCAGAGTTTCGGGGCAACTTAGCGACGTACGAAACGTCGCACTGATTGCAGTATTCGCGACAAGTTTCCTCTCGCAATATCTGTGCAAACTCTAACCGTCGAACGATCAATTTGTATACACACTCGGCATTACAACACTAATGCAAAAGCCCCCGCGTTGAAACTTTCGCCCGTGGATTCCCGGATGAATTGGGAATAGTTTATACGAGCTTATATAATTTTCATCCGTGCTAATTACGTTTGCTTCATTACGAGCAACCGGAGACAAATATTGTCCACGTAAATCTCATCTTGCGAATGTTGTATAAAATTGTAGTTTCTGTTTGTACATTCGTTTTTCAGGCTTGAATCAAGCCGGTAGCGTTAGAATAGCATGTTGAGACGCCATCCATCAATTTTGGTAATGCTGTCTTTCTGTTTTTCTCTTTGAAGGAAGTTGACTGGAGCTTTTTTCCCTGAACTTTTGGTATGAGAAAATAAACGCTTCCAGAATTTTTCTACACTTGGGAAAATGCGATTTTCATTTTAACAGGTTCGCATGAGCTTGAGGCTCAAAAAAGGAATCGACATTCAATTTTTTTTCTATGCGAGTATTGGGATGACGAGGTCAGTATTCTACGCACTATTAATACATAGTCTTGCTATGTATGAGTCTTTAAATTGAAAAATGTTGATCAACAATTGAGTTATCAATATTTAAAAAAAAACTAGGATGATCTAAAATGAAAAATAATAAAATGTACATTTTGATTAACATTAAAATTTTCGTACGACCGTGTTCTTTTTTTGAATTCTCAACCGAAATTGGTTGGATCTGTCAATAAAAATATCCTTTTGTGATCCCGTGAGGAAATTTAGTGGGGAGTCTCAAGATGCACCCACATCTATATAGGGATTTGTGGGGGACGCTGTTTGAGAATTCTTACCACGTTCAAATCGAAAATATTTGCAAAGTGGCGTGAAATAAGTCGGCGCGTTGAAGCATAACTTGCAGGCTTCGTGAGCGTGTACGTGTGTAGAGATATTATGCCAAAGTGCAGTAAAATACACAACAAACGATAATTACAGTGGATTTGCAGTGATGCGATTTAAATCGATTTTTAAGATACAGTAGAACGTCAATTATCCGAATGGCCATTTGGTTTATCCAAAACGTCAGTTATCAGAATGGCGATTTGGATCATCCAAAATATCAATTATCTAAATAATAATTTTGTTCATCCGAATGCTCAGTTATTCGAATGATTGCGCCCTATATATTTTTGCACGATGTATACATTGTTGTACGTCCCCTAGACTTTCTTGGTTTGCGTTCGCGCGCACTTCGCTTTACGCTAGCAGTCGAGATTTGGCGGCAAAGAAACGAGCTTCCGTTGTGAAGCAGAAGAAAATCGTCGACTTTTTCAATAATAAATAGGTAAGAACTCAAAGATGTACGAATTGTTAAATACATATTTACATTCATTCTATATCATTAAATTAAACAATGGTAATTTGCAATTGACCACAAATGTATCTGTATTATTAAAATATTAATGTTCATTGCATTTTTAAATATTAGGTGTACAAACGAATAATCGAAATTATTTTAAGCAGTTAAGAATTGAAAAAAAAAATTGATAATCCCGCTTTTTTGCGGTTCTATAGTGTTGACATATAGTTATAAAAAATGACACTTGGTATGCCGGAAAGCCTAATATAATTTTCAAAACTATTCAGTTCAGTACAGTCGAAAATGGCAACAGATTAGTTGCATATCCGACACTGCATTCTTTACGAATTCCAACAAGGAAAAAATGCTGCAAGAGCGTGCGAATTGATTTCTTCTTTTCTCGGCGAAGGTATTGTATCGTACGATGTGTGCGCATTTTGGTTTAAGGCGAGAAATCCCTTAAGGAGCGTGAAAAATAGGTATTTTTCGGGAATTTTTTTTAGAGGGGACAAAATAATCTGATCATTTTCAAGTTTGGACATGAGTTTATTATAACTGTCAAGTTTAAAAAATATATTTTTTTGGGGATGACCAACAAAATGGCGGCGTTATTAACGGTCTTCGGACGCTTGTTTTCCGCGACATCGAGAAGTGCTGCAGTTGTCACTCTTTTTCTGTTGATCAGAAAAAGATTTAATAAGTGTCATTTGTTTGCTAACATATTAAGGGGAAGGATATACCTAAAAGATGATGAAAAAGTGCAAAAATGAAAATTTGGGAGCCTTTTTACTCCAAAGTTCGAATTTTCGACTATTTTTTCGACATATTTGGCCCCAAAAAAATTATTTATTTACACGCTACCTTTCAAACTTTAGGTATATCCTTTCGATAATATTACTGAGAGCAACCTTCCAAAATTTCATCCAAATCGGTCGATAACTTTTTAGGCTACAACACGAGCAGTTTTTGAAAAAGTAGTTTCGAGATAATCACTTTTAAAGTTTACTCGCTACACCGCATGCTGTCCCCGCGCTCTAGACTATATGCAATATCTCGAGTTTTCCTTTGGTCAGTATATTCTTTGGGTATCATACTTTCAAAATATGTAAAAAAAATCGATTTTTTGAAAATTCCAAAGTGATTTCTCGCTTTAAGCGCTTGAAAAGCGGTGATTTTTGTCTGAATGACAAACAACGCCCTGGAGGCCCTTGAAAGTGCGTCAACGATGATTTTGAATCGTGGATGGTGAAACAGTTACTGCGGACTGCTACCAATGTCAATCAGTCTGCTTGAGTCAAGAATTGGAACGAAAACGCCCGCATACTGGCAAAGGAGAATGTCCAGTGAAATTGTTGCATGACAACGCCAGGTCACACATTGCTTCTAATAAAAAAGACACCACAATGAGTCTTGGCTGGGACGTCTTGCAGCACCCGGCATGTTCACCAGACATTGCTCTATCCGATGACCACTTGTTCCGGTCGATGCAACACGCCTTGTCCGATATGCATTTCCAATCAGTAGAATCCGAAAATGGCTTGACAACTTTATCGTGTCCAAAGACGTAACATTTTTTTCGAGACGGAATTCATCAGCTGCCGGAAAGATGGCTTAAAGTTATAGAAAGCAAAGGCGAATACTTTGATTGAACAATTTAATTTACTTTCTTTTAAAATAAACCTTAAATGTAGGTAAAAAAATTGGATTCTTCTTTTGTACACCTAATATGTATATTTGATCATATTGAAAGAATCAACGTTTTTTTCGCCCATGGAATATTGCTGTTCGGTTATCCGAATTTTCGATTATCCGAAAGGCGCCCGGTCCCAATTGATTCGAATAATCGACGCTCTACTGTATACGTTTATAACCGGTTTATACGTTTTTTTTTTAAATACGATTTATATATACGATTTAGATGGAATCCATAAAAAATCGTAGTGGATTATTTTCGATAATGTGCGAATCCTTTAGGATTCAAATTGGATTCGTACATTGGATTCCAGTGGGGAATTCCGATGAAAATCCATTGTACTAAGGTGACGTTTTAATAAAAGCTTCCAATGGGATGACCCATCAGATTCCTATTAGGAGGTGGGGACAAGTTTGGGAATCCAATTGGATCTCTACGATCATTTTTGCTCAGGTCCACCGATTTTTCAAATTGTAACAAAACTTCTGTTTCAAACGAGCAAAAGTTCATTCGTAACAAATTCGGTACATTGAAAATTAAAATGTTTCATACAAATGATTATTCAACGGAACGAATCCCATTGCAGTCCTTCGACCAATGATGAATCAACACTCCGCGTTTGCCGGATAAGTTTAGTCACGAGACACACTCACCGAGAATAACGAACACACGTTCTCAACTTTCGAAATTATTCATCGATCAAGGCGGCTGCGTTTCCGCGTTGAAACGTTGCAATTAACGCTTGATCATGAATCACAAAACGTATACAGAAGCTATATATGTTCTCAAAACTTTCCTTCCATTGCTCGCTCGCGGCAAGGATTAATTATGCAAAATTGTATTATTCCATCAAAGTTATAATTGTAGGCATGTGAAATCATTACCAGCATGCCGATCGTGTTCGTTACTTGTCGTGAATAGCTAAGCCCTCATTGGGCGATAACGAATCTTCGAGTAGATAAATGGATCAGGTAGAGTTATGAACGATGAGAAACGGAAACGTGTGTGGTCGAGAGCGAAAGAACAACAAATAAACCACTGAATGGAAACTATGATAAAAAAAACCTTCAAGACACTTGTCGATTCTCGATACGGAACTCGTGCAGCTCCGCGGCTAGTGAGAAGGAAATGATGCTCGAAAGAATGCAAATAAATGATACAAACAGGTGTAGTCGAGTCGTAGACCTGTTGACCGTCGGCTATTCGATCTAGTGTACGACGGAGAAACATTTTTTGGATTTTTACCTCGCACTCTCTCGCGAGTCTCTCTCTCTCTCTCTCTCCTTTCCTCTCTATCTCCCTCTCCGTTGCATACATGTCCAGCTAACCACAAACGTTCGTGACTGCGTGCGGTTGTGCTCATGCATGCCCATATATGCACGCAGCGGAATTGGGTGCTCTGTTAGCTAATTGAGGCTTCAAAAATAGCCACTTAACTCGTTAACAATGGAATCACCAAATTTGTCGGATTCCGTGCGTTCACCCTGAAATGTAACGACGAAAAAGCAACTACGTCACATCCGGCCTCCGGTACATCAGCTTTTGGATGCCTGTTTACGTCAATACGATCGGAAAGGTATCCATTGCATTGTGCAATCAAAAACGTGATTCAAAAAGATACGAAACAATTTTTTTTTTTATTAAAACTTGTTTTCAGATATTTTACTGAATGATATCGACGCTGCTTACGAAAAGTAGCACGATTCAAAGTTCTTACGAAAACTAGCATGATTATGGTTTTGCCACGGAAACTAGCACGTTTCCATATTCACCGCGAAAACTAGCATCTTTCGGCGGTCACCGCGAAAACTGGCCTGTTTGATTTTCATTGTAAAAACTACCCGTGCGGAAATTGAGTTGGGGCTGTCATCGGGCCCCAATAATATACCCCTAACTTTATTCGGGCCCTAATTTGGAAGCCACATAAGGGCCGTGAGCGGCCGGTCACACTTTGTCAACAAGGGCCATTAAAGGCGCAACGACCGGGGCCTTATAAGTTGCCTCAATGGCGCCTCATCAAAACCATTTTAGCGCCCTGAAAATGCCTCAACGTCGCCTCATCAAAACCATTTCAGCGCCATAAAATATCCGTATCAGTGGATATACGTGTATGTTAAATGCGTCGTGGTATATCTATATTTGTTTTTATGTAATTGTTCATGTGCATAGGTGTGGGCGTGAAAATTAATACAAAAAATAATGTGAGGCGAACTTTCTTCACTGCAGACATTTATTTTTGAGGAACTATCCACTATGATAACATTTTTTACAATTGTGATAGCTTGTAACGCTTAAGTTTGAAATTATAAGATTATCACATTGATTATAGTTATAGTAACAGTCTGAAATGAGTCTGTAAGGGTACAGAACGCGAAGGCGCGACATTATATGTCCGCTGTATAAAGTAAAGTATTAATTACTCCAATAAAAGTAATATTATCTCAGTTTTAATTAGGAAATTATTAAGTAATTGAATAATTAATTCTCAATCATTAATATATCACGGAAAAATATCAATATATCACGGGGAAAAAATACACCACGGAATTCGCTTGTTTTTCTGCAAGGTCCACGTAGATAAGTCATCTCGATGGGACTTAACGCATCCTGCGCCCCTCATGCCAGTCTTTTGCACTATTTAAACAAATATATTCTACTACACGTCTATTCTAAGGAATGGGTGTGTAGTAGAAATAAAAAAAAATATATGGGTCTACTGAATCACTAGAATCTATTTCCATTGAGGGAAAGATCTGGAAAACAAAGACCAATTTATTTACTTATCCTACACAGTCAGATGAAGTTTATGAACGGGAAATATCAGCGAAGTCGTCAGAAGAAATAATTTTCCCTATGATGAGTATTGAGCGGAAATCAGTTGCTATAAAAATATCGAGAAAACCGGTTGGGACTGTTCACACTTATGCGCTAGCATTACTCCATGTATGAGTGAAACCATGAGTAATTGTTTGTATCTATGTAAAAGGTTTCTTTAATTTGATAAATAAATACTGTCTGATGTTTGTCTGAATATTTGTGTTCATCGTTGATTTTTTATTTGCTAATGCCCTTACGCTTTTTCCAAATTTGCGGTCGATAATATTATTCGATCGAAGTATATAATCGATTTGAATAATTGAAATACCATCAACCATGTAGCCTAAACTATTTATACTACTTTATCGCTATAATAGTCAGATCTGGGCCTATTGTGGAAATCCCTATTTGTTTATCCGTATACTGGCCGAGTCTGGGCCTATTATGGAAGTTTTACAGTTTTATCCCCATAATGGCCAAGTCGGGGCCTATTGTGGAAATGTCTACTAAGGAAAGCACTAGGGAAGCCCTGAAAGGCCCTTATTTTTATTAGGGATGCCCTATCAGTTTTCCGCAAAGGTAGTGTAAAAGGAGTAAGTTTAAAATCTTAAGGATCTCATCGCTCGTACAGTCTAAGCAAAAAGAGTTTTGGTGAGAATTTAAAGTCCTTCGCGCTCAGGTGAAAATCTGGAAAAAGAAACCATTCGTTTTTTTTTTAAATATGACCATTTTTTGCGTAATGACATTTTAATTTTATACTCGTTGCTTTTATTAATATTTTGATAATAATTATCAATTAAAATTGATAGTAGTAATTTTTATTAAAAAAATAATACCGAAATTGTAAATATAATGAAATATTTATTGTGATTTTATATTAAAAGAAAACGTTATTGACAATATCATTCAACAAATTTACTGTAAGCTTACAGATGGTTATCGTCGACTATGTTTGAAAAATCTTGCTTATGTTCGACTGAAATTAAACTTCTGTCAAACATGGCCTGTAAATCTTTTTTTTCTTGGCGCAAGAGGCAATTTTTTATCTGACGTCTGTTTTAATTGGAACATTCGAACATCATTCAAGTTTTTGTTTTTCAAAAAGATTTTCATCTCTCGTCCTTCTTGGTCAAAATCATATTTAACGTTGATTGTATCGACGAAAAGTTGAATGGATATTTCCCGAATATTTTCAATTTTAATTGAAGGCCAATTAAAATTTTTTGAGTGGTCTGAAAAATCGTAAATTTCCGATTGCGGTCACAGGAATTGGAGTAAAAAAATAGAGGCAAGGCGTAAAAAAGCATGGAAAAAAAGTCGGAAACAATTCCAGCGTTACTGAAACATGTTAATTTTGGTGAAAGCCGAAACGTGCTAGTTTTTGCGTTAAATATCGAAAGTTGCCAGTTTTCGTGGCGAAAACCGAAACGTGCTAGTTTTCTTGTTGGAAGCCGAAACATGCTAGTTTTCGTGGTGATATCAAACATGCTTGTTTTCGTAAGAATTCTGAAACATGCTACTTTCCGTAAGCAGCGTCGACATCATGTTTGTAAAATCAAATTAAGCGATTACGTTTCGTTTCGGAACGAGCCGAATAAGGTTATCGATAAACATGACCTTAAAGCTTAATGTTAATTAATTTAATTAAGGCCAATTAAGGGTAATTAGCTCATGATGACTTTGGAAGTCGAGGAGTGTTAAATTTGAACGAACAATCGGTGGTGGTAGGAAAGTTACCGTATGTTTGATTCTCGTCGAAGTCAACACGCCAGTAGACTCCTCTACCACAAACGGAACGTTACATCGAGAAAATTGAACGCGCATATTCGATACTTTGATCAATCTCCATATTAGGGGAGGGAAGGTGTCGGAATGAGCAGGTCGGATAATTCGAGACCCCAAAAGGAAGTTCACTCTTGCTCCGGACCTGGACTTATAGCTATCGTGACGACTTGGGGGAGGGTCTGCCGTCGAGGGGTAGCGCTAGCCTTTTCTATTTATTTTATATTAAGGCGGGCGCCTGAATTGGAAAGTCCAAAAAAAGCGTTGATTCGGGAATTTTTTTAGAAGGGAAAAAACAACTTAGCCCGGTAAACATTGAAGTATTAGGAGTACAACTTTGCAGTGACCGTTTTACTTAGAGAGGCACTGCGGCCGAAGTAGTGGCCCTAGCTCAATAAAAAAGTGGCATTTTAAACTAGAGGCTCTGCCAATGTAAACAATTTAAAAAAGCTAACGGATACGTGTATGCATTATAAAGTTATTGGCACGCAAACATGGCAACCTACGAGCCGAATTCTCAGCATTTGCGGGAACTGCTCCAAAGACAACAAAGGAAGGGATTTTTGCACCGAATTGTGACTGGAGATGAAAAGTGGGTTTACTACGATAATCCTAAACGCCGAAAATCATGGGGACTGCCTGGTCACATTCCGTCATCGACGCCCAAACCGAATATTTACGGATCCAAAGTGATGCTGTGTATCTGGTGGGACCAGCTGGGCGTTGTGTACTATGAGCTGCTCAAACCATCCGAAACCATCACAGGGGAACTCTACCGACGTCAGTTGATGCGCTTGAGTAAGGCACTCGAAGAGAAACGGCCACAATTCAACGAAAGACATGACAAGGTGATACTGCAGCATGACAATGCCCGACCCCATGTTGCAAATGTCGTGAAAAAGTATTTGGAAACGCTGAAATGGGAGGTTTTATCCCACCCGCCGTACTCTCCAGACATTGCCCCTTCCGACTATCACTTGTTCCGGTCAATGGCACACGATTTGGCTGACCAGCACTTCGATACTTACGAAGAAGTCAAAAATTGGGTCGATTCCTGGATTGCCTCCAAGGACCAAGACTTTTATCGACGCGAGATTCGAATGCTACCTGAAAGATGGGCCGAGGTCGTAGCTAGCGACGGGCAGTACTTTGATTAAAAAATATGTAGCCACTTTTTTATAATAAAGCCTTAAACTTTTGAAAAAAACGGTCACTGCAAAGTTGTACTCCCAATATCTTTTCATGTTTTTTCGAAAAATTCCAACATGAAACAATAAATGGCTGCAGATTTATAAGCCTGTTCCATGTACGTCTTGCCACTGCAGTCCTCAATCGGCGGGAAAGATGCAGCTCGTAATTCTTTACTGAACCAAATAAACCAATAAAATTTTCAATTGTCATTTATTTTTCTTCTGGGTGAATTAAGAAAAAGCTGAAAAAATCGTGAAATTATAACTTATCTCAGGTTTGAAAAAAAAATGTGTAAAAAACATTTTAACGTGCTATAAAAATTATTTAAAAATACTTTTTTAATTCACTTAGAAGATATTTTCATACTGAAGAAAGTAAACTTTGGTTTGATTTAATAGATCGTTTAGTTTTTTTTGCTATCACGCCCGCCAATTTGAAAGCAAATCGTGAAATTGAAAACTGGAGAAAACGCGCTTCAAAGTTTTCAATAGGAGGAAATATCAATACCAAATATCAATCGTTTCTCTGCTTTTGGCCTTGTATCTTCAAAAATATTTACAATTGGCCTCTGTAACTTTGCAAATATATTCTTGGATAGTTTATCTATCAATTTAATGTAAGCAATAAAAAACGATTTTTCGGACCTTCGAATTCAGGCTTCCGCCTCACGTTAACGAATTAAGAATCGCAAATACGAGGTTTTGTAGAAGTTTACAATAACGGGATTCATATATAATACGAAAATCACGAGTTAAAGGAAAATAAAAAAGTATGATCTTGTACCCGTGAGTATATCTACCTCCAATCAACCTTTACTTCTGGTTCTGGAGCATTCAAATGGACAATACCTTCTAGTGGATTAAAAATGTACACACTACGAAATCTTCCAACACCAAAAAAGGGTCACTTCGATCGAAGTCACGGCCTGTCCCTGCTAGCTGTACTCATCGGATTATTTATTGTTATTCAAAGAGTTTACTCATTTTTGCAAAACAAGTTGGCGTTCAATTGTCAAATAAATGTTTATTAACCCTAGAACTACAAACCGGGGTAGATATCTACCCCAGGCGAACTTTGAACTACGCTCCCAAGTTAATCAGTAAAAACATCGACACTGGACCTTCACCATAATTCAGTTCATGGTTCGAACAGTAGAGTCAGGTCGGGAGCGCACTCAGTTGTTTGTTTACTGCGACGGAGTGAAGACGTGAAGCGCGTGTGGGGTTTCTACCCCGGTTTGTAGCTCCCGTTGGTGTTTTGTGTAGGTAAGTTGATTTTCTGTTTCTTGCTGATATACATTTATTTCACGTATTATAAGATTATTCGATGGTAGAGCATTGGATATGTCATTTTCGGCGATGATTTTCATATTTTATGTACCCATACATGGGGGAAGCGAAAAAAATTGATACGTATTTCATTTAGTGGCAGATAATGGCGGAAACATATAATGTGAGGAGCGTCGATGCACTGACGAAAACTTTGATGCAATCCGAGAATGCCAGAGGATCATAATAACTTTACTTTTTAATATTTGCAAGTATCACATCTCTTTTTTCATATTTCGCATAGCAGGAACCAAACAAACATACTTGAAAACCAATATTTCATGGCTTTTTCATTGATTTTTTCCATATATCAGCTCCCCAATTTGTTGCATTTTCAGAGTCCCAAATAAATAGACTTTTTGGGCAAAAAATCGTGATGATATTTTTTTCTAGAAGTCTGATGCGTCCTCTTTACAACCGCGTTTGAAAATTGAAAATCGGTTGATTAGAACAACAGATATGAATTTTCGTTTGCGAAATGACGTTTTGGCCATTTTTTAGCACTATCAGGTATTTAAGGGGTAAGGCCACTGTAACGGCCCAAAAAAAAAGGTTTTTTCACTAATTTTTTGCTCCCGAAATTGAAGGTATTTGAAAAAAAACTTTTAATGGTGTTATCGGGCATACATTAAACTTTATTATAAAATTTTTTTACAGTAAAAAAAACAAAATGGCGGTTCCACAGCTATCTTCCCGGGACATGTTTTGCTTCCAGGGCTCCGCGGCACGCAGCACCACTGGTGCACTTTTAAATCTAGAACAAAAAAAAACCCATTAATCTAGAGGGCTATAGCTAGAGAATGTCGATCGGATTTTAAAAAGTATCAATTTTTGTGGATTTGGCGTGCGTTTGAAAAAAAAAATTGATTTTTGACGAAAAAAACGGCAAGTTTTTTGTTAATAAAAAATCAATAAATAAAGTTCTTGAAAATTCCGATCGACATTCTCAAGATAATGTAAATGTTCACATTTGGTTAAAATTTCAAGTAAAAAAAATGAAAATTGTTCGAGTTATGCTGCGTGCCATTTTGAAAAACCATGTTTCGAGAAAAACGCGTTTAAAGTTTTGCGAATAGTTTTTTATTGGAAAAAATTAAAAAAAGAAGAAGCACAGGACCTTTTTTTTCTTATTCTAGAGGGTTTAAACTATTTTTTAAGCCAATAAAAAAAAATCGATTTTTCAAAAAATTTACAGTGGCCTTACCCCTCAAGTTGATTTTTCACTGACTGAACTTTAATGAAATTGAATTTGCCATTCAATTTTTGACCATTCTCTTCTGCATAAATAAACGAAGGGATTCATGTACCTACGAGTCTCATTACTGCTTTCAGAACGATTTTACGAACAAGAAATGCGTGGGGTCAATATTGACCCCGGCTTGTAGTTTAAAGGTACAGAAAATTGGTTTTTAGTTCTAGGGTTAAAACGAAGAGCACTGGCAACAACTGACGCGGGTCGCGCTAGGCGATGTCTTCTATTCTTATATGACATTTAGAATTCAATGTGAATCAAACATAAAAAAAGGAAATGCCAGGCTCATGGTCGAGAGTCGAACACACAAAATCCGGTGCGTCCATTCTGACATGTGGTCATGAAAAAGTAACGTCACTTCAGGCCTCCGGCACATCGGCTTTTGAATGCCTGATTACGTCCATCCGATCGGAAAAGCATCCATCGCATTGCACAATCCAAAACGTAATTCGAAAGTTTACAAAACAAAGTTCAACAAAATTGTTTTCAGCTGTTCTAGGGAATGATCTCATGCTCGTAAAATCAAATAGAGCGATCACGTTTCGTTACGCAACGAGCCAAATAAGTTTGTCGGTAAACATGCCATTAAAGATTAATCAGTTAATTAGCTCATGAAGAATTTGGAACTCGAGGAGCGTTAATATTTAATGAACAATCGGTCGAGCGTCGAACGGTAATTATTTATATTTCCACACACAGTGTACGATCGGGGACGGACAGGCAGGGACGGCGGCTCTCTCGTATACGAAATTAACACGCAAACAGTTACAATATATTAACATATAATGAAGTGATTATGTAGGCCGAGCTAAAACACAAACGCGAACGTCTCGTGTACGTAGTATATTTTACAGCCACGAGGTATTTGCCCACAGTACTTGGGTTACTGTTAATTCACGTTATTTTAGTTTGCAATTTAGTTTGCAATGTGCACGGATTCCTGTAATCGTGTATTAACTGTAGCGGCGTGTCCGCATGTTCCTCGCAAGACTTCGTAATTTCACGTATTTTTGTGCGGAGGAGTGCGTATATATGTATATATATATACGCACACATACGCACATATGTATGTATGTATGTATATGTATTCGCGCGCGTGTGTGTGTGTGTGTGTATACAGGGTGTCCCTCTTATCTCTGCCACCCGAAATAACTCGGTAATTACTGACGTCACAAAAAATTGTTCCAGACAAAAGTTGTACGGTGTGAAGGGGGTCATCAAATGCGACCAATTTTTTTTTATTTCATTGGAAGCGCTCACGGACAGGGAAGGCCACTTTTTAAAATGAAACGGTACATTTTTTTCAACCATCATGTGGAGCACCTTATGCTGCCAAAACAACATAAGGGGGTCAAAGTCTTTAAAAGTCATTCAAGGTCACCTATTAAAATTAAATAGAAATCTAAATATCTCGGTTCACTGCCAAATATTTGGTAGTGATCCGAGATATTTAGATTTGTATCATTGATACTGACCTTGAATAACCTTGACCTACTGTGACCCCCACAATGTTTTTATGCGGCTTGAGGTGCTTTACAAGATGGTTGAAAAAAATGTATCATTCATTGTGTGTGTGTGTGTGTGTGTGTGTGTGTGTGTGTGTGTGTGTGTGTGTGTGTAGGTTTTTTTTTCGTTTTGTTTTGTAATATACACGACACGTAATATTGATGTGAAGTCGGTGCATATAGCCGTGAAGAAAAATGGTCACGCGGGGGCTTCGAAAAAAGGGGAGAAAAAATTGCGCGGCCATCAATCGTGCTTCGTATCTGTTTTTATTTTTCTTCTGTTAGTGCGGATCCTTACGTTTCAGTCACAAAAATGACGCATTTGAGGCAGATTGAAAGTGTCCTAAAAACCTAAAAAATAACTAGTATAACTCGTGTATACCGGTTTAAAGCGAAACCGGTCTAATTAAAAAAGATCAGACTTCCAAACAATAATAATGAATATTACTATTATTATGATTATTATTATAAAAACCGATGACACAATGATAATGATATTGTTTCTATTTTCATTTTATTATGAGCAATGATGATAATAATAATAATGATCAAGTGATAAAGTCATTTCTTTTTCTGGCGGTGATTTCCGTGCACAATGATCGTTGCAACTTTTTTCCTACATCGATTACATGTTCTTCTGTCCATCTTTTACCGCCTGCACCTTGAGGTTTAGAGGGTTTGAGGTTTAGAGGTTTGAGGTTTAGAGGGTTATTAAAAGAAATGTATTATTTTATTATTAAAAAAAAATATTTCGCAAAACAATCAGCCTCAATTTGTTGAACAAACATTACAATGTTAGAATTTTTGATAGTTCCAATGTTGAACAAACATTACAATGTAAGCATTTTTTGATGGTTCGAATTTTCAACAAACGTTAGAATTTTTTAAAAATGAGTTTTTTTTTCGCAAATTGACATTATACAAAATATTTTTTTCGCAAAACATACGGCCTAAATTGGTTTTCAACAAACATTAGAATTGTTGATGCACCGTTGAAATCGTATATACTTCTTTAGAGAATTTATCTGAGAAGCCAAAGTTAAAATTGCAAGTCAATCTGATGATAACACGACGAAATTGAAGCTCTCATTTGAATTTGGCGTGTACCCATCGAGGCACTTTGATGGTAGGTCTTCACTCGTTAGGTCGTTGTATATTTTTTACACAACGACTGGATTAAACGACTCCAAATTGCTACTTTCACCGTCCAGGCTGTTTCGTCCGTTTCGGAACGCTTGGGGCTGCTTCGGAAAATAGGCTCTACATTTTTTTTTCGCCAATAATTCTTTTTTTATATTATTCTTGCGATGTTTAAACATCATTTAAGGCCTTAGGCGACAGTAACGGGTATAAAATCATGTGCGAATTTAACAATTATTTTTCGTATGAAAAAATCATTCACTCATAAAATTAATTACACATCTATTTAGTATGAATATCAAGCTGTTAGAAAATATATATATATATTTTTTCGTTGTACAAAATAGCCGACTACACGAAACTTCTTGCAACAGCTTTTTTTCCAATTGGCGTGACAAGTAACTTCAGCAATTTTCACTCGATTTACTTCGAATTTAAAAGTTATGTTCCTAATTGCATTTCGCAGAGAAGTACGTACGGAATTTCTGATTAGTCGAAAACTTTTCATTTTATGAGCAGTTTATGAGCAGTTGTAACGAAATTTTTCACTGAAAATTCATTTCTTAAGTTCAAATACATACAAATTTTGAATAAAGCAATATTTTTAAAATTCCGGACGTACTTCTCTAGGTATTCTAATGTAGATTGACAAGAATTTTTGTTTTTTATTCTAGGTAAAAAATTGTGGATGCTAAATGTAACGCCGCGGAGCGCCTAAAAAAAGATAACAAAAGAAAATATTAGTAGTCGGTCATTTTGAACATCGAAAAGAAATTCTAACAGTTTGATATTCACGCTAAATAGATGTGTAATTAATTTTATGAGTGAATCACCTTTTCAAGCGAAAAACCAATTGTTAAATTCGCACATGATTTTATACCCGTTACTGTGGCCTAAAGCCTTGAGCCAATAAAAAAAAACGGTCAAACATTTTTTATATCCATGTTGACGTTTGCATCGCTGTGATGTCATGAAAATGAATTTTTTCGCATCGGTCACATATTTTTTTTTGGTAGACCCAGGCTTCCAAAAACACTCAATGATTTTTTATAGGATCCTCATTAAAAATCTACAGCATAAGTATGTAAAAAGAGAGCTCGGATAATGAAAGTGCAGAATACAGGGAATTGTCGTTACCTATCAACGATGCAAACTACTTCGACACCATCGAAAGTGGATGGATGGAATTTTTTCCTTAAATCTTCTTTTCACCATTTTTCTGCCATCTGTTGGAACGCAGTTGTGTAAATAATCATTTTTCCGCTCCACGCGGTTTGTCAGAATCCATATTCCTCCCTGGGTCTCCTTCCTTGGTATAAATATACAAGTCCGCAAGGACTGTACATGAGGAGGAGGACGACGGCGACGACGACGACAACGAGGTGTACTCCATTTAAGGAACACGTAACCACTTTCTATTCCGCGCGGCTGTGTGCTCTCGATCTACCGTATAGAACCGATTACAATATTTTTTTTTCTTTCTTTCTCTCTTTCTTCTTCTATTCCAACCTTTTACCCTCCCCCCGCGCGTGAGAGTGATAGCTTCCAAAGGCCACAGCACGCGAATGCATAAGCACTTTTCGTTTATCCGGAGCGAGGTGGCGAACGTATAACTCTCTCGGCTCGTGCGGTCGCGTACGTGATCTCTTTGTAGTCCTGAAAATGGCGTCGGGTCGACCATTACAGATATTATATGTCCATCATGGCGAAGCTCAAATCGCTGGAACTCAATGCAAATTAAATGTTTTTTTTCCCTTAATTAGTCAATTGTTTTCTGGCGGTCTGAGAAGACGATGTTGAAGTTTGCACGATAATTCTTTTCTATTGTGTTATTTCTTCATTTCCTTAATCACCGAAAATCTTGGCCTGAAAATTTGGGCTGTCGATTTCCCATGAGGATCCTAAAAACACCCTGGAGTGATTTTTGTAGCCAGAAATTGCAAAAAAAAAATCGGAACGCATCTTTCGATGTTCGTCGAAGATGGATACTTCAATATCATCGCAACCGACGAAAATCACTCAACCGTTTTTTTTTCCTAGAATACTTGGTAGAGATCTATAACACCCAGAAATGGAAAAAAAGGATTTTGGGTGAGAACGAAGATAAAGAAAACAAACATTTAAAAAACAGACGAGTTCTTTGGGGTGGAAAATCAATTGTAAAGATGCAATGACCCGTGCAGAAATTGTCGTAGGCACCCAATTGGATTCCAATACTTGGGTTTACTTCCTGATAGGGATCCAACTAGGCAACGCATTGGACCCCTATAGTAAAACATGACGTTCGTACATTGGATTCTAATCGGAATTCACCATTGGAATCCAATGTACGAATCCATATCGAATCCTAAAGGATTGCCACATTATCGAACAGAATCCGATACGACTCTTGATGGATCCCATCGCATTCTGTACGTCGAATTTTCTAAACACAATATACAGATATACAAAATTAGTGGAACTTAAAAAAGTATAAATCTTATCTCAAAAAGTATGAATTGCTTTAAAGAGTTTGTTTTAAAAATCGATTTGAATCACATGATTAAAAGTGCACTTTAATTATCGTTTGTATGCATTTTACTGCACTTTCACATAATATCACCATACACGTACGCGCTCACGAAGCGAGCAGGTTATGTTTCATCACGCCGGGTTTTCTCTCGTGACTTCTCACATATTTTCGATTCGAACGTGGTAAGAATTCTCAAATGGCGTTCATCGGGGAACCGTGCAGAATCCAATTGGATCCGAATGAGGACTCCCTATGTGCCGTGTCCTTAAGGGGCCTTCTCACTTTATACGTTAAAAAAAGGCTATTTTCATGAATTTTTTTGATAGGTTCATATTATACTTATTGATAAAAAAGTTGTTACACTCAATAGATACACTTTTAAAATACATTAAAAAATTGTTTTAATGTTTTTATTTAACCTAAACAAACTTTAAACGCGTTTTTCTCGAAACAACGTTTTTCAACGGCTTGTTGATAAAATCTGCGAAACTACTGTACCGATCCTGATGGAATTTTAACCACAGATTCTTTACAGCTATAGCTATAGCGCATATCAAGGATTAAAATTTTTTTTGATATTTAGTATTTTTTTCCAAAAACGGTGAAAAAACATTTTGTTTTTTTTTGTTTTTTTTTGTTTTTTTTTTTTCGAAAAATGTCCGCTATTTTGTTATTTTTGCATATATCAAAAATCGTATCTTATGCGCTATAGCTATTAACATACTGAATCTAAAACCGTTTGATTTTTTTGTTTCGGATGATCCATTTCCGAGATTTCATAAACAGCGCAGACCTACAATTTTTTAGGATATTTTTTATCTACCATTTTCGTCTATAAATGGTGAATTAAATAAATCAAATAAAAAAAATTATTTCGAAAGTGTATTAAGTGTATCAATTTTGATATCAATATCTATAATACAAACCTTTAAAAAATCATGAAAATAGCGTTTTTAAGCGTCTAAAGTGAGAACTCCCTTAACAAATCCCTATAGAGATATGCGTGCATCTTAGGATACCCCAACAAATGCTTGTATGGGATCACGAAAGGATATATTTTTGGGAGATTCAACAAATTCCGGTTGACAATTTTAAATAAAACTTTTAAATAAGAATTTTTAAATAAAAATTTTAAATAACAATTTTTAAATAAGATTTTTAAATAAGAATTTTTAAATAAAGATTTTTAATAAGAATTTTTCATTTAAAATTCTCGTACGACGTCGATTGGGAAAAAGCGCAGAATCCACTTGGATTCCAATGTGGACTTCCTACGTGCGGCGTCTATACCAAATGCCTGTAGAGATGTGGTAGGATCTGGGGGCTCCCCAACAAATGTCTGCCCATGGAACAACTTCTAGTCATATATAGAAGACGCAAACGACGCAATTTTGTTAATAATAATTTTTTATCGTGATGTCCATTACCAAAAAATTCCTCCGAGATTCGAGATCTCTCTCAGGTCATTTGCATACGCATCGTTTGAGAAGCCAGGCGATTCAAAATATGTGACGACTCACAGACCTCGATGTTACAGGATTTTGGACGCGCGCAAGTGCGGCAATTCAATCGATAATTTATAATCGCGATTTCGTTTATACGTCCCGCGTAATGTATACGTGGATCGTTGGATATCGTCTCACTTCTCGGCCATAGCGATGAGGCATCTCTTGGCATCATCAGCACGAGCATAGCCAATTAAACGTGCTTGCCTCCTATCCCGAATAATTCCAATTAAGTGCGAGAAGGAAAGTTTAATTAAATCTTGTTTAATAGGCTTAAGAAACTCCTTCGGAGATTGAGGGAGATCCGGCTTTTCCCTCCCGGCCACCCACGTGCCCTTTCCAAACTTCGAACATAATAGAATGAGGCTCAATGACATTAGAGGGTTTAATGCTGGCACTGCGTGTTTTCCGCTCATCCTGTTACCAGCACACTCAGCCAGACTACTCCGACTGTACACGGCACCGAAGTATTGCGTTTTTTGACGTTGAAGTTTGCATTGTTGAAATTTCACAAAACTTATCATCTTATTTTTATCCAACGAATTTTTTGTTCGCTTGTTTTTTCTTCTTTTCGTCAAAAGTCCTAGCTCCGATACGATAATCAACGAGTCACGTGTTGCCCGGGAAAATTGAAAACCAATAATGAAAAATGAGGATTCGATAATTGAAAAGGCGATACGAGCTTGTTTTTTCTTTTCTTTTTAACTTTCAGTTATTACATGTTTCTCCATATGGCAAGTTCCTGGTTTATCGTCGATGATTTATGGAATTGCTCCCGAAGTGTTTGCGGACGTAAAACAAGTTCATACGCATACTCGGAGTTACTCGCATACGAGGACTTCCACCTGGAATGGAACGCGATCCGAAATAAAAACCGACTGAAAATTGTCTTAAAGCGAGAAAAAACTGCTCATTGGTACACTGCTAAAAAAATATTTAATTTAACTAGGATTTATTTAAATGAGAGGTTTTTTCCTTGTCTCACTGCCTACTACGATCGTATTCGTTTCAGCTATTCTTTTTAAATATTAAACACATTAACATTGAATAAATAAAGATTCGATTCAAATGAATCCTTATTTGCTTACAATGTACACTGAATCTAAGTGTACTATATGCATAAAATATTTCATAAATCCAAAATGAAATGAAACACCTAATTGAGAGTTTTAACACAACGGTTTTGTATCGCAATTCGTCATTCCCTGGCCTTTTTAAATAATTTCTTTCGTAAGAAATATTTCACCTATATGAAGTCGACCCTAGAACTTACCTACTCATAGCTACGCACGCTGCCTCTTTGCTACCGAGTGCTTGTAACAGCTTGGTCACATATATAGCATAAGAGACCAAATGAATTTCCTATAATTATTTGTTGTATCACATAAACTATTATCAATTAGTTAATATCATTGTGATAATTAGAGAGTTTTATCGAAAAACATGCTATAGATTTTTCAAATATAATCTATACATATACAGGGTGTCCCAGAACTCAACGTTAAGCCGAAACGGGGTGACAGGATTGGTTGTAACCATCATGAGAAAAATCAGAAAAAAATAAAGGAGAAAAAAAATAAAACAGAAAAAAAATAAAGCAGGGCCTTTCAAAGTAGACAAATTTTGAAAATTTTAAATTCATAGTTTAACAAATAGCTTTAATTCTAGGAAACTTGGGTTTGTTTGGGTTTGTTTGGGTTTGTTTCACAATAACCGAAAAATGGTTACAGTTTGACCAAATTTCTAGGTTTTTCTTAAATGCCTATAATTTTCAAACTGCATGGGATAGATTTTTTTTCGGATTTTTCTCATGATTGTTACAATCAATCCTGTCACCCCGTTTGGGCTTAACGTTGAGTTCTGTGACACCCTGTATAGGTTATGTTTGAAATGTATATGTATATATATAATTCCCCTCTCCACCCCCACTCTCCTTTGATATGTGTGTTGCAATGAAGACAGACCATTAGTCTGACCATTACAGACCAATCAAACAGTAGAATGGTTGACTCTACGAAAATTCGATTTAATCAATATTTTAAAAAAATCAAATAGATACACTTAGTGGATTCAACTAAATTGTTTTTTGAACACATGAAACGGACTCACAGATTTATTAGGATTAATTAAATCATTTACTTATTGGACGATATCAAATAGATTTCGATTTGAATAAATAAATATATTTCAAATAAATCATTCCAATAATGGAACGCAATAAGGAAAATTTAATTACACAAAAAATCTAGTTAAAAAAACAATTAAATAGTCGCGGTTAATTAATATCAATATAATTTTTCTGTCAGTGTAAGAACTTCGACTGCGTCGTCGCTAGCTATAATCTCGTTTATCCAGTACAAATTTTTCACTCTTCATCTTCGACTCTGCGCTGAAAATTCCCGTACGTTGTATACACGTGCTTCGCCGGTTGTTTTATTTCGATCCTCTCGTATATTCGTGTTCGACTCGTTGCCGGTGTGTGATAGAACGCGAAGGTGAGAATAAGGAATAGAAACATTAGTCGGGTCGTTGTGGCGGCGGACATACAAAAAGCAACGATCGTTCGTCGCGTTTAGGGGGGGGAGGGCAGGAGGCTCGGAGAGAAAATCGTTATTTATGCAAATGCTAAAAAAGGATATCGTACGGATAAACTATTCCTAGAGCTCGGGAGGATTTAATTGGATGGCGAAGAAAGCTACTCCTGTTCCTTTCAGTACAACCCACACAAACATATATATATATATATATATATATATATATATATATATATATATATATATATATATATATATATATATTACACATACACACATTGGTGTGGATCGTGGCGATCCATCGATCTGTACCCAGGGTTACCCATCCGGGTACACATTACGATTTTACAGTTTGAGCCAGCCAGAAGAAAGAGATAAAATACATCCCAGCTAGAGAACGAGGTTGGACACTGTCGTACATACACTCCTATTTCTTCCTACCACGCCATTTTCCATGTACCATGAATGTGTCTACTATATATAGCCATAAATAGTTGCAATGGCAAAAGATCGCGGATCTATAGATCACGCGAAAGATCCAGGACAAAAATCATCCTTCCGACATAGGATGGATCGCTCTCGTGAACAGATTTATCTTCAAAGTGCGACATTATAACTGCCCGATATACCCGCGGGAATATAAATGATAATAGATTGTAGAACAGGTAGAATGTTACCTGTTCGAGTGTGCACTCTCGTAAATTCTCATCGTATCGCGGCGCGATACCCTTGCATTATATTTCGTGATATACAATTTTCTCTGTTGATTATATTCGCCCGGTGAAGTTCGTTTGTTTAGGCTGCATGGTATAGCTGGTAGGAGGCTACGTGTATGATAGAAAGTGAATAATGATATGACTATTCGACGGTGGTCTGGCCGATCTTAAGGCGGGGTATACATTTACAACCATCAAAAAATCGATTTCTTTTTTTCTTTCATTAAACGATAGAACTATATATGTAGAAAGTATCAAAGAATCCCAAAGTATCAAAGCGAACGAATCCCAAAGTATCAAAGCGAAATTCGAAAAACTTCAAACGTTACAGCCCGTCAACGCTGTGTCTCACCGCTCGGATTCGGAGCGGGCGTGAACTTCAAACGCGTTTTTCTCAAAACTGCATCATCGAAATTGCCGTGCAGGATTGTTCAAAAACTATTAAGCCGATTGAGTTGAAACTTGGTAGAAATATTGATAATATTGGTACCTTCTACTTGACGAAAATTATTTTCGAAAAATTGGAAAAAAAAACTCCCTTTTTAATCCACATTTTACAGAAATGTTGCGTGAAATGTTGATTTTTTTTCGTAAATGCGTGCCATTTTCTAAAATTTGCTTTTTCTTCATTTTAATTACCGTCACATAGAAACTATACATGTTCTAACTGAAAAAATGTTTGAACTTTTTTTGCAAATCGAAGTCTACGGGAAGCTAGACTGCACGCCGATTGGCAACTCACGCGGCGACCTTGCTGTAACACTCTGCTACAGCTCCGCCATTTTGATGACGAATTGATCAAAAAAATTGTTTCGTATACTTAAATATACTATTAAAGTATGCCTAAAGTTTGATAATTTAAGAATAATTATTTCTTAGTTTGAAAAATGCCTCAATATTGCTTACTTTCTTCCTGTCTAAATGTACATCCCGCCTTTTTAATGACTACTCGATCTCCTATGTCGAGCAGTTTTGCTGAATTTTCGACGGCGAACGAAGCCGAAACTCTGCAAAATGCTGTGGCAGCTTCGGTACAGGTTTTCCATAGTTTCTCTGTGCCACGGTGCAAACGCGACACAGCCGTGCATTAGTAGGGGATGCTGGTGTGAGCGACAGTGTGTGGGGGGATGGAGGAAATGGAAACAGCGAAATGACACGTGTGAGTTAAAGTGAAAGGGATGGGGTCGTGAAAGTCTGAAAGAATAGAGAAATAAATAAATACCACTAACAAGATGGCTTTGAAGTTTGCAACGTTGGAATGGCACGAAAGTTCTTATTTGTTTTCTTTTCTTCAATTTCATTATAATGAGTAATTTTTTAATCCACTAAGGTCGCGGATCTCTAATGAGGATAAGAAAAACTGTTTCGGTGATTTCGTGACCTAAATCGACGAAAAAAATGCGAGCCATAAAAGACAAATGAACTTTCGTTACATTCCAACGGTGCAGCCTCCACCGTCATCTGACAACGAACGTCACCTTGGAGACCGTCTTCGATATTATTGAAACTCATGTATTTATATAGTAGAGCATTGAAAACTATTGGACACGTTTTTTTTTGCGGAAAAACGGTTTAAGGGGTGTGACCACCCGCTAGGGTAAAATTTCAAGGGCTGATTTTGCAGTTCACCGATTTCAGTGATACAGGAGGGAAAATTCTAATGTCAAACGATCAGAAATCCATTATGGGTACATTGAAAAAAAAAACGGAAATGAAGGGTTCAACCAACCCTTAATTTTTTCTCTCACCCCTCCGTTTGAAAGGGGTGCATCAAATTGAATGAGTCAGGTTCCACTGTGAAGGGAGAGATGAAATCAAAGTTTACGAATTTTTGCATTTTTACCGGATAGCAAACATTATGAGGTAAACCGCATTCCGTTTGTTTTGTACGATTTTTAATGAAAAAAAAACGGGTTCGGTGGAAATGAATGGTGAATTCGTATTCAGGGGGTAAAATCCATGGATATGGACTTACAAAAAAAAATTTTTAATCCATTTTTTCACATCTTTACCATAAAAAAAAGTTTCTTCACTCATTCGCCGCTCATTTCTTTTCCGTTCCCATTTGAAACTCCGCTTTGCGCGCATTCTCTTCGTAATCATTTGCTCTAAATCATGCCGCTTGATTCGTCGAGCCACTTTTTCCACAGAACTTTTCCATTCTTCAAACATCAATTTGGAGTTTGAAGAAATACTTTTAACCAGCAGACACATTTTTAGTACAGAAGAACACAATTGCGACAAGGAACTTCAAGTAAGGGGTCGTTTACCCCCTAAAACTTGTTATCCGGGAAAAAACCCGAAAATACGTAGTCTTTCATTTTATCCCCCCTTCCGTTACCCGTTTCATTCAATTTGATGTACCCCTTTTAAATGCGGGGTGAGAGAAAGGAAAATAAATAGGCAGTTCATCGCCTAATTTTTGTTATTTTTCAATGTACCCATAGTGGGTTTATGATCGTTCTACATTAGAAGAATTTTCGTTCTTGTTTCACTGTAATCGGTAGACTGCTTGCGGGTGAAACTGCAGAATCATCCCTTGACATGCTTCAATCTAAAGGGTCACTTCACCCCCCTGAAACCGGTTTCCACAATAAAAAAAACACATACTTAATAGTTTTTAATGCTCTTGCATATACATGAGTTTCAACTAAATCGCAAGCAGGCATCAAAGTGATGTTCCTTGTGACTCTCAGGAATAAATGTCATTCGTAAATAATTTACAGCAATCTCGAGTTCCACTGCTGAATCAATACAATAAACATCCATTATCTACAATCGGAATTAGTTTGAACGATATCAAATGACACTCCAACATATATTTTTGTAACAGGTAAATAACTGGTAGACTGGTTTATGATAATGCCTCGTAAGAAGTTTGAAAGAACTAATTTATGATGTTCTTCAGAATAAAAATATTCCATAAGCGAAAAGAATGAATTATTCTTTTTTTTTTTGCCAACCAAAAATGTTTCATGTACACTCAGATTAGTACCTCCTGTAAATGCTGGTGGTTCACTTGTACCGTTCCTTCCGATTCCAATTTCTCGTGGTGTATGATTGCGTCATTGATTATCGTTTCACGAACCGGTTTCAGGCGATTTCGCGGGCTTGTCGACGTCTCTCTCTCTCTCTCTTTCTCTTTCTCACTCTCTCTGTCGCTCGTGCTTTCGACGGCTTTCGATTCGCGCTGATCTGGGTCTAGGAGGCTCCGGTTGTCGTTGGTCATCGCCAGTTCCGCGGGTGCTCTTTTCCTCGCCGCCTCCGATACGACTCCACGGATAATCGTCACGAATCAAGCGCGAAAATCGCGGGTATTGGTACAGAGAAAATCATTCAACGCGGCGAAATTTGCCAACAGGCTTCGTTTTACCGCGATATATTTGATGTATATGATCCAAAACAAAATCAAAGGAACAAGTCTGCTATCTCGTCACGAAATTCGTGCCAGGCGCAATGCTTGCCTTTTTTGCGTCTGCAGACTCGTCGAGTAAGCCTGAAGTTAAATAAACATTCCTAGAGAGAGCAAGAGAGTGAGAGGGAGAGAAAGAGACGAGGCGGGGAGATACGGTTGCGTCATTATCGATTCGTTTTATTCTCTTTTGTTCTTCCGTCTACATAGTTTCGTTTTTTTTCGTCTTCCTCTGTCCGATTGAGTCATATGCACCAGGCAAGTCTCTCTCTGCCACAGAGGGAGAGAGAGGGTGGGGAGAAAGAAGGAGTAAGAGAGAGAGAGAGAGAGAGTTCTTCAGGAAGACACCGGAAGGGGGATTTACATCCGTAATTTGTATTTTAATCAAGCTACTAAAAACTTTGTTCCGGAGCTCATTTCGAGTTACGAAACTAACACAAAACTTGTTCTTCAATTCCGACCAGTCTTCATCCATATGTATATGCGTATACATATATACATACAATATAGATTTACACGCACATATACACATATAAGGATCTATAGCTGCGAGCCGGGGGCAAACATCTCTTTTCATTTGCCCCTTTGTGATTTTAAATGAGAGCTAATATCGCTGCATCCATGATTCTATATATACATATATATTCCTAAATCGTAGTTATTTGTGTGTATATATTCGCTGCACTATTGTATTCGCATTCTCGACTGCATATCCGATCAGCACGATTTATCGTGAATTTTGCAGCGAACTCCAAATAAGAGATTGGCGCGAAAAATATTACACGTTTACTCATTTTTTTGCCTCCTTTTACCAATATTTTTCAGCTGTTTTGCCGAATGTTGCGAGCTTTATAAAATTCACCGCGCAGCAGGGCATTTCATCCAGGAATTGAAGTATCACACCAACGTTGCCCTCTTCTTGGGTGTTAGTGCCAATATCCATTGTTTCACGGCCATCAAAACTACCCGTGCAGATATTATTTGGGGAGTTCTCAATTCTACCATATCCCAATAGGGACTTAATATGAATGCTACATGTAGGTAGTCCATTAGAATCCAACTGGATTTCGCGCTATTTCCCCATTGACGTCGTTTTGAGAAATTTCTATTTGAAATTACCAATCGAAATTTGATGGATCTCCTAAAAAAATATCCTTTCGTGATTACGTGCACAAATTTGTTGGGGAGTCTCAAGATTTACTCACGTCGCTGTAGGGATTTGTTAGGGGTGACGCACATAGAGAGTCCTCATTGGACTCCTCATTGGTCCAGCCAACTGGATTCTGCAGTAACCACGTTTGATTCGAAAATATGTAAAAGGTCAAGAGAAAAACTCGGCGTGTTGAAACATGACCTACACGCATCGCGAGCGTGTACGTGTGTGGTGATATTATGTCAAAGTTTAGTGAAGTGAATAAAGAAACGATAATTACAGTGGATTTTTAGTGATGTAATTCGAATCCATTTATAAGATATACTTTTTCCACTTATTTCCACTTCCACTTAAATCCACTTATTTTGTAGATCTATATGTATATATTGTTCGCAAAATTCAACGTACACAATGTGGTGGTATCCATCAAGGACGGTATCGGATTCTGTTTGATAATGTGGAAATCCTTTAGGATTCAAGTTGGATTCGTACATTCCGAAGGGAAATCCTGATGAAAATGTAATGTTCCATCGGATTCCTATCAAGAAGTAAGGACAAGTATGACAATCCAACCGAATCCCTTCGAAACTTTCTGCACGAGTATTGATTGTCTGGCAGAACAATTGGTACGTGAACATAAACGGTAAAAGGTATTTAAAAATAGCAAAACTCGATACGATGACCCATTGGATCCCTATCAGGGAATAGGGTCGAGTATGGGAATCCAATGGGATATCTATGGCAAATTCCTGCACAGGTAGTATTATCATTGATTTTTCTTGTGGCTACCTAACGGGGTATCCCTCTCTGGAAGCCCAATTTGTAGGGTCAGAATGATGCATTTTTTTCTAGTAACACATTGGTTGGAATCAATTAATTTTTCCCCAACATTTTGTACACCTGTTTGTGGTTACAATGTAATTTTTTCGGAAGAAAATCTTTCAAAGTATTCGTGGTGCTTCAGTTGGTGTTACAGTCTTCCAGCGGCGAGGCTCGAAACGGCGGGATCTCTACCAGCCTCAAATGTAATCTGAAACGGAAACAACATATTTTTTTCTTCAAATATATCCAACTGGCTATGGGCTTACGATCCACTTTTCGAAATTTCGAAAAGTACGAAAAATGACAGCTTCTCCAAGGGAAACCTCATGTTTCTCTTAAAAAACAGCATGCTGAAGTCATTGTCATTAACGAATGGTTCATCCAATTAAAAAATGCGATCGTGAATAGAAAATGACTACTGTTTGACCGCTAACGGTGCAAATTCAAGTTAATAGTGTGAAAGTTACTCAAGCTATCAATCCCGCCGTGTCAAGATATGTAGTTTCGAGATAATCGCGTTCAAAGTTTTGGTACATATTTTACACGATCTTGTGAAATATTGTCGTCTTACCGCAAGTCAACAATTCCGACACGATATAAGTGTCCTTCCTCATCATCGAAATCGTGTTGCACACCTAATCTATGCAATCTGCGGGCAGTTCGGGCCTCTCTTGAATGTTCTTGTGCTTTGATGTCCGCTTTCGTTGCACGCGAATCATCCTCAGCTTAACAGACTGTTCCGCTAAAATAGGTGTAACTTCGTCCATTTTCGAAATTTCAGGGTCCGGTTGGTTTTAAAATATTCTTGAAAGTTCACACTATAACAATATGCAAAAAAAACGATCATTTAAAGTTTCCAGAAAAGGATATTCCCTTAATGAAACAAAGCTTACGAATTTTTTAACCCATTTTTCAAATCGTATCGCTCCATTTGCGGCCCGTACAGTGCATCGGTGTTGTCGGTTTTGGTGGAGTTTCGAAGATGCGGGCTCATAGATGAACTCGAGTTCTCAATCGAGGATCATTATCAGTAATTTCCCGATAACTTCTGCCGCAATTACGACAGAGCTTATTTCGTGGCCGAAGTAATTGTGAAAATGACAATGTTCTGGAAGCACGTAACTTTTGTGGGCAATTTCTGCATAGTTCCGATAAAATTAGCAAATAATTCATCCGCGTTAATGGACCATCGAGGTTCGAAAGGTTCGCTCCATCACGAGTTACACCTCGTTACAGACCCTCGATGTGTGCACTAATGTGTAAATGCAATGCTTTTTTTGTTCGTGGCCACTTTTTCTTCCTCTTCTTCGCACTTAAGACTAAATTAATTTCTAGGCACGACTGTGAGTAAACTTCAAGGATTTGTTAAAAATATAACTGCCGCATATAGGACGTGCGCGACGTAATATGTACGAAAATAAATATACGTTTGCTTTGCGACGGTTGGTAAACTGCAAACGAAGTACTTTCGCAAAGAAGAGTAATTACGAGACTCTCAGCGATAAATCATCCTCTCTTCTTGTGGATTCTTGCCTCCGCCCCCCTCCCCCCGCACGCTATTTTTTCCCCGATTGACGACACTAATTAGAACTCGTGAACGAGTGAGCGCAACACCGATCCTCTCTACTTCTCTCTCTCTCTCTCTCTCTCTCTCTCACTCTCTCTCTCATCTTCTTGTCTACCTACGTATATCGTTCCGAGCATGCTATAACGTTTTCTTATAACCAATTTAATTGACTCACTCTACTTTCTTCTCGTTGCTCCTTTAACTTCGAAAATTACGTCTCCCGCTCTCAAGCGCGTTCTGAATAATACTGTCTAGATTATTGTGCGCCAGGATTTAGCGATTTCGCGTGTAAAAAATGCATGCATTGATGCAACGGGATCTTGAAATATCACTTACCTTATTGCGATGTAAAAACACAGGTATTGGGTGCTCATATCGTGGCCAATTGTTGTTGGTCGTGCTGAATTGTCATCGGTATATTCCAAACTTATACAGAGAAGGAAAAAAAATGTATGCATATCTTCTTACACTGAGAAAAATGTTTGATGTACTCGACCATATTTAAACTATATTTTATATTTCCCTGACGGGACAATAATATTTTATAGACATAGTTACTGCCAAAAGTATAGTACTGCTTATTGATATTTTAGCAGTTGCACGCATTCTGTAAGTATATTAACCGCAACGACCAATCTTACAAACATACCTGTATTCTTTAATGATATATAGTAGGTTTTCATAAAATGGATATTCCCTAATAATTTTATGCAAAATTTTACTTATGCAAAAAAGGTTTAATTAATAGAGAAAAAAATTATTTAATCAGCAACGGTGACCCGATTTGACGTCTCGTGGTAACTGCATGCTTATCGTTTTTGCTACGACGCGCCGCTTCATGCGTAAGGGCATAAAAAATTCAAAAACTGTCGTATCTCAAAAAGTAAAGGCGTTTCGGGTTCCTCAGAAAATTTCTTTCGAATAACAATTTAAAAAAAATTAATTACTTGTTAAAAAATGCGGTGTTCGATCATTGGGCCATAGAAAATGCAGTGTGTCCCAATTACTGAACACTCGAATTCTCCAAGATGGCGTCATTAAACCCATCAAAACATCGAGACAGTTAACGTGTGACAGATGGTGTGAATCGGATTTATTCAAATAAAAACTTTAAGTTTTTGTTTGAATAAATCCGTTGAATAAATCCGAATGAAAATTTTGTTTGTTACTAACTCTAAGATCGTCAAATATATTTTTATTTGTATTTTCGTGCAATAAACATAAAAAGAAAAGTAAAAGGAGAATATAACCTAAATGTAACCTAAAAATACGAATGTAATGTTCAATATTTTTTGCTCTCCGATATTTCAGGGAGCCAAACTGCGACAAAATCATACAAAAACAGAACATAAAAACGAGGAAGCTGAAAAGAAAAATAAAATAAAGTTCGAGTTGAAAAGCAAAAATAAACCAAATGCGAATGAACCAAAAACCTGTCAAAAGAGACTGAATATATATTTTTGTATTTTTACATGATTAATAAAAGATTATTTAAGTGTTTGATTTTGAATTTATTTCTTAATATTGTACCCAAAATAATATTTTCAGAACGGAAACAGAATTCTCGAGAGTGTTCAATAACTGGGACATGCCTGTTCAATATTAGGGACATAGGCTCTTCCAGTGTTCAATAATTGGGACATTTGCATGCTTCACATTGTTATTCTTTTTTTTTCATTTGAAATCATTTAAAAATAATTTAAAGGGTGATTTTTCGAAAGTAAAAATATCAAAGTATCATTTGAACATGATAGCGATGGTTTTTTTCTTGATTTCATATTTTTTTCTCACCGAATTCAATCCCCCAGATCCTTAACTGTTCAATAATTGGGACATTTACCTTATCTCGACGAAAAAAAAGTGAATCAATTTACCAAACGGGGTTTTGAAGCGGACAAGGCGAGCTTCATTTCGCTTTTTTTATTTTTGCGATTTTTTGGTACCTGGTACCTTATTTTGAACATGCCGGTTATTTAAGGTTTTCGCACTTTGCAAAATCGCGTGCTGGATTTTGAAGAATAGCAATCTCACCATTTAGCAATAAGATTTTTTAAGGGACACTGTTAGCTTTGGTTTCGTTTTTGAAAAAAAAATTGCGACTTTTATCGCAGAGTTAAGTTGTTTTTTCTTGGGAAAAAAAAAAAAAAAAAAAACGGCAGGTTTCCGAAAAATCGGCATCGTGCGGCATAACATGAAGACTATGGGATTGGAATATTTAGTCTAAGGAGTAAAAAGTTGTATTTTGTTATTTTGGAGTCACGAAATTGTTTTGCATTTTTTTCCGTAAATTTCTTTATATCGCAATTTTTGGTTGGTGGTCAACGATTTGTCTCGTCAATTTATTGCCGGTATTTTGAAACAAAGATGTTTTAATAAAAATATCAAGAGGAAAAAACGTACACAATTGAATTTTTTAAACAGTAGAATTTTTTAGAACTCTCATTCGAAATTCTTTTTATTCCAAAATAATATTAACGGTGATATTTTAATATTTACACCTCTCCCAGTATGACTTTTTAAAATATAACGTAAATTTCGTTAGACCCCCTTTAGCCTTTATTACGGCCGCAACCATTTTGGGCATGGAGCACACTAACTGGAGGCACACTTCGGGGTCTATATTCGTCCACTCCTCTTGCGACACTTTCTTTGAGGTCTTCTTCGACGTTATTGCGTGTTCTCGGATCTACCGCTTCAGAACAGACCATAAATGTTCCACGGGGTTGAGATCCAGGGATTTAGCCAGCCATTGGAGCACCTCCACCTTATTTTCTACAATGGCACGATCTGCTCAACGGGTTGCAGCATATGTTGTCAGACGGCGTGACACCTAGCGACGGCGGGATTAATCTTTAAAAAAACTAACGGAGATTTTTCTTTCATAAACACTTATACGCAGAATATGAACCAAAAAAACTAGAAATGTTGAAAATCGATAAAATGGTCCACTTTGAAACAAAAAAAAATAAAATAGTCCAAAAAAATGCTGTATTTTGCAATAATTTTTAAAAAAATATTTTTGCTGTTACGTTTTAGACAATAAGGTTAGGAAAATTTATTCCGAATTTCGTCAGAATCATTCGCTTAGTTTTTTAGCTACGCGTCACGCCGATTAAAAAAATGCACTTTTAAAGATTAATCAAAAAAATACCCTGTACCAGCGAAAAGGAGTAATAAAGCATAACCCAAGTCTAAAAAATGTTGGAGAAAGCGTTGGAGTTTTTCCTTTAAAAAAACGTTGGAGTTTATCGTTTAAAAAAATGAAAATTAGCATATTTTTTCTTCACCTAAAGGTACTCCCCCCTTAAGGTAGAACTAGCGCGCAATCTTGATTTCTATAGGTTTTGTTCAAATTTTAACCATATATTGTTCATATGATTTTGCAGGTTTCAGTGAAATTTCAGAACAGTCGACTATTTAAATTGGGAGATAATGGGTTTCAAAATTGCAACTTTCAACACTGCAGGGTCTGCAGTGACCGAAAGTCAGGTCACATAATTCGTCGTACCATTCTATTGCGTTTATAAATTTTAAATAAAAATTATGTTCAGATAGCAAACTAGTTAGGGAAAGAGTGAAACAAGTTTGGATTGCCTTTAGTATTCAGGTTTGCTAAAAACGTTCAATAAAGACAGAATAATTATTCGTAAAAAATATTTGTCCCCTATAATAAGAAGACATATGGCAACACCGCAGAACAGTATTGTTCAATATTTTGAGAAAAAAATGATGATCGTGTTCCTAAAGTTAAAAATTATATCAAAAAAATATTTGCATTATAAATATTAATATTTTATATTGTTTACGTTATCTTCATTAACAAATAAAAGTGTTAGTTCATTCATAATTGATAAAAAAAACTTTGTTCGATTAAAAATTACTTCCAAATAACAATTTGTGTTGCAGTATTATTTTAAATATGCCGCGCAAACTCACGTCATTGGATACGTGAAACGATGCGGTGTTGCCATATGTCTTTTTATTATAGGGGACAAATATTTTTTACGGAAAATTATTTTGTCTAAATTTCAATGCTGACCCTGCAGCGTTAAATCTTGCAATTTTAAAACCCATTATCTCCCAATCTAAATACTCGACTGTTCTGACATTTCACTCAGACATGCATAATGATATGAACAATGTCTGGTTAAAATTTGAACAAAATCTATAGAAATCAAGATTGCGCGCTCGTATTACCTTAAGATAAGATGGATACTTTTTTAAGATCCGCTCATTTTGTATTTCTATATATTTTTTTAGGAAATTTAACGTACAGAATACGATGAGATCCATCAAAATTCGTATCGGATTCTGTTCAATAATGTGGGAATTTTTTTCGGCCTCAAACTGAATTCGAAAATTCCGATGGGCAATTCCGAAAATTTGAAATTGAATTTTAGAAACAGGGCGGTCCTTGAAATAACATTTCTGATGATATACTTCCCTTATATCCGGGGGTTATTTACAAGACACTGGACTTTACATAATGTCGAGAATCCTGACAATCCACTACCACGAGGCCGGACCTCTAACGGACTTTCGGACGTCGACAAAAATTAAATCCATATGCACACATATATATATATATACATTTGTATAAATTTATTAGGACGAAAGAAATGTTTTGACAGGAAAGACACGGGATCGATGAGGAAATAAATAGTCGAAGTATTCCGTTGAATACACGTCGAACGAGACATCTCGCGAGTCTTTCTCATGCCGCCTCTCGTGTTTATGTTAATCGCGGGAGAAAAGACACGATAAAAGGATCGAAATGAGTCTAGCTGCCACACGATACTGTGCAACGTAGGAAAAAAAGAGGGTGGAAAAAAACCATAAACGGTCTCGCGGTGAGACAGGCGCAATAAGACTCGCGCGGTGAAACGAAGGACGGAGATGAAAAAGCAAGCGAAGGTGGTGGAAGAGGGATAAAAGCGATCAGAGATGTCTCGTGATATTATACAACAACGCAACAAAAAAATGAACACGTGTGCGAAATAAATCGAAGGCCGCATCTCCACCGGTGTCGAGGAGCAATCACGAATGCGGCCATCTTTTATTTCATTTTCGTTCATACAGAGTGTATTCTTTTTCTCATCCGCGGATGAGACATTTAAAATACTGAAAAACGCGAAAGTTCGTAAGGCACTGCGCTTCGTACGCGAAACCTAGGCGTTTACGCTCTTCTGCTATTGAGCAATAAATGTATCTTTGAATGGAGAACAAGAGAGACAGAGAGAGAGAGAGAGAGAGAGAGAGAGAGACAGAGAGAGAGAGAGAAATAATGTACCACGATGCGCATGAGCGTGACCATTTTTATTTCGACGGTAGTAGAATTTTATGTGAGTCATAAAACACGTAAAGAGCACGGCTTTTCTTGTTCCTTTTATCCCCCCCCCCCCCAACCTCTTCCACCATTCTACTCTTCATCTTTATCGTTTTCTCACTTTTTCTTCTCGGCGTTCATTTATTTTGGCCACATATTATTGATTTGCTGAAAACTCACCTCTCCCAAACAACATGTCAAATGTGAGGGTTAATTTTTGGCTCATACGTTTCTTAGGATAATCGACGTTCTCAAGATCAAAAGAAGCATATTATAAGGAAGGTAGTACGAGCACGTACTTGACTTATTGGATCACGTGCCTTTTTTATATGCTACGAATACGCAGGCGTGTGTGTTTAGAAAGTCAAGCGACGCTACCGGCTATTTAGGCTAAATAAATGAATCCAAAGTCGGGAGATGTAGAGTTATTTCCTAGGGGAAATTCTTCATGGCCGTTCTCTTATTCAGTTTGATTCGTTGTTATCAATTAGATGAGCTGATGAACAAAAAGCGTTCTCGAGATTTCGAGGCTTGAAATGGTATTGGAAAAAAATTGCGATTACCGGATATTACAATGGGAATTCTCTACTTAAGGCGTTAGGCCACAGTAACGGGTATATGGTCATGTGCGAATTTAACCATTTTTTCGTATGAAAAAGTGATTCACTCATAAAATTAATTACACACTTATTTGATATGAATATCAAGCTGTTGAAAAAAAAATATATTTTTTTAACGGCGGGGTAAAGTTAATTCGGCGAAAAAAAGGCATGTTTTTAAGATTTTTTTTTGGCGTAACGAATAGTGTTCGTTTATTGAAAAATTTACATATAATAAAGTAACATTTGAACAACATTCTCCTAAATTTGCATTGCAAAATATTCAAAATTGAGCGAGTGAAAATTAAACCCCGGTGGCGCCTCGAAAAAAAGTTGGTTTGCAGTGTGCACCATAACTCGCAACAGAATCACTTGAAACAAAAAAATCAAAATGCATTTGTTAAAGGAGATGTTTCTCAAGGTAATGACGGGAGGATTTTTTTTTTTCGATTTTTCGATTTTTCGTAGCACTTGGGAGCCAAAAACCCGATTTTCGCTAAAAAAAATCGGCTGATTTGTTGTTGAAAAATTAGTAATTATTAAAAAAAACAAAATAGCTCTCGACAATACCAGGTGAATTATGTGAAGAAGTACTGTGCAAAATTTCAAAGCGATTGGTCCAGCAGATTTTGATTTATCGTGCACACGGACTTCAAATATATGACAAGTCTCAGAAAAACGGTTTGAAAAACGCAGAAGAGAAGAGAACGGCATGGAGCAATAGACGCTCAAATACTCATAACTTCGTCAATTTTACTCCGATCGACTTGAAATTTTAACACAATATTCTTGATATATTATGCATTCATTTAAAAAATAAAAAAAAAATTTTTTTTTTAATTTAAATACTTTACCCCGCCCTTAATGTACAAAATGGCCGACTACTAATATTTTCTTTTGTTATATTTTTTTGGGCGCTCCGTGGCGTGACATTTAGCATCCACAATTGTTGACCTAGAACAAAAAAACAAAAATTCTCGCCAATCTATATTAGAATACCTAGAGAAGTACGTATGGAATTTTAAAAAATATTGTTTTATTCAAAAGTTGTAGGTATTTGAACTTAAGAAATAAATTTTCAGTGAAAAATTTCGTTATAACTGCTCGTAAACTTCTCATAAAATGAAAAGTTTTCGATTAATCAGAAATTCCGTACGTACTTCTCTGCGAAATGCAATTAGGACCATAAGTTTTGAATTTGAAGTAAATCGAGTGAAAATTGTTGAAGTTATTCGTCGCACCAATTGGAAAAAAGCTGTTTCGAGAAGTTTCGAGTAGTCGGCCATTTTCTACATCGAAAAAAATTCTAACAGCTTGATATTCATACTAAATAGATGTGTAATTAATTTCATGAGTGAACCACCTTTTCATACGAAAAAAAATGGTTAAATTCGCACATGTGTTTATATCCGTGAATGTTGCTTAACCCCTTGACGGCAGCGATTATAGTGTGGGAGCATAGAACTAGCTGTGACGTTGTCAATTCGGGACCACTGATTTATTAATCACGCCACGTTATTGCGCAAGAACGGTAGCCCGAAAACACAGTGAAATTCGTGAAATTTGTACGAAAAGAAATCGTTTGGAAATGTATACTCAATCGTGAATTTATAGCAACAAATTTGCTATTTTTAGAACTATGTTGCGGGTTGTGCTCACATGCCTAATTTTCCTTCCAGCCAATTAGTTTCAGTAAAAACTGGTCTGCTTCCAATATTTTTCTACTTGGAAAGCATAGAATCAATGGATCTTTTGCACACCCGTGGAGAAATTGTCGTAGGGATCCGATTGGATTGCCATACTTGTTTCTACTTCTTGATGGGAATCCAATGGGTCATCGCATTGGATCCTAAACGTCACTACTAAACGTGGACTAAAACGTCATGCTCGTATATTGGATTCTAATAGAAATTCCCTATTGTAATCCAATGTACGAATCCAATTTGAATCCTAAAGGATAAAAGATCCTAAATTCCCACATTATCGAACAGAATCCGATACGATTCTTGATGGTTCTTACCATATTTTGTACGTTGAATTTCCAAAACAACATATTGTATATAGACATACAAAATAATTGGATCCTTCCTTGACACACTGGGTCATTTTGAAACCCAGACGAATTTAAAAAGAAATGCTCCCTTTACTAAAACTGAAAGTTTTCAATAATTTTTTGCAACAATTTAATTTTATACTTTTCGACTTTTAATTATGCAGACATATTAAGAAATGTTTGTTTGTTTGGGTATCCCGGATTTTTTTCAATAAAAACAGACCGAAGGATTGTTAAGGGCAGGTGGATTTGACCCGGATCTATCCGGGTCAAATTGACCCAGTGTGTCAAAGCCGGGGCCAAATATAAGTGTGTCAAGGGAAGGTTAAAAAAAAAGTAGAAATCTTATGTTAAAAAGTATAAATCGATTAAGAAAGTATATCTCAAAAATCGATTTCAATCACATTACTAAAAATCCACGATAATTAACGTAGATTTTTAGTAATGTGATTTAAATCAATGTTAAATAATTTAAATAGATTAAATAAATTAAATTAAATAATTAAATGAATCGATAAAAAATATCAAACCATAATTATGGTTTTTTTTACTGCACTTTGACATAATATCACCACACACGTAAATGCTCACGTAGCGTGCAGATTATGTTTCAACACGCCGAGCTTTTTCCCCTAACTTTTCGCATACTTTTGATTCGAACGTGGTAAGAATTCCCAAACGGCGTTCTTCAGGGAACAGTGCAGAATCCAATTGGATTTTAATGAGGACTCCCTACATGCGGTCTACCCAACAAATCCCTATAAAAATGTGGGTGCATCTTGGGATTCCCCAACAAATTTCTGCACCGGATCATGAAAGGATATTTTTATTGAGAGATCCAACAAATTCCGGTTAAGAATTTTAAATAAAAAAATTCTCAAACGAAGTAAATTGGGAAATAGTGCGATATCCATTGTATTGCAATGTGGACGCCCTACGTGCGGCGTCCCTATGAACACCCTATAGAGATGCGGTAGGATCTGGAGACTCCCCGATAAATTTCTGCGCGGTCATGAATCGGAATATTTGAATATTTTCATGGCGAAACTCTTCTTTGACTAACCACTGCGCACAACCTTAGTTCGTGACTATGCTTTGATAATTTTCTTTACGATGATTGCTTATGTGGTCTAACGAAACAAAAGATATGCAGAGAGAGGAGAGAGGTTGAATAAAAAATATAAATGACCGGCATACACGAAGAGGGTGTAAAAATCGATTGTGGAATTTTTTTGCTATGCACACCTTTACTCTCATTCGCATTCTGCGCCCTGCCTCTCTCTCTCTCTCTCTCTCTCTCTCTCTCTCTCTCTCTCTCTCTCTCTCTCTCTCTCTCTCTCTCTCTCTCTCTCTCTCTCTCTCTCTCTCTCTCTCTCTCTCTCTCTCTGTACTGGAACTCTTAACTTCTGGTGCCGATCGTAAATTAACCGAGCGTCTAAATTGGACATGAATTTCGCATGAGATCCGTTCCATTATTCAAAGCCCAGTATACACGAAGCACACAGGCAGTATCGAACCAAGCACGGAGACGAAAGAGTCGATTCTCTCCCGCGATCCTTGTGGAAAGGATCCTGGCATTCCTCTCTTGAAAATAGATAAGCGAATGAGGAGGGCAGGGAGTTGAGAGAAATAAGAGGCGATTGCACTCGAAAGTATTGAGACTAAGCTGTACGCAATTTTGCTCTATTTTTTCATTGTTTTCCGGACATTCGAAGACTTCGGCAATGAAGAGCTCATCGTGTTTTCATTTATCGTTGCGCAACTTCATTGCGAAATTGGAAAGAGAAGAAAATCCGCATGGCGATGCAGCTGTCCTTATTTTCATGATGCTTTGGACTCTCTCACCAAGAAAAACTCATCAATGATTGATAAAAAAAAGTCAATGGAACTTAATTATTGAGCCGATTTTTCCGATCGCCTGTCATACTTTTTTCCACTTTTCGGTATCCGAAAAGTTTCTCTCAATCTCTGTCTCTCTCTTATGCATACACGCATAGATAGAACGTTTTTTCACGGCGAGAATTTAAACACGACTGTCCGGCGTTAGGTGTTGATGAGACAGCCATCGAGGTATCCAGTCATTAGCGTTAACGAGTACAATATTTTTTTGTTCCCTTTTCCATTTCAACTCTGCGCTGCAGCGAACTTCGACGTCACCGTGAATAGAACTACATCGTGAAAAAAATGGCAAAAAAGCTCATCAATGCGTAGCCCAGGCAAGGCATCCTCTTTTTTCGATCACGAGGTAATTCCTTTTTTTTTTGTTTATCACTGGGTGTGATCGGTAAGTCGAGCCTGAGACGAAGTTGATCAATTTTTATCCGTCGACCACTTTATTGGGGGATTGAAAATACCGTAATTATCGTGAAAAATGTTATGATGGGCGGTAAGTGTTTTCTCTCGATACACAGACCCAAGCACCCGCACAGACGTGAACATATATGAAAATTGACAGTACCGTAATACAGAGGTTGCACATGCTTCGCGTATACGCTCGACAGAAGTGTGCACAGGGCGCCACAGTTGAACGATCGACAAAGGGGGCGGAGAGACAGGGAAGAGGCAGAGTATTAACGTCAATTATTCCCATCAGTGCCGGCAATCAGAGGGGGAGAAAAATTGCCACGGTTAAGTTCGTAAACGCGCAGACGAAGTTTACTAAACAATGTTCAACATTTAAATAAATTGAGAGCCTTGCCACGAGTTTGCACTTATATGTCAACTAAAAATGAGAAAATCAATACAACTAAAAATGAGAAAATCAATACAGACGCGATTCCCTATAACAACTTCTTTAAATGCTTTTCTTCCATTTCTACTTGCGACGTTTTTACGTCCGCTGGTTTTGTATTATGTTGAAGTTTGCGCCATTAGAATGCAACGAAAATTAATTCTTTTGAATCGTTTAAATTTTTATCGCCAATTTAGTCTGTGGAGATCACTCGAACCTTGTTACGTATTTTTATCAGAAAAGTGCGACCTTCACTTGCAAAAAAATTATTTGGTTAATGATAAAAATAAAGAAATAAGAAATTAACAAAAAAATCGCTGTCTTCCAAGGATGCAAGCTTCAATGTCCTGGTTTTGTTACGAACAAGCACTGACAAGGAACATCACCGAAGTATCCGCTTTTGATTTTGTTGAAATTCATATACGTGATGAAGCGTTGAAAACTATCAGACACGTATTTCTTTTTGACGATGGAAAAACGTTTTTGAGGGGGGAAACTCCTTCAAAGAAAGACGTGTCACTCCTTAATTCAATTTTTCTTCTACACTTCTATAGTGGATGTTTCAACGCTTTACGTTGGAAGAATTTTTATTTTTGTTCCATTCAGATCGGTGGAATGCTTGTGGGTGAAACTGAAAAAAACACCCCTCGACACGCCTTTCATGGAGGGGTGGTTTCGCCCCTAAAAACCGTTTTTCCGCCGATAAAAAATACGCGTCTAATCGTTTTCAATGCTTTATCGCATATATGAGTTTCGAAAAAATCGAAGGCGGATACTTAAGTGATGTTCCTTGTGAGAGCAATGTATGGTGTTTCCAACCATATTTTAACTACATTTTATATTTCCTCGAGAGAACAATAATATTTTGTAACCATAGTTACTGCCGAAAGTACAGTATTACTTATTGATGTTTTGGCAGTTACATCAATTATGCACATATGTTAACTGCAACCATTAATCTTACACGCGTACGTTCATTGTTCAATGTTATATAGTATAGTAGGTTTTCATAAAATGGATATTCCCTGACACTATAAAAAATGTACATCTAAGCTCTTAATAGTGAACCGGACCAAATATATATACGTTGGTTCAAAATATTGCTTGTGATTTGCGACGATGTTTGTAGTGATTTGTAAGATATTAGAACATACAACCTGCTATATGAGTATTTGTTGTGTTATTCGTTTTTTTTGCACCCTGCATGCGTGTTCGTTCAAGGCATCAATGCCCGTCTACTAAATTCATAAAATATTTCATAAATCTGAAATAAAATGAAATACTCAATTGAGAGTTCTACTCCAGTGATTGTTTTATTATAATTCGTTATTTCCTGACCTTCTGTAATGATATATTTCAAAGAAAATATTTCGCCTACACATGGAATCGAGTGTCCGACTGACCGGCCAATCTTCTGCCTATACTATCCACGCGGCCACTACGCTATCGAGTGCTTATGGCATTTTAATCGCAGATATAGGCATAACAGACTAAAGGAATTCCGGCCATACTTCCGAATAGCCGCCACTTCCGATATAGGTGAAATTTTGTACAGATCTTTTTTGATAATATAAGTCATTGCGTAAATGGATTTTTAGCGCATCGCAGTAGCTTTGTACCACATAATAGTGATTTGTATCATATTATATGATACATTGGGCTAGATGCATAATAATGTGTGGCCTACAAAAACAGGAGGAGTCGAACCTTCTGTTTTTGTAGGACACACAAGAAGAGTAAATCGACCTGATATTCTATTTTGGCAATGCAACATACATACTGTGTAACAGTTTGTGAGGCACGCGTAGTTCTTAAAACTACTAATGTAAGCTGCCGTTGCTTCAACTGCAAATGATTTACGTCTTCGCTATAAGTAAACATTACCAGAACTTTTTTTCGAGTAGTCACTTTCTATAAGGTCTTATAACAAATTATACTCGACAAACGTTAATGCTGACCATATGAATTGTACAAACTTGAATAAAATAGTAGAAGTTTGACCTGAACAAAACCTAACCTACAGTATACAACATTAGTATTTTTGCGTTGATTATGCGATAGCACTGAATTGACCATGTCTATATTGTCAAGCCTGTGACAATAGTTAATGCTTATTCCGGGGATAATTGATAGTCAAACATGCCACCCAAGTCGCATGTTTAGATATATTTTTCGCTTCCAGTCGTCTTTACGGGGTCGTCTAGGTGAAGGCCATTTTTTAATGCTTTTTTGGGAATTTTTTTTGACAAACCATCAAAATAAAATAATTTATAAATTGTATATAATTTTTATTAACATTTAAACAAACTTTGTGAATTTTTTGAAGTCATTCTATAGAATGTAGTCGGAGATACACCGCCCAACAGGAACACATATATAGAAAGAGGTGCTCCACTGCTGCTATGATTCCGACCGTTCTGCTTATCTGAAGTCAGAAAACCAAACGCAATTTTAATCGTGCAACTTAAGGCTCTACATGGAACTAAAATAAAGTTTGAATTCCAAAAAAATAATTTTTTGTACGCTTTAAAAAAGTAATAAAATTTTTCGTATTTTTTTGGGGTCTACATAGCTGATAAAAAGAAAACTAACGAAGCAATCTTAATTATTTTAGTTCAACTTGTAGTTATATATGTGATGCTGTATAAATTTGAGCAGAATCAATCAAATAGTTTTTGAGATATCATGGCAGCAGTTTGAAAAAATCGTGTTTTAAGAAAAACGCGTTTGAAAGTTGTTGTATATAATTCATAATAAAAAAAATGGTCTCACCATGAATATGCTATGCCTGGACCATAGAGTACACCTTCCTCTTCTTCAAAGAAGTCATGCAAGGCTGTTTTCGCTTCTTTGGATCTGACACACTAGACGACCCCCTTAAGGTAATCCTATCGCCAGGCTTCAATCCATAGAATTTACATAATTTTTTTTTTTTGAGCTTCACTAAATATATTAATGATCGCGTCTGTAAAATTTCAGGGTCGGTTATCGACCTAATTACAGAGAAAAAATATTAAAATTGCGTATTTTTGTGAAGGAACTCCGAGACGACATGCAAAAACCCAATTTCCGGTCGCTACAAAAGTGTATATAATAGGGGGAATCCGTCAGACTATTTAAAATAATCAGATTTACATACTCAACACTTGTAATTCAATGCTCTCAGAAAAAATTACGCTTATTGACCTAATTTTTATGTAATATAAAGTTTAATTTGAACTTCCGGTATTGGATTTATTATCACTTGCTACGATAAAGAGACGTGACAGCAAGCCAACAGCTAACTGTAGTCCTAACCTCATCTCACTCATTCAAATTCCCTCACAAATTTCATTTTTAACCGACATACTTCGACGAAACAAATTTTCCACGCTTTTTACCAGTCGTGGCCCGAATACAATGCTTTATATTTCCCGCACCTGACATTGTGATGACAGATCGACGTTGAAAAGCATGGAGGTCAAACTTGCCTGGTTGAGTAAAAAGAGACGGGGATAAAACCAATGTTGCCAAATATCAAACCTACAAATACTGTGCGAATCGTTGGAATAACTATTTTTTCATTTTTCTAATTAAATGTAAACATTCATTAGACAGTACACATGGGAAAATTTTAGTTACTACAATTTTTTTGCATATGTCCAAAATATAAATTGTACCAGTCTCAAGTATGATTAGTGGTATGACTAGTGTGAAGCGATAGGATTATCTTAACCACATTATGATCGCGGTATCAATAACGCGAGTAGAAATCTTGCTCCAGCTACAATAAACACCTGATCAGGCATCCTGATTTCTTTTTCCAGCCTTGATCACAATTTTTTATCAAGCCCTGATCATTTTTGAAACACAATCCCTGACTTCCGTCTGATCAGGGTAAAAAATCAAGGCCTGATCAGCGTAAAAAATTAAGGCCTGATAAGAGCTTAATTTTGCACGGCTTGATCAAAGTGAAAAATCATATGATTTTTCACGGCTCAGGATGGCCTATTTATTCCTGAAATAAAAAATACACCGCGTACACGAAAGAGAAAAAGGCACGACTTTATGAATAACGCTGATCGTTTATTTTTTAATCTTAATATAAAATCTATCACATATATCTATGTGGAAAACAAACATCATTTTTCTTGTATTTGTAATAGAACAAAAACTCGAAATAAACTAAGATATATCACTGTATTATATTCTACTTATCATCCCGAAATAAACTAATATATTTTTTAAACAAAAACTTAAGAAACTTCGTGAATAAAGTAAACAGAGCTCAACGTTTTTATGACCAGACGTTTCTAGGAAACGTTACATTGGGCGCTCTGTTCGTTTTTTTTTCCGCGACGCTCGAAATTTGTCCCAGTCTTTCGCTGAATTAATCAGGCCTTGATACCGCTCCAACGGCTTGTCCAATTTGCTTCGAAAGAACTTCTATTCCGTGTTCCCTATGTTTCGAAATGACAGCCACTGAAAAATACGAAAATGTGTATCCCACTTAGAATTCAATGTCTACATATATATCTATATGAGGTATGCACATTATTTTATTAGGGTGGCACAAATTTGAGCTCTATTTTTTTTTCCTTTTTCTCACCATCCAATTATCTACCTGAAAGAAGAAAAAAAATTGTTGCACAAGCTGCGAGCGGTCATTTTTCAATGAAAATTAGAATCGAAGCAGGCGAGCCCATACAGGGAAGACCAACCAAATAATGGTAAGTTGACAGCGTAGTGCAGTTCAGTGAATGTAATGTCCATCCGAAGTGCATTTCTTATGGGCTAACTTGCACCGATGGAATTACTTTCACTTAACTGAACTATGCACTCAACTTATCATTATTCGGTTAGCCTACGCTGTCCGGACCCGTACAGCGAAGGCTAACCAAATAATGGTAAGTTGACAGCGTAGTGCAGTTCAGTGAATATAATATCCATCCAAAGTGCATTTCTTATGGGCTAACTTGTACCGATAGACTTACTTTCACTTAACTGAACTTCGCAGTGAACTTATCATTATTCGGTTAGGCTACACTGTCCGGGCTAATCAGCACCGATGGCAAAACATTAACCAGATTGAACTACGCTGTCAGCTTACCATTATTTGGTTGGCCTACGCTGTCTCTTTTTCTCCTCTGACAAAGGAGACGGATCAAGTAACGGAAAATAAAAGCGATACACAAAACAAATATAAATCTACTTACATAGTGGTAGCGCCAACACATGCCAATCCTCAGGAATTTCGAGTTGTTCCTCGCTGAGAGGATCTGTTCCGGATCTGTCAAATGTATTATAATAAATATTTCAACCAATGCATATATAATTTGACGTATGCTTAATTTATAGTCAGATTTAATCCAATTTATATTTATAGATTTAAGAATTGTAAGTCTCTGAAAAAAATTAATTGTTATACTAACCTTCTGCTGTATTATTTCTTCGTTTCTTCCCCTTATTTAGAGCCCGCTATTTACGCAGACGCAGTCGTTGCGCAATTTTCTTCCGATTGCGTTTGTCCATCTTATTCTCAACGTACACGTTATATGTAAAAAATGTATAAAGTGATTAATAATATGTCTCGTGCTTGTCTCGTGTCTGTGTATCATTTGACAAGATGAGGTTAGGCACGTTTTTAGCGCCAAACTGTAGAATTCCAGTTACATGATGGTTGCTGGAAGTTAGCTGGATCAGGCGAATTGAAGTAAGCCGTAAGTCCAGTTGTTCAACCACCGCCTGACCCCAGCTTGATCAGGCAAATTAAGGTAAACTTAAATAAGGCCTTCGTACTACAAGGTGATCAGGCGCAGATCAAATATCAGGCCAGCCTGACAATTTTTCTACTCGGGAAACTGTAGGAAATTTTGCTATCTCCTATTTTACGAAAAGCGTTTTTTTGTAAATACCATGAACTTTTCTCCCAGTGTGTATATATTTTTCCTCTCGCTTATTGGTACGACTTTAAGGTCATTACAATCGGTATTAGTCGGAGCCGAATGTTCCTCCGCGTCCTTGCTCCAAAATTGATCTGGCTCGAACAGCCCACGAACCCACGGAACTTTCAGCTGGCGGCTGTTATTCTACTGCCGAATAAATGGAATCGAATAAATATTGGCATTTGAAAATCTCGTGGAGTTTCATTTCTCGTTCGAGCAAACCTGATTCGAGTGTATTATCCAATATATTTTTCAATGTAACTCTTAGTTTAGTACTAATGACATAATATTGGAAAAATGGCCAGTATATGTGTGTATATAGATATACATTTATATAGGGGGAGAGAGAGAGAGAGAGAGGGGAGGATTTAGGATTGTAGAGAAACGAAGTAAGGGTCGAAGGCACTTACCGAACTTGCCTCATAACCCACACATAGGTATATACTAAACTTGGTGTTATCGCTAAAGCCCTGATTTACGGTGCGGTGCCTGCGTTTTACGTCCTCCTCCCCTGTTTGCCCCCGCCCTTTTTCCCGTCGTGGCCCGTTCCTCCCGTTGCCTCCTTCATATCCGCAAACTACCCCGATATTTTCCACCCCTTCGGAGGCCTCTCATGACTTTCCGTGATACTCGTATACACGGATGAACGAGAAGATTCATCGAATTGCTCACACAATCGGTATAGGAATAAAATATTGCCAAGATACTTGAATTCCCTCTCTCTCTCTCTCTCGCTCTCTCTCCCCCTCTCTCCCATCCCTCCCTCCCTCCTTCCCTCTCTCTCTCTCTCTCTCTCTCTCTCTCTCTCTCTCTCTCTCTCTCTCTCTCTCTCTCTCTCTCTCTCTCTCTCTCTCTCTCTCTCTCTCTCTCTCTCTCTCTCTCTCTCTCTCTCCCCCTCTCTCTCTTCTCTCTCTCTCTCTCTCTCTCTCTCTCTCTCTCTCTCTCTCTCTCTCTCTCTCTCTCTCTCTCTCTCTCTCTCTTCTCTCTCTCCTCTCTCTTCTCTCTCCTCTCTCTCCCTCCCTCCCTCCCTCTCTCTCTCTCCCTCTCTCTCTCTCTCTCTCTCATCTCTCTCTCTCTCTCTCTCTCTCTCTCTCTCTCTCTCTCTCTCTCTCTCTCTCTCTCTCTCTCTCTCTCTCTCTCTCTCTCTCTCTCTCTCTCTCTCTCCTCTCTCTCTCCCCCTCCTTCTCTTCTCTTACTCTCGTATCATGTGACAGATGTTTAAACTTGTGGTCCCCCTTACCAACCTCGTTCCGAGATGAAAACTTGCTGCCTTCGCGATTTCATTCTTCCTTACCGAGTTCTCGTCGTATATTTATTTTTCCGAAATAATGCGCGAGAAACTCCGGCAAAGGCACGAGAAAGGAGAAAAAACGAGTATCGCAAAAATGGTATTCACGTAAGTATTAAAATGCGGAGGGACAAGAAAATATATTATATCTGGCAGCTGACACACTTTGTACTCGTTCATATTTCTTTCGCGATGCCGAGCATTGTTCTAGAACGTTGCACCGTGTCTCTCTTGTATTAAAGTATCTGTATAGCTGTGCGTGTGTTTGTACTTGCTTGTACGTACGTATGTATGAGTTTACGTAGAAGCGAATGAGGTACATCGTTGTCACAGTAATGTTTATTTAGTGCCC
>OZ023317.1:39367390-39432724 GCA_964007375.1 Ophion obscuratus
ACGTAGAAAAAAGCCATGAAATTGTCAATATGCGGGAGCACGTGACATTAAAATAATCATTATTCAGACGAGGCACTCCCGGTATATTAAACTTCTTCATCGATTTTATATTATCGTCTCATTTATAATCTTCTTATCGTTCTAAGCACGTCGCAGCTTCCATTAAATATTTATAAATGCACTCAACCGGAGATAGAGCGAGAGAGAGGGAGGAAGAGAAACTTATTGTCATAAATAATCAAATTTATGATTATCGTAAAAGTTTTTCTTCCATTGGAATTTGAGAAAAGATATTGCCGGTAATTCCTCACAGTATTCACTATATTTGTCGATATATCAGAGTGTATTATTATCGTATAATGGCATTAAATATATAATCACCAGCGTGAATGGATCGAACTTTCTCCGCGGTATCGTAACGGGTCCGGATTTCGTTATCGAAAAGGCCATTAGTCATCGAGATATCGCGTTTACTACACAGATCTAATTTATATTTATCGGCGCGATATACAGGCTGATGCAAAATTAGTAAACGGTTGAAAGCATTTTTCAAAAAGTAAACGGTTGAAAGACATAGATTTCGAAATGTTTTTCACGCGAAGATACGTTATTATCGTGTTACAATTGCTACGAAAGATTGCCTTTAGAACGAGACTCCGATGAAGAGCATGTAGAGGGTCAACGTAACCTAAAATATTTTCGAACAGAGTTTTCTCACGGATGGTTGAATTTATTAGGACAAACAAAGCGTCAGGCTCTGTAGAATTCACTGACGCAGGGCTTGACGATGCTCGTTTGCTCTAAATATTATTAATCTCTCAGAAATTTCTGATAGAAAATTTCAGCTCCCTCTCTCGCACTGATGTCGCGTGGTACAGCATCTACTTCGCCTTGAGGGCTTACACCTGGTTGAAATTTTTGAAAATATCGACCGTGAAAATTGTGGGAGTTAGGGGCGTTTATAGGTAGATTATGCGAACTAGCGAACCAACGAGCCCCACACGCGGTTTTCTCAAAATGAATTTTTCAAAATCGATGGTAATTCTTTAGACAAGTGACTTTTCCGAAAAATGAGCCTAAAATTATTTTTTTGCTACATTCGCATTTAGTGGGATATAAATGATGATATTCAGTCAGGGAAAGCTGAAATTCACCCCCCCCCCCCCCCCCTCTCCTCCATACAAACAAACCCAATATAGGCGTCGAAATGTTAAAAAATGCGTTTATCACGTGTTTCCGCAAAGTTCACCCCCCCCCCCCCCCCCACATAAAGTTGTGGGTTTTTAAACTTAGCGGGAACATATGATAAAATAGGGCATTTTTGAATATTTCAACGCCTGCGCTCAGAAAAAAGATTTATTATGTTCTAATAAATTGGCACATTAGAACATAATTTATTAGAAATTAATAAATGTTTACTCGTATGGAGACAGTTTTTATGTGATTGTAACTACAACATTTATTCGGCGTCACTAAATATGTTTTTTTACGTGCCGATTTTTCGCATCAATTAAAAGCCATATTTAAAATAGAAAATTTGAGTAAATATTTCGTCAAATCAAATAAATACTACTTTCCAATCTTGAAAACTTCTTATTTCGCGACTATGATACTAATGCGCGCATGCGCACTTTGCCCTTCAACGTGACGGTCCCGACAGCAGGCCGCTCGTCAGATGTCGCTCACGCATACGCTTACCATGTGGCTTCTTCCTATGCCAATGCTTTTGGCACGAGTGTCAGTGTTGCGTTTCGGAAGTGAGAAACTCGAAAGTGAAGAATGATTTAAGCGTAAGTAAGAATATAAAGTGAGAAAAAAACGTTCAACTGAGAAAATAATGAGGGACGAAATGACACAATTCCTCGAAAAAAAACCAGCTGGGGGATTATGAAGAATCCTATTGGATGTTAAGAAAAATTCTTAGTAAATCTTAAACATAAACTTAAATAAGAAATGTTCTTAGCCGTTAATAAAATTGTAGTAGACTGACATACGAATAAGAACACTTATTCGCCGGGAGACAAACTTCTTTGTCCTTAATAAATCTTTTTTCTGAGTGTATATTGGCTTTGTTTCAATTGTTTGGGTTTTTGAAAAATTCGAGATTTTTTTTAACGATTTTTTGTTCGTGAAAAATGTGTTAATGAAAAATGTCAGCCTTCTCATTCATTCCCAATATACGAGAACATAGCAAAACAAATGTTAGGCTTATTTTTCGCGAGAGTCACTTATCTAAACAATTGCCAAATCGGTGACCACGATATCGCAAAAATCACTGCAGTGGCCGGCTTCACATTTGACAAGCTTCTTTCACATAACAAAAAGCGGTGCTTGAACGAAGGATTTTTTTTTATCGATGCGTAGTTTTTTTTTAATCAACGCAAATAGAGAGTTTTTTCATCCAAAATTGATACATTCGCTTTGGACTGCGGCAATTTTTTTAAAAATCAATATTTTATTAAATCCTTCGTCAAAGCTCTATATAGTTTCATGCAAAAACTAAATGCGTTTGATTAAAAAAAATTCGGATTATTTGTTTCCGAGCAGTATTGGTCACCGCAAAGGACGGTTTCCAAACAGCGGTCTTCACAAGCCATTGAATTTATTTACCATATTTGTAAATATTTTCGATACAAAAATTGTTAAAGATACTGGAAACCGTACTCCTCAATATAAAGATTAATGAATTTGAAAACCTGCACACGTTTTCCCAGAAAAAATATCACAAAAATTCCACTTTCTACCGGCCACGCGCTAAGTGCAAGTATTGATTCAACGGCGATTCAATTTTCTTTCTATTCAGGTCTTCTCAAAAGTTGTTTATTTCTATTCCAATGAAACACATCGCGATGCTGTTTCTTTTATCCGCTTCGTGTCGAGTTGGCATTCGTTGTTTTATATTGTCCTGGCCTCGTTTTCCCTTTCATCTTGCATGAAGTGAGAGAAAACCTTTTGTTGCAGCAGGACCTTTGCAACAGTTTTACGGAGAATGAATCTCACAATCGTCCGCGCAAACCGAGTTTCGCGGCACGACCTGTCGCCCTCCCTCTTCTCTTCCCTCTCTCACTCTCACTCTATCCCAAGGCCTACTTGCGAAACTCCTAAGCATAACGCGTTTGCACACAGTCCCGTTTGTGTCCAAGATTCTCAAAGATTAAACGAAACTTATATGCAAATTAGAAGAAAAAAAATATACACCACCGGCAAAAAGTTTCTCGACACTAGTAATTGCAAAACTATCGATAACTTTGGATAATTGCAAAATTATATTAGAATAATATAATTAATTATACAGAGCTATACAATATCTTCGTAGAATAATATTGGGAGTACAAATGAGTTTTCGCCGTATGACAAAAGATGGCCCCACCAGGAGGTTACGGTTGATATTGTCAGATGCGAAACGTCACGTCGTGAGGTTGGACATCCGGCAAGACCATAACCTTGAAATATTAGCGATTTTGTATCAGCATTACATAATTTTATTCGTGCGAAAATGTCGAGGTTTGAGCCAAATAAGCGTTATTTGCGAGAACTTGTGATTTACTTCTTTAATTTGAAGAAATCTGCAGCTGAGGCGCATCGATTGCTTGTAGAAGCATATGGAGAGACTGCTTTAAGTGAGAAAAGTTGTCGTGAGTGGTTTCAAAAGTTTAAGAACGGTGAGTTTGACGTCAAAGACAAAGAACGTAGCGGAAGGCCGAAAGTGTACGAAGACGCGGAATTGAAAGCATTATTTGAGGGAGATTCGTACCAAACACAAGAAGAACTTGTACTTACATTAGGAGTGACTCAACGAGCAATTTCTCATCGTTTAAAATCGTTGGGAATGTTCGAAAAGCAAGGAAATTGGGTTCCACATGAACTGAAGCCGAGAAACGTTGAACGCCGATTTTGCACATGTGAAATGCTGCTTGCCAGGCATAAGCGAAAGGGTTTTTTGCATCGTTATAGTCACTGGTGATGAAAAGTGGATCTACTACGATAACCCAAAGAAGAGGAAATCATGGGGACCACCTGGCCATGCTTCAACATCGACAGCCAAGCCGAATATTCATGGAAAAAAACTCATGTTGTGTATTTGGTGGGATCAGCTTGGTGTCGTGTATTATGAGTTGCTCAAACCGAACGAAACCATTACTGGGGCTCTCTACCGAACACAATTGATGAGATTGAGCGGAGCACTCAAGGAAAAACGCGCCCACTACTACTCCAGACACAACAAAATTATTCTCCTGCATGATAATGCTGGTCCATATGTTGCGGCGCCGGTCAACACCTACTTGGAAACACTCAATTGGGAAGTTTTACCCCACCCGCCGTATTCACCAGACATTGCTCCCTCTGACTATCATTTATTTCGATCGATGACGCACGGCCTGTCTGAGCAGCACTTCACATCATATGAAGATACCAAAAATTGGGTCGATTTGTGGATAGCCTCAAAAGATGAAGCGTTCTTCCGACGCGGTATCCATATGCTGCCAGAAATATGGGAAAAAGTAGTGGCCAGCGATGGACAATACTTTGAAAAAAAAATAAAGTACCGTTCTTTCACAGTAAATGCCCATTTAAAAAAAACGGCGGAGACTTATTCGTACTCCCCATAAATAAAATGTGCCATATTATTATAACATTATTCGGCAATTATCCAATGATCGAAAGTTTTGCAATTATCCGAAGTATCCGGAAACTTATAGCCCGTAGTGTATATGAAACAACAAGAACCATTTTTCTGTAGAAATAACGATGCAAAGTTATGGCTGAAAAGGTTCCAGCTAATTGAGAGAGTAATCATTCGGATCGCTGTTAATCATCTGCATTATTTTTTTTTTCTTCATTTTTTGGCAAATGTTCTATGGTCTCGGCAGTGGAGTATAAAAAAGAACCGGCTATACGAGTATGTGTATTTTTTTTTAACATTACTCGTGCAAAATCCACGTGTTCTGGTTCCCGCGATTGAAGATTCCCTCGCTCGCGGCATCGATTCCATTAATAATAATACCTCGTCGAATCGTGAATGAGAAATATCATTCCCATTGAGTTTGAATTCCTGGTGAATATAAATACAGCATCGACCGGCAATAATTCATCGAACATTCCGAATCGCTGAGATATTTCTCTCCCTCTTACTCACGAGAGATGGGCATTTTTCCCACACGGACCATTCCATAAATTAAATTAATTAGGCAGCATCATCTGTGTCTCGTGATACGATCAAATAAACGATTCCAGTTTCTGTATACATTTTTTTGCACAATAGTACACATTTCTTTCCTTAAGGGGTAAGGCCACTGTAAATTTGAAGAAGACGAAAATTTGGCTATCGAAGGACAAATGTATGGTGCTGGGATTGCAGACTAACGGTAAAAAAATTTGTTAACTTCTTTTTTTAATTTTTTCCAATAAAAAACTATTCGCAAAACTTTAAACGCGTTTTTCTCGAAACATGGTTTTTCAAAATGGCACGCAGCATAACTCGAACAATTTTCATTTTTTTTACTTGAAATTTTAACCAGATGTGAACATTTACATTATCTTGAGAATGTCGATCGGAATTTTCAAGAACTTTATTTATTGATTTTTTATTAACAAAAAACTTGCCGTTTTTTTCGTCAAAAATCAATTTTTTTTTTCAAACGCACGCCAAATCCACAAAAATTGATACTTTTTAAAATCCGATCGACATTCTCTAGCTATAGCCCTCTAGATTAATGGTTTTTTTTTTGTTCTAGATTCAAAAGTGCACCAGTGGTGCTGCGTGCCGCGGAGCCCTGGAAGCAAAACATGTCCCGGGAAGATAGCTGTGGAACCGCCATTTTGTTTTTTTTTACTGTAAAAAAATTTTATAATAAAGTTTAATGTATGCCCGATAACACCATTAAAAGTTTTTTTTCAAATACCTTCAATTTCGGGAGCAAAAAATTAGTGAAAAAACCTTTTTTTTGGGCCGTTACAGTGGTCTTACCCCTTAAATAAACCTTATCTCCTTTTCGATAGCAAACGAGCATGTTTATTTTTCTTTATTCTAATCAATGTTGCTTGAGACATTTTTTTTTCATTGGCATGAGATTATATTTATAACCCAACCTCCAATCGCCAATAAAAAGAAGTGAATTAATTTTATTGCGGCGAATGTTATGTAAATTATCAGGAAGAAATGAACGTTTGAACAAGGTCGTTACCTTGATTTGATAATCGACTGATCGTTAGTCATCAAAATCTAAAACTGAAATGACGAAACAGTTTGTAGAGAGAGATAGAGCCAGAGAGAAAAAGAGAGGGAGACGAAGGTGCGAAGACACGTTTACGTGTCCACCGTGAAAAAAAAATCGCTCTGTACTGTCAACGGCGACGATACGGGGAGAAAAAAAGTAGAGAAAAACGAAAAGTCAACGACCGAGCTTTCTCAGACTCGTCACATATATCGTTATTGCGCAAAGTGTTAGTATCAACTTTGGAAACAGTCGTTTCTTTCTTGAAACGTTCCCATGACGATTCCGCAAAGAGGACTCGGCGTTCTTTCACTCTGGTCAACGAGAAATAAGGTCGAAGAAAAAAACCGCAGCTTTCCGAAATGTGTATCCGGTAGATTATAAAAAAAAGATAAGTATTGAATTTTGCAGCGTTGGGACGCAACGAAATTTTTTTTTGTCATTTGTACTACGATATAAAATATTTTCTACTCAGATTTTGCTAGTCCATTTCATAATAAACATCTTGAAAAGTGCTTGACTATCGTAAATGAAATCTGCCAAATAAATTTGAGAAGAAAATCATTTTCATTGCATTCCAACGATGCGAACTTCATTCTCGTAAAAATTAATCGACGGATTTTCATTTTGCACTTAAATTCGAAAAACTCTCAAAGCAATCGACCTTAATATTTTTAACATAAGAGGATTGGCCCTCGATACAGAGTTGATCAATTTTCTCAGAGCAAGTGCTACGAGCCGATGTCACAAAAAGTTGAGAAAGAAAATAGAAGAACGAGGAAAAAACGTAATGTGCAAATTTCTGATAATATCCAATAGTAAATGAAGATGTAATAACTTTTGATGAAAGTTATGCGGAAAGTGGAGAATGTTGAGAGAAGAGAGAACCAAGAGGTTGAGAACTCCATTAACTTTTATTTCTTCGAGAAAGTAACTTCGCCGGCGCTCTTTTTCTCTCTCTCTCTCCCTCTCTCTCTCTCTCTCTCTCTCTCTCTCTCTCTCTCTCTCTCTCTTGTTCTCTATATCTTGCCACCTTTTCCTCTCCGCGTTTCCCTCTCGCTCCACCCCATCCCTCTGGATCTCCTCCGTGTGCGAAACTTTGTTAAGCGACTTGGACCAAAGTTTAATAAATTCCTACGTGAAAGTTTTCGTAGTACGAGTTGGGAGAAGAAAGAGATGCGGAAGGAGTGTAGGAGAATGAAGAGTTGGAAGGGAGAAGAGAAAAATACCGTAACTTATAACTATATAGGTAAATGGGTTGGAAACCGACGAAAGAAAAGGGATCCGATACTTTTGTACCTCGGACTGTCTCTACTTTTTCCATCCGGCTTTGGAAATAACGATTTTTTTCTTTCAAAATTGATTTTTTTTCTACCCCGTTCTTTCCCTCTACTCGTTTCTAGAAATTATATACTAGGGATATTTCTCCTGCTAGGTTTTTGGGAAATTTACGCTGGTCAAGTCAAATCGCGATCTTCCTCAAATTTTTCGAAAACGTTGAGCTTTGAATATTTAAAAGCACGAGAAAGAAATGGATCTGAATTAGAATGCCTTTTTTTCTCAAAATACGGTCGGATCTAACGTGGATAAAAAAATGTTAGAAAAAACAGTATATATATAACATAACAGAATATATATATATATATATGCAGGGTGTTGGCGCATGGATCGACCCATTTTTTTGGGGGATTGGGGGGCTCATTTGCTGATTTGTTCACCCCTAGACCCTATGCCCTAAATGTCACGGTATTGAGATATGATATTTTTTTAAATACCCCAAATTTCGCGTTTAAATCGTCATAACTTTTTTCTTTGTCGTTGCAATAGCACGAAATAACTTTTGTATATTGCAATGTATGTTTATTATAAATGAATCATGATTTGATACAATTGGTTTTAAAAAAGTAACTCTTGAGCTGCCAGTCTTGAAAATGCGTAAGTGTATGAAAAATTTCAAATCCTAAATACATTGAAAAAAAACGTATTCTCTGTATTTTACCTACATAATGAATGAATTGTATAACATGTAGGACAGTTGGAATGTATACCGTTGGAAAGGGTACAAACTAGAGAACTTTTCAAAACAACGTTAAGTTCTAAATAGCTTTTCATTTTTTTTTATAATGAATTGAGAAGTTGACTTTTTTCATACATTTGCGCATTTTAAAGACTTTGGAAGCTCATGAGTCATTTTCTTGAAACCAATTGTATCAAATAGTGATTTATTTATAATAAACATACATTGCAGAATACAGCAATACTTATTAGGTGCTATTACAACGACAAACAAAAAAGTTTTGACGATGTAAAGTCGAAATTTCGGGTAATAAAAAAACGAAAAAATATCATATCTTAATTACCGTGACACTTAGGACATAGGGTCTAAGGGTTAAAAGAGTAGCAAATGACACCCCCCCCCCCAACACCTTAAAAAATGGTGTCGTTCCATGTACCAAACACCCTGCATATATTATTTTGAAACAAAATCTACTCGACAGTAGTATTTTTATTTCTTATGAGAAAAAAGCCGAGTTTTCCTTAATGATTGGACGATTCCTCTAAACTTTTGCAATTGGAAAACAAATTGATAATTTGAATTTTGATTGAACGAGGGTTAAAAAATATATCTTGCTTAGGGGGTCTGCGTAATCTTCAGGCATAAAATACAGGTCGGTTTTTAAAAGAAAAATTCTGCTGAGAATATTGAGACGACGACGTCGGGATTTCACCCCCAATCAATATATAGTCTAGTCGAATTTGAGTTTTATCTTTTCATTGAAAAATGTCGACATACAATGAAGTTATTATTATGTAAATTTATTATTAAAAGGTGCAGGCAGTTGTGACAACTACGGTCATCTAAAATACGAAAAAAACTCATGTACTTTCAGTACAATAATAAAACTTTCGTATAATCGCATACTTGTTTAAAATTTTTTAAATTATGAAAATGGCGAAATGTCGGGTAAAACTGATTTTTGGCAAAATAAAACAATTTGCATCATTCTTTATTAACAAATGGCTAGACATATAAAAAAATCGTCCGGTCAAATGATAAAAAATGTTCTGAACTTTGTGCAAATTTAAAGTGAATCGAACTAATGTATTTCGTGTTACTACTTACACTGTTTACTAAAACAGTTTCAAGAAAAATACAAAAAAGGTGTAATTTGCAGTGGAGCAGTTCACCATTTGTAAAGGGCCATCTGTACCGTTACAAAAATCGTCATAAACCGGCCCATTTTTGAAACTTTTACGAAGTCTTTGTTGTAAATTCAAGTAAAGACTCTAGGCTATAAAAATATGAACTAAAATATTTCATTTTCCAATTTCACGCTTACGCAGACCCCTTAATATTCCCGACCAATATTATTCCCAGGACAATGATTATCAGCTAAATATTTAAAGATACGTTGGTGGACAGAGTCGCAGTGTACAGAATCATAGACACTGGCGGAGACGGACGAGGTCGAGGCTATATCACGTAATAAGGTTCGACTCCGAGGTGGGTCCAGGGTTGGAGAACACCAGGAATAATGCATCGGACGATTGGGCGAAGTTTGGTGCAAATGTGGACCAGCTTGTAAACTTGTAGCCTTCGTGCTTCTTCAGCCACACTTGCATTCACATTTTCCCGCGTCTTTTGTACATTCCATTGCGTAGTGAAAAAACGATGAAATAAACAAATTTCCACGGCGGTGCACGCCGTTAATTTCCACCTTACGAAAATACATCAGGAGCAAAACCGCGGTGGTCCAAATTTTCACCAGCAGCTCTGTATTCGGGCAGGTTGAGCATGCACATTTAGTGGGTACAGCGAACGAGGAGCACAGATAGAAGAGAGCGACAGAGAGATGGATAGGAGAAGAGAAAGATGGATAGACGGACAGACAGAGGGACAGACAGAGAGAGAGAGAGACGGAGGGAGAAAAGTATGAGAAGCAGGAGAGGGGGTGTAATATATAGCGCTCCAGATACAATATTTATGTCCCGGCGTATTTCCCTTAGCAGCCCATTATTCATTCGCCGGCATTGAATAAGCATCGGTATCATAGATCCAAGCGTCTCGTAAAACTCTCCTCTCGCCATCGTATATGCATATATATGGGCTGTTCCAGGCCAAAACCAAGTCAGTTTCCATACGCATCGCCATGTTTACCCTCTCTTGTATTCTTCCCAACATGGCGCATTAGCGATACACCGATGGAGAGAGGTATGTTGCAAGAAACGGCGTTATCGTATAGAACCGGAAATGAATGTGTCGCAGTGACGTTAGGGAAAAGCAGGAGCCGACACAATGCTGGTACAAAATAACAGTAACGTAACTGACCGTAGGTAACTCACGATCGGTGTTCCACTTCGGCGATCTTCCATGTCGAGCAGCTTAGCTACTTACTCGATGACCGATGTAAACGCAGCTGAAACTCCGTGAAAATATAGCGGTGCAAGTGCAATGCCGTAGTGCATTGGAAAACGAATCCATGTGGGCTGCACTCTGGAGGAACTTGTAAGGGACTGAAAATGAGACAGTGGCATGGGGCCAAAGTCGTAGGGATGGGTTCCCATGCGGAAATTGTCGTAGGGATCCAATTGGATTTCCATACTTGTCCCTACTCCTTGATAGGGATCTCGGACGTTGGATTCGAGAAGGCATTCCCCCTTGGAATCCAATGTACGAATGGAATGTGGTGTTCGATACGATTGTTGCCAGAGCCCATCGCATTCTGTACGATGAATATTGTAAACAAAATTTATAGACATACGAAATGAGTGAATCTTAAAAAAGTATAAATCTTATCTGGAAAAAGTATAAATCACTTTTAAAAAATTATCTTAAGGGGGTCCTCTAGTTTCTCGGGTCGAAAAAATCGATTTTTTTTCTAAATCACATCTGCAACATGTGTAGAAAATGTGTGCCAAAGGATTTTTCGATATTCGAAGTGGTTCACAAGTTACGGCCCTGGAACGGAGCAGGTATACGGAGCGCGCGCTGGGCTGCTCCGAAAGCCGAGCAATTCAAACACAATAAACCGCCCTTTTCTGAAGCAGTTCAAAAAGTTATAAAGCCAATTTATGAGGATTTATCCAAAGAAGAATTGCTAAGCAGATGCCTGGGAGCGGAAACTCAAAATAATAACGAGTCGCTCAATTCGTTAATCTGGACTTTTGCTCCGAAGCACCTCCATTCTGGGCCAAAAGTGGTTAAAATCGCCACGTTTCTCGCTGTCATAATCTTCAACGAAGGATTCAAATCTATCCTGAAGACCTCGGAAACCATGGGAGTGAAAATCGGCCCACAAGCTAAAGGATATGGTCAACAGCGTGATAGCTCTAGGATGGACCGTTCAGAAAGGCGCACGAGTGATGTTGTAAAACAGGCTCGAATCGCGAAAACGGAAGACGGAGCAGCTCTGCGTGACTTCCAAGAAGAAGAGGAAGGCCTACTGTATGGTCCAGGCATAGCAGATTGACGGTGACATCAAATTTTTAGTATAAATCACATGCGCGAACTTTCAAACGCGCTTTTCTCGAAACACCATTTTTCGAAACGGTGACCACGATATTTCAGAAACTACTGCACCGATCTTGTTCAAATTTATACAGCATCTTTAATATGTTATAAGCCAGCGATTGAACTAGGATTATCGTGATTGCTTCGATAGTTTTTTTTGTACGAGCGAAAAACTTAAGAAAAAATGAGTAAAAAATAGAATGTCATTTTCAAAAGTGTATAAAAAAGTCAATTTTTGTAATTTAGAATTCACTCTAGTTCAATCGCTAGTCTTAAATATGAAGATTGAAATGCCGATTGGTTTTTTGATTTCAGATAAGCAGAACAGCCGCAATCTTCGTCACCGTCAAGCACCTCTTTTACTTGATGTCTTCCTGTCGGCCACTATAACTTTTATTCTATTATATATTTTGACTTCAAAAAATTTGTAAAGCTTATTTAAATGTTAGTAAAGATTATGCAAAAACAATGAGATTGATTATTTTGATGCTTTGCCCGTAAAAAATTATTGAAAAAGCCGTAAAAAACAGCCGAGAAACTAGAGGACCGCCTTAAGGCGGGATATACATTTACAACGATCAAATAATCGACTTCTTTTTTTTCTTCTTTAAACGATAGAAATATATATGTAGAATATTTCCCTAAAGTTTCAAAGCGAAATTCGAAAAACTTGAAACGTTGCAGCCCATCAACGCCGTGCCTCACCGCTCGGATTCGGAGTGGGCGTGAACTTCAAATGCGTTTTTCTCAAACCTGCATTATCGAAATTGGCGTGCAGGATTACCCAAAAACTATTAAGCCAATTGAGTTGAAACTTGGTAGAAATATTGATAAGATTCGTACCTTCTACTTGACGAGAATTGTTTTTGAAAAATTTGGAAAAAAAACTACTTGTTTCATCCACATTTTACAGAAATGTTGCGTGAAGAGTTGATTTATTTTTGTTAATGCGTGCGATTTTCTTAAATTTGCATTTTCTTCATTTTAATTACCATCACAGAATCTATACATGTTGTAACTGAAAGAATGTTTGAATTTTCACACTCTGCCACAGCTCCGTCGTTTTGATGATGAATTAATTTTAAAAAATTGTTTTGTATACTTAAATATACTATTAAAGTATACCTAAAGTTTGATAATTGTAGAATAATTATTTCTTAGTTTCAAAAATCCCTCAATATTGCTTATTTTTTCCTATCTTAATGTATATCCCGCCTTAACCCTTCGCCTCTACACTGGGTCATTTTGACCCCATTTTTTTTTTCAACTGCCTGTATCGCAAAACGGGATAATCCATTCGGCTACAGTGCGGCGCTCGAATGTTGCCCCACTCGGCCTCGAATGTTGACACTCGGCCTCCATCCTAAATCCTGCCCGTGTATTAAGGACAGCTGTCGAAAAAGAATCTGGGGTCAAATCGACCCCGGTCATGCAGTCGTGCAGTGAAAGTGAAAACATTTGTTTTGTTGTAAAATTTGGTGTTTTATTACTACATGTATGTGTGTTACGATAGAAAATGCTCATAGATATTTTTTATTTTTCGCTACCACAGTAAATTATGTATTCAGACTGCCGATCATGAAACTAAAAGCAAGTCTTCGTTATATAAAAAGCCATTGAAGTAAAAAAATGCGGAAAATATACGTTTTCATCAAATAACACACCGAAGGAGTCGATTTTTTCCATTTTTCACTATACCGAAAATACTCAAATTCAAACCTCCGAATAAATATACTTTTTGGAAAGACGGTCGATACTGTCTTTTTTTTCATATCTACAGAACTTCCACTTTAAAAACCTCAAAGGATTTTTTTTTATTTTGAAAAAGAAAATTATATTTTTCGTGCAAGTACGTATTTTTCAACGCATCTCCCACTTTGAACGAATGTTTGGGCACGTCATTTTTTTTTTTTTAAATAAATGTTGGGCCATAAAACAATGATCATTGACTACAAAAAACGTCTCTACAAAAAAAAATGTATATTTACCGAAATAGAATGATCTGAAAATTGTCTGGGGTCAAGTTGACCCCATATGCAGCTAGAGGTTCGTTGCGGAAGTGTGTTTGTTTGGGTTAAAAATCGATTTAAATCACATCACTGAAAATCCACTCTGATTGTCACTCATTATTCATTTTACTACACTTTGACATAATATTACCACACACGTACACGTTCACGAAGCGTGCAGGTTATGTTCCAACTCGCCGAGTTTTTTTCTCGTGACTTTTCACATAATTCCGATTCGAACATGGTAAGAATTCTCGAATGGTGTTCATCACGGAGCAGTGCAGAATTCAATCGAATCCCAATGAGGACTTCCTATGTGCGGTGTCCCGAACAAATCCCTATAGAGATGTGGGTGCATCATGGGACTCCCCAACAAATTTGTGCACGGGTTTCAAATAAAGAAATTCAATAAAGTTTCAGAAATTCAATAAAATAAAGAAATTCAAAAAATTCAATAAATTCAAATAAAGAATTTCAAATAAAGAAATTCGATTTTAAAATAGAATTTTAAATACAATATTCTCAAACAACGTCGATCGGGAAATATCGCGGAATATACTTTGATTCCAATGTTGACTTCCTGCATGTGGCATCCCAATCAAATCCCTATAGGGATGTCGCAGGATGTGGGGACATCCCAACGAAATTGCGCACGGTATTGTAATAGCCCGCAAAGGTATACGCATAAACATGGGAAAGTAAACAAAAACGATAATAGTGCCTTAATAGCTAAAAGAAATCGTTCGGGCACAAGAATAGCTGGTCTTCCGTGCAGCCGAGTTTCTGCATTTTTATGCAAGCGGCGGACAAGTTCAGAAAGAAGAGATGGATAGGAAGCAAGAAACAGTGTAACTGCATTGAAAAAAAGCTTCAAGTAAATTCACGTGGGGAAAAAAGAGAGAATGCAGCGAGTCGTCTCCTCATCCCCCTAACCCCCCCCCCCCTTCTTCTGGTCTCCCGTAATATATTACATCGTTCTCTTTACTTGCTCTTTGCTGCTCTCGTGCTGTCGAAGCAAGGCTGGATCGATGGGTGAATCTTTGCAACAACGACGATGGCTTCGTGTACTCGGGTGGTCCTTCGGTTAAGAAAACATCTCTCTCGTTTCTCTCTTTCTTTTTATCGGTTTTTTACCCTTCGAACGGGTATAGCAAAATTCAACCGTAAGGGTCGCGGTTCCAGCAGCTGATGGCGGATCCAAAATAAAAATGGAGAATGTTGAGGGGCTATACCAGTGTGAACGCTGAAAATTTGGGTGATTTTCGGGAATTTTTTGGAAGAAAAGTACTCAATTAAATGTTTCGGAAAATTAAGAGTATATATGGCTATATTTGACCTATACCCAGGTAGGAATTGACGATGAAAAAAGGGCTCGCCAAGCTCTTGCACATAGGCTTGACCAAAGGCTGGTAGAAAAGCCTGAAACGACGAAACAACAAGGCTCAAAGCGAGCCTTAATAAAGCCTTCACGAGCATTTTTATGATCAGGCTTATCCCAAACTCTTCTCGAGGCTATATGAGGCCTGTTTTTAGTTTTGTATATTCTACATTGGGGCAAATTTAATAAATTTGTAAAGAATTCATTTGATTTATTATATATATTTATCATTCATTACATTATTGGTTAAAAAATATATATAAATTTAAAAAAAAACAATATTTTATTTTATTTGCTGTTTACGGGACACGTAATACACAGAGTGTACGCAAACTCCAGAGCGTGAGTATATACGAAATCTGTGTGTGACGAGAAAAAAACTTTTTTGTGTACCTCATAAATATTGATAAGAGCATATGTTCAAATGTTCCGAGCTGCCTCCTTCGCTTTCGTTTTTCGTGTCTTTGCAGCCGACAAATTTTTTGCTCAATTTTTTTTTCATAGAAGTACAGAAAAAATATTATATTAAACTTATTTTATTTTATCACAACCTGAAACAAGCCTGCATCCAGCGTTGATTTTTTAGCCTTAAAATCCACCGGCTGAATAAAGCTTGAAATAACCCTGAGTTTAGGCTAAGCAGCCAGTCTTGGTTCCAGGCTGCTCCAAACGATGCAATGAAACCAGGCCCAGGTCTGTCTCACTCAGGCTCGGTGAAACAAGGCTCGCACAAGCTTGTTTCCATCGTTAGCCTTTTGATTTCCTACCTGGGTATTACGTTATTTTTTCATAGAAATATATTGCGATCCAAGCGACTTATGCGCTGCCTTGGGAGGCGCCAAAAAAAAGTTCCTCCACTGCTGACATGATTCCGGCCGATTGAGTAGCTGAAACCGAAAAAGGAAAAAAATGTCGTTAAACTGGAAGGTATTTCCTCTACAATGACGTAGGATTTTCGAAAAATATAAAAATCTAACGAAATGGCGTAGTTATGAAAAAAAGTCTGTTTTCTTGCCTATAAAATGGTCGTTTTTTTCAATGCCAAATCGTCAAATTTCATCAAATCAAAAATATCCTGCGTCATTGTAGAGTAAGTATTTTCAAGAGTACTCAGTTCAAATTTCAAGTCAATCGGATAATTGCTCTTTGAGTTACAATGTCAGCAAATTTGAAAAATCTCATTGCGAGAAAAACGCGTTCAAAGATTTAACTATCGATTTTTGCAAGACAAAATTATATAAATGATAATGATATTCTTGAAAGTATAAACTGTCGAAAAAGACAAAGAAAAATCGATTTTTTGAAAGTGTCACATTGGTATAGCTCCTTGAATGGTATTTTTCTATTTGTACATATTATATGCTCCTGTAAAAACGTTGCTGTAGGAATAGCAATAGTATTGGGTATACTCGTTATCATTAATGTTATTATCGTTATTAGAAGAAGAAATGAGAGAACTGAAACATTTATTACGCTGGTCCATCGTAGATTAACATCAGGGTCGGTAAAACGTCCCGTGTGAACTTTACGATAGGCTGGACACGTATTTTAGTGCCTCCATAATACGAGCCAGCCAGCCATTTCATCCGCTCTTCCTGATAATCTAAATTACTTGGCACATCTCACAAAGGGACCACGAATAGTCCGGCAGCTTCCCTTCTTTCTCTTCGCCTCCATCTCTCTCTTTCTCTCGCTCCCTCTCTCCCACACCTAGTTATTTCATAGCCCTCCATTGTCCCTCCCGAGCCCTTTCCCACCCATTGTGTACACTTGTCTGCACGAGTTCAGCTTGCACTCAAACACTTTGCATGATGTTTCTCAGTTTTCCACAGGACGTCTCTCAATGAAGGCACCCTTTTCCTTTCCACTTGGCTTCTTGACGGAAATATCTTCCCTTCCATCCATTCTCTTTTCTCCCTGCCTCCTCTCCTCTCCCTCTCTCTCTCTCTACTTCTCTGCCACTCGTGACTACACCTTTCGAACTCCCCCCTCGCCTCAAGAGCCACCCTCCAAGCCAAAAACCTCTCTCCCTCTTTGCGTCCCGTTTTGTTGTTAATACCGTTGTACCATCTTAATTACATTATTACAAGACCGTAAATTAAATTCGACTTTCGCATCGGACGCTCGGAGGAGACACTATACGAGTGGCGTAGGGCATAAAGGGAGGGAGAAGAAGGTCCGAACGGAAAAGACACAGCATCATTGGTCAAGACATTCAAGGGATTTAATTATTAGCTGCTTTCATTCCTACTTCACATCTAGTTTGTTCTTTCAATCGCGCCACTCATAAAACTTACCAGACGACTGCGGACTTGTTTTTATTACTTTTTCCCTTTGTCAGTTCCGCGTTGATTGCATTCCGAATATAATTGCAAATTTTTGCTCGAACGAAAAAATGGTGATTCATCGAATCGAATACGTCCCGTTTCCCTGCCATCCATTGTTACGTCACTCTTTATTGATTTTAACAACGCACGCAGCTTTTCTATTTTACGATTTTTTTATCACCCCCCCCCCCGTCCCATTTGTGAGGGATTTTTATGTCTTTTCTTTTGTTCCTTCCAACCCCCAACTTTTCTCATTATATTTTATTGTTTTTTTTCCTTCTCCTTCGGCTGCTCTTCCTCCGGCTTCTCATTCGCGAAAACGAGGACTTTTTTCCCGAAACATTTTATCGAGCGGGCGCGGCGCGCGGGAAGGGAAGGGGAAGAGCCGAGGGGAGGAAGAAATGAAAAAGTGGACGCGTTAAGGCAACATTTATATTACTCGCAAGCGCGTTTTCTTTCTCCCGTCGTAGTTGTCGCAGAACCAGAGCTTTCTGCTCGTAACCAATATATCTATGTATTCAATGTATACATATACATGTGTGCGTGTATATATGAGTGTATGTGCGGAAAATGTGGAAGGGGACGAGCTCGAAGGAATAAGAAGGCGCGGGGTGGCGTATGAGGGGTGAATCGCAGAAAATGAAACCCGGCAAAGCGCATACGTTTTCATTATGCGGCACGAGCCAACTTTTTCCAACTTTTATCAGTCTCCGGAGTCATGGGCCAAGGAACGGAGAGACGCGGTATCTCTGGTATCGCAATTCGGTTGTGTTAATGGACCAAAGACTCTGCGATACATCGAAAAAGAATATTCGCCGCTTTTTTTCATCCTTATGAAAATACATGAAACTTATGAACTAACATGAAACTTCTGAACATACATGAAACTTATGAACATACATGAAACTTATGAACTAACATGAAACTTATGAACACACATAAAACTTATGAACATACATAAAGCTTATGAACATACATGAAGCTTATGAACGTACATGAAGCTTATAAACGTAGAGCGTTATGAAAGTAGAGCGTCGATTATCCGAACGTCAGTTATCCGAACGTCACTTATCCGAAACGTCAATTATCCGAAACGTCAATTATCCGAAACGTCAATTATCCGAATCGCCAATTATCCGAAACGTCAATTATCCGAATGGCGATTTGGTTTGTCCGAATGGCGATTTGGGTTATCACAAATATCAACTATCTAAACAATAATCTTGTTTATGCGGATTCTCAGTTATTCGAATGTTATTAAATGGAGGAAAATAATTGTTATTCAACTCAGTGGTACAATGGAGTAGTACGAAACGCAGCCTTAATATCAATGCAACTTCTTTTAAGACGATTACGAGATTTTGTAGCAAAGAAACGAGCTTCCGTTGTGAAGCAGAAGAAAATCGTCGACTTAAAAAAAAATTAATAGATAAGAACTCAGAGATGTACGAATGTTGGTTATTTTTAAATACGTATTTAACTTCGCTGTATACCATTAAATGATTCAATGGTTATTTTAAATTCACCAAAAATGTACTCGTATTATTAACATATTAATGTTCATTGTATTTTTAAATGTATACATTTTATCATATTGAAAGAACCAACGATTTTTTTCGCTCGCGGAATATGGCTGTTCGGTTATCCAAAAGGCGCCCGGTCCTAATTGATGCGGAAAATCGACGCTCTACTGTACATAAAACTTATGAACATACATGAAATTTATGAGCAGACATAAAACTTATGAACATACGTGAAATTTATGAACATACATAAAACTTATGAACATACATGAAACTCATGGACATACATAAAACTTATGTACATGCATGAAACTTATGAACGTACATAAAGCTCATGAACATGCATAAAACTTATGAACACGTATGAAAATTATGAACATACATAAAACTTATGAACATGCATAAAACTTATGAATATATATGAAACTTATGAACATTCAACATCAATTCGTGGGAATAATGGACTGTTATTTGTTAAAATCAGTTACAAAGACATTGAATCCACTTTTCTCTCGTGGTGTCGAAGCTTGTATTAGAATACAATTCAGTTGTTAGAATGCAACCAAAATATCGTCTTTTGCATTTTGCAAATTCGGGAGGGATTTTCAGGAATTCGGAAGAAATGTTTGATTGAGCATCGCAGACGAAAGGCAGAAAAAATCTGGAACGATTAAAGCAACATCTCTACCACATTCCCGTATTCTACAAACTTCCTCGTCTACTCTCGCTCTACTCACATTTGATCGCGCGTATGATTGAACGCTTTTAGCCCTTATCTATCCGTGTATAATATTGCGCGGGCTTACCGGAAAAGGGCCTCGAGACAGCGCCGCAAAAAAGATCCCCATGAGTATCTCTAGATCCTCAAGCGAGACGAATAACCTGATGAAGAGTTTACCCATTTGCCTATTCACCTGCCTCGAACGGATTTTCGGGGCCACCGACCGGAGCCCCCTCTGAGGGAGGAAGCGGGCAAAAAAAAACAGATCGCCGAGGAGTCAAGTGGGGCCAATGCCGGGAAACTTCTGTCCGCGTTTACGAGTACATTTTGAAAAGTGCACCTAAAATCTGGTTGTAAAACGCAAGTTTGACCATGAAAAGTTACGATGAATTCACGTGTGTTTCATTACTGTATATGTAAACTCACCACCACCACCCCCCCCCCCTCTGGCGAGTGCCGATGATCGAAGTCGGAGCGAGCCTGTTTTCGGCGAGACACACACCCCTGCAAGTTCAACGACGTAAAGTTACTCTCGTTGTGTGCACTGCTAGGCAGAATGTTATACACGTATATATGAGGAACCGATTGTGTATATATATATATATATATAATATGCAGGAGGGGTTGCGCTTCATTGCAATGGGATGAGGAAACAGAAAGAGAGAGAGAGAGAGAGAGAGGGGAGGGAGGGAGAGAGGGAGGGAGAAAGAGCAAGAGGAGGATGAGGATGCTGGGGACAAAACGTAATCCCAACACGAAGATTTATGTCGCATCGTGCAACCCCATAAAATCTCCTCGCACAGTGTCCCGTAATAGTCCCGGCGCTATTACCGCCCTGTCCACCCCTTTTCGTCCGTCCATCCTCCATACGACACCCTTGTTTCTCCATCCCATTCTTTCCCGCACCTCAATTTCACATTCTTCGCCGCATCCTCCCTGCATCTCCATCCCCTTACCTTTCCTCCCTCACTCCCTCTCTTTCTCTCTCTATCCATCGCTTTTTCATTGCCCTTCGCCAAATCGATAAAAGAATCCAATGAATCTTCTTTCAATGAGAATTCTTTGTCGTACACTAAGCTCCCACCGGAATGATCATCGTATATGCAGCGATGTACGAAGATAAAGCTGGATTTGTTTGATCGAAATGATTCCATGGAGTACTTTTCGATTGTACGATGATCCAATCAGGCCTAATTGGATCGTAATAATTGAGTGCAAGTCGACTTGCGAATTGTCGTAGCTCACACCGATACGGTGGATACCATCGACCCAAAGTCTGCCGATTATCAAATCATTTGGAACTGATCTCATTCCACCGTCAATGATCGTCCATGAATCCCTGTAGAAACGCGTAAAACAAACCTTTTCAATTCTGTTACGACATCAACTCGGATACCTACTTATTTCGTCGTTTTCCGATAAGTCCGCGGTTAACGAGTCGCTCTGATCTCCAATGTCGTGTCTCTGGGGCTTCCCTTGGCGAATTAACAGGGCGCGAAGGGGCCTCAACAGCCAGGAAAATCGATACGAATTTCAATAGAGAGGAGAGAGAGAGAGAGACAGAAAGAGATGAGCGCGAATCATAGAAAGGACAAGGGAGACGGATGGAGGGAAGGGAGGAGAGAGAAACCGCGATTTCAGTGGCAATGTAATTTCTTATCTCCCTTGGGGTCGGCTAACTCGCTCTGAGCTCCTTTCTCCCTTGTCATGTCGTGTTGTACTCGCGACAATGAGACACTCCGAATACAATGGGATTCGAAAGATCTCCCTTCTCTGTACATGAGTCTCGTATGCGCTGGTATATTTGACGGCTCTCCGCCCATAAGTACGTGCATTTACATCATTCGGTTACACGTAAAGCAAGCACTGAAATGGTCATTTTTCCCAAACCGTCCAACTCTCACCCCGTTTGCTCCTTCTCTACCTCATATATTGATACATGTCAGGTCATTCATTATGAAATGTCACATTACCTCAAGTATCAAATTTCATACCGGATATCTCTGATATTTCACTCTGACAGTTCTTGGTTTCTTTTTTTAATTTACGGTGAAGGTACATTATCAACCTTTCCGACGATTTTGATCTTCAAAATGAACCACGTGGACAACCGAAGAGCAAGGTGCATAATGATGGGCTAAAGGCAGTGGGAACGGATACATCTCAAAGTACGCATGAACTAGCGGCAAGGTTTAATGTTACTATTCCAGCAATATTAAGGAATCATCACACAGTGACCGCCCGGAAAGTAGCCGATTTTCGCGATTTTTTCTTAGGTTGATAGGATAAGCTAATCGGTCTAGTTTTTTTTTACAAATTGAAGCACCAATAAAGAATACAAAATGGTTTATTTTTAATTTATTTATTTATTGTTTAACATTGTTTTTATTTGTGGAAAATTGCGTGGCAAAAAATGGTGTCCCATGGTGGCCAGGATTGCGGCCACAAATTTTATCTGAAACAAAAATATCAGAATGATTATTAATCTGTAGGAAAGCCGCTATGTTTCTATGGAGTTTTTAAAAGTGAAATTTGAAAAAAATGGCGACGGTTTGAACAAAAGGTATTGAATTTAGCCTTCTTTTCGACAGTTTTTCGTAAAAAAATAAGAAGGTTGAAACAGGCTTCCTTAGCAACATAAGGAATAACATGACGAATGTTCTGTTAAAATTTGAAACGGACAGCTTGAAAACTCTTCCGCTGAGAGTGACCACCTTTTTGAAAAACACCATTCCGAGAAAAACGCATTTAAAATTCTAAAAAAGGCTGTTAAGAAAGGCTTAAGTTTTTCTAAAAAAAAGGCTGTAGCGATCGGAATAATTCAAATTTCGATCTAAAAATTGGACCCAATGTTTATAACCGTGTACACTATCGGATAATGCAAAAACAAAAAAATCGATTTTTTGAAAATTTTACGCTGGGATAGTTCCTCGGTTCCTCAAAAACAATCAGTAACATTGAGAAGCTAGAAATCGGAACTTTTATTTTATTTTTTATTTTATTTTCAGTTTCATTTTTGTTTCTAGAGCTCAGTTTTCGAAGAGCCTCCGAGCGCTCCGAAACGCACGAAGCGGACTAGACGGTAGAAGTTGCATTTTGGAGTCTCTTAGTCCTGTCGTTGTGCAAAAAATATACAACGACCTAGTCAACTGAAGACCTACCATCGAAATGCCTCCGTGGGTACACGCAAACCCAGGTAGGAAATCAAAAGGCTGACGATGGAAACAAGCTTGTGCGAGCCTTGTTTCACCGAGCCTGAGTGAGACAGGCCTGTGCCAGGCTTTATTGCATCGTTTGGAGCAGCCTGGAACCAAGACTGGCTGCTTAGCCTAAACTCAGGGTTATTTTAAGCTTTATTTAGCCGGTGAATTTTAAGCCTAAAAAATCAAGGCTGGATGCAGGCTTGTTTCAGGTTGTGATAAAATAAAATAAGTTTAAAATAATATTTTTTCTGTACTTTTATGAAAAAAAATTAGCAATAAATGCGAGAATATGTTGAAATTGTGTATCTGCAAAAAAATTACACTACTGACATTTTACTTCATCCTCTATCTTAATTTTCTAGATCAATTTGACGCAATAAACATCGACATTTTTCCACCCGAAAAAATGAACTTTTTTCGGTTAGACATTCTCATGAATTAAGTAAGAAACGAAACAGCCATGAAATAAATATTACAGTGTTATGCACACAAATTCCGTCGTGTGAATGATAGCTTCTAAATCAGTTTCGAAAATTTAAACGCGTTTTTCTCGAAACCACGTTGTTGAAATCGGGAGGACGCATAACTTAGGCAGTTCTCATTCGATTGACTTGGAATTCTAGGGGTAGCTTCTTAGATAGATTCTCTAAAGAAGTACACACGATTTTTACGCTTCATTCACAATTCTCGTTTTTATAAACCAATAAAGGCCGATTTTTTAGCGAAAAAAATATTCAAAATGAGGGAGGTTTTCGTTTCCACAATGTTTATCTCTACAACGCTGCAAGTCCGTTTTTCAACTTTACAATGACTTAGCTCTCATCTGTACAAACCGGAAATCCACCAACTATACAAGAGTCTCAAGTTTGCAATATTGAACATCTTCAACGATCTAGCCTTATAATTATCCCTACAACGTATTTATTCGGATTTGTACATTAATTCTACAATGTATCAACTCTACAAGAACTTTGAGTACTCAACGTTTAACTGGGCAATATTCTTGTTAACTCTACAACAGCTGGTATATCAGGTGTATCAATTGAAGAAGAGATATATCAGCCCATTAACGACCAAGTGACTATGTTTGAACACTTGAAAGAAAAAGGCTGTTCTTTGCAGTCTACAGCAGAAATAATGTCACCCTATAGGCAAGATCACCCGTTCTGCCGATTTATGGCATTGTCTTTTAGTTGTGACCCTTCCTAAGGGCTGAAAAAAGGGTTATAACTTGAAAACCGGGGTAAAATCAGAACATTTGTGGTTTTTTAGCGATAGGTAGGTAGTAAAAGCATTGACACTGCCCTATTTCATTGGCTCTGCTCAATAGTGGTTGTTTCATGTTATTAAAAAAATTGATAAACCTGATATACCAGCTATTGTAGAGGTAACAAGAATATTGCCCAGTTGAATGTTGAGTACCCAAAGTGCTTGTTGAGTACATTGTAGAATTAATGCATATTGCAAATCCCTCATTGCGTAGTTGATACAAATCCGAATAAATACGTTGTAAGGATTAACATAAGGCTAGATCGTTGTAGAGGTTCAATATTGCAAACTTGAGACTCTTGTACAGTTGGTGGATTTCCGGTTTGTACAGATGAAAGATAAGTCATTGTAATGTTGAAAAATGGACTTGCAGCGTTGTGGAGATAAACATTGTGGAAACGAGACCCGCCCCAAAATGATGCCAATTTGCGAGAAAAAAAAACCCAAATTTTTTTCAAAAAATCGTGGGTACGTTTCTAAACAAATTAATGTTAAGAGCGCTTAGGAGCGCTTCAAAAAACGCTCTTAGAGTACCTACGATTGAGCAGCCTTTTCTACGTGGCATTTTGTCCTTAAAAAACCATTTTTTTGTGTTCGTCAACACGTTTACAATAAACCCTCCAAAGCTCATTCCAGTTGCTTGTTAAATATTCTCAAAGAAAATTCCCAAAAAAGTCTCATTTTTCAGTGAGCCACATAGACCACCTCATCGACCGGATATATCCATTTCTTCATTTTTCTCGTTATTAAAATAGTCCGTTCTGTTTCTCACTTTTAGGTTGCAGATCACCAGTAAGAATCCTACAAAGAATGAGTGATTTCCCTGACCTAAAACTGCTGAAAAATGTGGCCGATTGAAAAGAAAAAAAAATGAATTTGCAATGCATTCCAACGATTCAAACGTCAACGTCACACTGATTTCGCATGTTGCAATCAAGGCACACGAGACTTTATTTTCGCATAGTTTTATCGACACATATGATGTTATTGTGGCATGCGATTTATCCACGGTATCGTATGACTTTCTACTTGTAGAACAAACAAACACAGAGAATGCAGTGTTGGGATGAATATTTTGTATCATTTTCATAACTTTATTATTCACACGAAGCACATCAGCGGTGTCTGTACATGTATGTTATATATCGAAAGAAAATATTGATTCCACACCTCTATAGATATACACGTATATGGCCTGTATATTGCGAGTGTCGAGGAGGCCTTCCAGGCATCGAACTTGTGATTTACGGGACTTTCTATTCTCTTACGTGCATGTTAGATGCTCGAGTGATATCGGGTCTCTCCATAACTCGTCCTCCCCTCACTTTTTTTCCCTCCCTGTATACGTGCATGTCATTTATTCACATATACATCTATATATAGGACATCCATGCACAGCAGTGTGTAATCTCGTTTACCGTTTATTTACGAGCTCGAGTCGATGTGCACGTACTCGTAAAAGCTTCGTGTCGTCGTTACAGGAAAATAAGCACATTTCGGAAAAAAATTATCAACTTATGGGGGAAAAGAAGGAAGTGAAAAATAGAAAATGATGAATGTGCCTGATCCTGCTGGGAAAGTGGTCCGAATTATTTGCCCGTGACGCCATTTTTTTAATGCGAAGGTCTGAGTACCCGCAGACTTATCAGCAAAACATTGATGGATTATCCATTGGTTCTGAGGGGGATAAAAATCGAAGAGACTGCCTTCCATTTGAGCGAATTGAGTCGATGCATTTGGGCAATCATTTCTACAAGTTGTCACGCGTTAATTGACAGGATAACGAGGAGTGAATTGAATTGACAACATCCATGTACGTCCAACATAGAAAAACATTTATGATGCAGCGATGAATCTGGACGATAAATCGATGCAGCATGTTTCAATGGGCAGAGTGCGAGGTGTTCAAATCTACGTACACACCCACCCGCGTGTTCTAGTGCACTATGGAGGAGCAAGTTTAGGGCGACCAGGGGAGCAAAAGTCGAGTCGATTTGTGTGCACTCTACTCTCGGAGATATCGAATTATTACTAGTACGTCATATCCCATGAAAAGAGCACTCTCCCTCGCTCGATTTCGTTCTCGTATCCTCTACACTGAGAAAAAAACCAATTGAATCATAAAAACATATTGGTTGATCCAAATAAATGTGCTGCTGCGGAGTGCCACCGATATATGAGATTGTTACAATACTATAAAATATTGGACAATGTGATTGATTTAAATGACATATTATTTTATTTGAAAAAGCTCTTCTGTTCTCTGAATATCTAAATTATCCTTCAAATAAAATTATATTCTATTGAAATCATTCTATATACAATCCGTAGATGTAGGGATGATATAATTAAGCGGTTGCTACAACATTTTTTATTTCGTACAAAAATATAATCAATAGAATTAACTATTTCTTTACTGCATCGAAACGAATATGCCATGAGACGTGAGTTTTTCAATTTGCTTTAAATCTTAAATAAAAAATGAGCATTAGAATGATCATCGACGATAATAGTGGAGAGAATATCAGATATCCAATGGAATATCCATGGAGAGAATATCAGATATTCAACTGATAAGAACAGATAGTACACTTTGATCTTAGCCACAGACCGAGAAGCGATACTCTTTAGAGTTTCTCCGGCGTCTAAGTAGATTTTCGGTTCGCGCTACGCTTACGAGAAACGAGCGCGCGTGCGGCTTCTAGCGGTTACTCCGAGAACTACGGGTTTCTTCACACCTACAATTTCGGTGGCGCTCGGCCATGATTTGGTTGAATTTTTCCAACTAAATGCGCAAGAAACAAATTTTATTTTCGCATAATTTTTTAACCAATTCAGACATTTACTTAATATTTTTCAATCAAAATAAAATATTAATATTTTAACGAATAATGTACTTGGAAATCAATATCGGATATAGTGAAAAAAATAAAATAACACATTTACTCAATAGAAATTGTATATGGTGTTGAATATGGTGGTTTTTTCGCAGCTTTTGGTCATAAATTTTTAATAAGAATTCTGAAAAATGTTTCAGTGACGTTGGTAGTCTAAATTTGTTTTTAAAAAGTACGTGCATACGGAAAAAAATTTCGTTGCGTTCCGACGATGCAAACTTCAATGCCATAATGTTATCTGAATCAAACGAGCGAAATTCAATACTCGAATAAACAATATTCATGTTATGCATTGAAACGCTTTTTTTGTTTGTTGGAGAAAATGCATTCAAAACTATATAATTTGTTCGCAATAATTTTTTAGATAGTTTCACTCGGCTAACAAAATATCTTTTGAATGAAAAAAAAAAACTTTTAACTTTATCATGTTATTAAAGTCTATGGCGTTTTGTTTGGACTAATAAATCCGATTATTTACACCAACAATTTTACAATTGAATCAACGAAATTTCATTCAATAACACCAATCATATTGGATCAATGATTTTTTTTCTCAGTGTAGAAGAAAAAAAACGGGGCAACGAAACCGGAAGATTTTTCCGCCCTCTCTTTCGTCCCCTCTTCTCGAGCAGTTTTCGAATCTGTATGCTTTTGTTCGACTGTAACACACACGCACACGCGAGCACCTATGTGGCTGCGTGGAAAAACTCGTATTTTTCTTTCAATCGAGGACATCGAAATATTACGAAAAAAGAAAGCAAACAAGAAGAACGGAAACGGCGAGCAGAAATAGCGAATGCGAAAGCACGAATTGAAAACAATATTTCACTGAAATAAAATGCGCATATAGATGTATATGAAATATTATATCGCGAGCTCGCATAAAAATAACAAGGCTTCAAATTGATTTATCTTACGGGCACGGTATTCCCGTCACGATTCCTTTCAACTCAATTATTAATTCAATGGTTTATGTACGTACACAGACAGACTATTGTGTACATAAGGGACTCAAGATGGAGTGTTCTCGAGCAGAAGCAGTTTACACCCCCGTAACTCCGTCTCTCCTTCGTCTGATGGCTCGAGCCATTTTCTACTTCCGAATCATTGGTAGGCCATCCGTGTGTTTGTCCTTCGTGACTCGTTAAACGCTGAACTAAACGCGCTTTCTACTTTATTTTTCTCTAATTTCGGCGACCGAAAAAAAAACGGCAACGACTCGGCCATGTGTAAATGTAGTTCAGACGACGGTATTATTAGCGCAGAAGCCGAGGGAGCTTGGAAATCACACGCGTTTATACGTTTACATTGTGGCGCAAAAATGGAGACAAACGACCAGCACTTTAGGGACAATGGGACGTCGCACCGGGAGGGTGTATTTGGTCGTGTGCTCTGACACCGAGGCTTTGTCTCTGTTTCGTTTTAGCACCACTATTGCTAACTTCCCCAAAGATTAATGTCGTATTGTACAAGTGATTTTCACGTATCTATATTTTTTTCTATGGGTGCGTGTGATCCTTACGGCAATGCTACCATGGCGATAGAAATTAGATGCATTCGTGCACCATTTGTTCTAAGCCTGTATGCAACACGTAGGATCGATACACTAACCCGGTAAAGAGTTACGACACTTTTAATTTGCAGTCGTTTTGCTTGCGTTTTATGGGACGTTGGTGCACTCTCGGATGCAATTACAAAAAAGCGTAGTGGAAAAATTGTGTAGAATGTTTTAGATTTAGTGTGTGGGTAATTTATGTATGAAAGAAACTTTTTGGAAAATTTCACAATTATTCACTACATAATTGTATTGTAATTTATTGTAAGGTACTGGAACTCTACTTATTTTCCCATTCGGATGCCCATAGACTCGTACCAAACTGTACAGCAATGCTGTAAACGGTTGAGCAGCTCGGTAATTATAGTGAGGCGCGGCATATTCACTCGTAATTTTTGCGCTAATAAAATTTAGCTTCGCGATTACGAGCAAAAGAACCATTAAAAAAAAACACTTAATTTGAAACTTTAGGCTATGTCTACATATTGTGCCACTTAAGGGAGAACACCATTGTGACAGGCTGAAAAAGATCGTTTTTTTTTCGATTTTTTTGTCTACTATATTATTTATTTGGAATTTAAAAAAAACGTATGTTATTAAGCATACGGTGAACTTATTTCGTGAGGGATTTTTTTTAAATTCAAAATTAAGAGCGTTATTGAGGTATAATAAAGCATCTGTATAAAAAATGTTGTTCAACGACCAGATTGATAACTTGACAATGGTTGGTCTGGAAAATGAAAATAAACAAAGAATTAAACTATATAAAAAGTAGTTCTGGTTGTACGTAGGCGTTTTGAAAAAAAATGTCACAAAATGGTGGCTGTTAAAAAAAGTGTAATTTTGGCGAAATTTTCACTTATATTCGGGGACTTAAAAAATAGTAAATTAAAAAAAAACGGCTACGTACAACGATAGCTACTGCAATTACGAACATTTTGCTTCTCTTAAATTGAATATTGGACAATTATAGCTAGAGTTATGATTCCGGCTAGGTCGAGGAAAGTCGTTTCGAGAAAACGGCGTTTGAAAGGTTTAGTATACATAAATCGTTGCGCTACCTGTTCCCACTGAATCGTCAGTAACTCGGTCAATTTTCAATATTTTAACTTGAATTGTTTCTCACAAATTTTTCACTACGTATACTTTGGGCAAATGCAAAATAAAATTCTGAGAAAACGATTGACCGCGCGAAATCGCCACCGTGGAACAATTTGTAGCTTGAAATCTCAATTCTCTACATTTCGTACACGTAAACCATCCCCGAAAAATCGATTGTTTTTTAATTATTCAATAAACAATTTTTTTTTGATACTTCAACCATTTTTTGGGGGTTAAAGATATAATCGGAGAGGAATGATCAAATACTCGATCGACGCGTCTTATCAAGGGCTACAACAACATTCCCATTTGACCAAAAGTTGTATGAATTTTTCCTAAAGAGTTATCGAATTAAAACTGATTTTTCAAAATTTCACCCCCAAAATAAACTTCTACGACTTCGGCGCTGCGGACAAAAATAAAGCCCGGATTTTTCTGAACATTTTGTCTCCCGGCGCCGACCCCGTGGGGGTTGTAGTTTAGCAATAATCCATCCCATCCCCTAAAAAATCATCCCCTCCCTCCTCCTTCATCCCCTAAAAAAACCCTACAGCCCGATTTTTAGGCAAACTTGGATTTAGCACTCGCGGCACCTACAAAATCACCTGTCAAAAAACTAGCCTTCTTCTATTTTTTTTCCGATTCCAATATACAGCACGACTGTGCTACAACAGCGCAGGCGTACATTTTTTTAACGACCAATTTCGTCTATAAATAGCGGCTTAAATAACTAAAAACATTTTTTAAATACATTTCGAAAGTGTATTTATTAAGTGCAACAACTTTTATATCAATATCTATAATATAAACCTATCAAATAAATTCATGAAAGTAGCCTTTTTTTAGTGTCTAAAGTAAGAAGATCCCTTAAATCCCCAACCGAAATGAGGCATGCGTCATCCTTCGAGATAAAGCCATCACTCGATTGCCACTGTCCTAATTGATTAAGAGCTCCCCAGATCGTCATCTGTAAAAAAATCATTCTACTTTATATTGAATGTCATTCCGTCCAGTTTCTTTACAATCGCAAATAATTTCTGTTAGCATTCATGCATGAAAGAACCGCCAGTCAATTTGATTTCACTATCAAGAATGCTCTTGTATATTTCTCTCCGATAAATAAGTTGTAAGACGAGGGTTTACATACTCGATCGAAGGAGGTCAACGCAAGCATGAGCGTTTTATCAGCGAATGTAACTTGGCAATTTTGTCTGCTACACCGGGAATTTTAAAGCGAAGTTATACTTTATGTAGCGCGATAATGGCCGCGATATATCATGGCCCGTAATACATATTAAAGGTATGCCACTATACTTGCAAAACTCCCCGTATATAGTTTTATAAATGTACATATAAAACGCGTATATAGCGTACAAGTTTGTCTGGCGGTTGGCCAACTAGGTTGCCGCCTTCTCGGCCAATTCTTGGCTCTTCCATAGTCACGTGTGTTCTGCACTGAGTATGAACGAAAAAATAACATGGACCGGTATTCACCAAATTATGCATGTAAGGTATGTAGACTCGAAGCCCAAATGGGTTCATTCATCCGTTCCATTTCACGAAATTCCTTCTTGATTTGTCGTTCCATTACGATTGTTTCCCCAAATATCCCGAAGGCACTTTGATTCGAAGGAGCGAAGCATTCCCATTTTGGTGGATGATAGTCAATGGGTTTTTCGGCCCGAAGAATAAGTCATGGACAAGTCGACGAAGAATGCCATGAAAAACATCGGAAACGAGTTTCCTCGCGAGTCGAAGCACCGAAAGATCCGACCAATGAGTTATAGGGTATGATAAACAAGCTTGGCAAGCGCATAGTTAATTTGAGGAAGAAAAAGGGAAAACGAGAATCTTCGGGAAAGGTCGGAGCGGTAATGGCTGGTGACGTTGTGGCTGCAAGGGGGGCAAGAGAGAATAATATGAGAAAAAGCAGGTGGACGTCGAGGCGTCGGAGGAAAATGGCGTAACCGCGCTGTGGTATGACAGACGGTTTTTCATTTGTTTCCTTGGCACTATATAAGGCGATTCTGCGAACTTACAACTCCCTCCATCTCTCTCGAGTCTCGTGTAGCATTCATCAGGGCTGCGCGAAGCAATATTCGCTAGGAAGCAAATACAATAAAGCAATGTTAGATGAAATCTCACGCGAGAGCTCTGAACTTGTATACATTATGCTCCAAGACGTGCTTCTACCCCTTGACTCTCTTCTACCCCGGTTTCTCTCCCTTTCGCGTCACGAAGCAATCTCTTTGACAGGTTTCGTCGTTTTCATAAATCCACCGTTTTCCTTTTATATTCGTTTTGCATTGGATTTGGTACACTCCAATCATAAAGAGCGTCTGCGGAGTTTATACAGCGCATTACACGCTGATGACTTGTGGAACATCGTGAGCAGCACGCGTTTGTGGCTCCATCAACCGGGCTGTCATTCCTTTGGGATTTCCGGGCTCTTTGTCTTGCTTTGAAAATTCAATGTACTTCGCCCCGTTGGTTGATGTTGTGTCATCCAGACATGGAATGTTCCATGCTAAATCTGCCAACCGGTGCGTCAAGATTCTCAAGCCTTCCGAGCTGTCATCAGCACGTGCCTGGGGTGAATACCTCTTTTTACGTGATTATTCTTGAATGCAGACGTCTGGTGGACTCACTCGGTAAGATTCTGCCTCTTTATCCAATATTCGAGAAACCGCTGATAAAACTGATTGCAGCCTTCATTACCGTCAACTGGTATCGCTATGTCACTTTGGCCACGCTTGCGTGTGCGTCAAAATAAAAGGAGGATGACAACTCTTACACGGATTGAATCGCGCACTTCTCGGTGAATATTGTACCATCGTACATTACAGAATCCAAACGATTCCTTATTACACCCGAACAATGCCGCAATTATTGCTGCTAATTACGCCAGTAGCGCTCCTATACTACGTTACTCTTTAATTGGATTTCCACCTAGTATACTCGTTCCATACTTCAATTCAGTCCCTCTCACTGCCTCTCCCTCACTCTCTATCCGTCGACGTCAAAAGACATCATAATTTACAATCACCGGGTAACTACAAAGATCCTGCGATTCAATCTCTCTTCTCTCGCGCTTACGAGGAAGAAACTTGTCGCTAATCTCGCTCGTTTGACAAAAAAACAGGAACAAAAAACAACGAGAAAAAAGGTCTCTTCCATTTCTCGCCGTTCTCACGCGTGTCGTGTTTTCGACGTTGCGCAACAAGAAGCGGCTCTTGAACAGCAGCACCGTTGCTTCCCTGATTGGTCTTTGGAATTGTTATAACATTTTCGCCCCCCCCCCCCCCCCTCTGCTTGGTAGAAAACTTTTCCGAAAATATCGTGTATCCCGCTTTCCGAGGATACTCTCTGTATATGGAAATTATCATTCGGATCCTCGTTATATAACATTGCAAGACAATCAATGGAAGAGCTGTACAATTCTACTTTTTGTTCGATCTATTAATATCCATTATGCTTCACCGAAAGGGAGAAGTGATCGTTGCGCAAGACTCCCAAGACGCAAGTTCATGAGACTTCGAGACATTTCATTTGTCAGTTGCAACCGTACTCCGTGCCCAAATTATCGCAGGGCCTCAATTGGATTTCCATACTTGTTGCCACTTCCTTTTAGGGATTGAATGGGACATGGCATTGGATCCCTATGCTCAAACGTCACGCTCGTACATTGGATTCTAATCGGAATTTCCCATTGGAACCCAATGGACGAATCGAATTTGTGTCCTAAAGGATTCAAATGCGATTAATGTACGCGTCCAAAGGTTCAAAAAATGACAAGCAAGATATCGACAAACAATACCGCGTTGAAGTTCGCACCGTCGAAATGCAACGAGAATTTGACTGCTATTTCTCCATTTCTTCAGCTTTTGAGACAGACCAAAGCCTTATTTTGCAATTTTAATTTGTACATCTCCAATGGCCCGCGCAGAAATTAGGGTAGGGATCCAATTGGATTCCCATACTTGTCTCCATTTCCTAATGAAGGTCCAATGGGCCATCGCCTCGAATCCCTATACCAAAACGCCACGCTCGTAAATTGGATCCTGATGGGGATTCCCCATTGAAATCCAATGTACGAATCCAAATTGAATCCTAAATTATTCCTACATTATCGAACCGAATCCGATACGATTCTTCATAGATCGCATCACATTCTGATCGTTGAATGTTCTAAACAAAGTATGTTGATACACAAAATAAGTGGATCCTAAAAAGTGTGTATCTTATCTCAAAAAAAATATAAAACGCTTAATAGAGTATATCTTAAAAATCAATAGGTATTACACCCTTTTCGAAAGTTGTTCCAATTTGATCCTCTAGTAGTAATAAACTACTAGAATTTTTATTTCTATTTTATGGAACCGATAAGTACCATGAAAATATATTTAAATTTTGCATTTCAAATTTCCGCGCGAAAACGCTAGCCGCCATGCTGCTTCAGTTCGTGACGTCACTTGCATAATAAACATCGACGCTGCGCCAATTATGAATACGTAAATTCTTTTGGTTAAAAGTGAGTTACAATCCCTATCATCGTTGTGTTGTTCCTAAATGTAAGAATACTAGTGTAAAAACACCGGGAAAGTTGTGGATTCAAATGCCAATTGATATAAATATGAGGAAGACTTGGTTAAAACTTGCGAAAAGAGATCCAAAGTCATAGTGCGAAAAAAAACTCATTTGTTCTTTTTTGTAGTACAGATAAATATTTGAAAATTTGCAATTAACTATGACAAACGAGAATATATAGTTGTTGACGCTTTCTTTCACAGGTTAGAGAATAATACGTCTACCGCTTTCTTTGCTTACTATGTGTTTTTATCAATTAAAACCAACATTATTTGATTGCTTATTACGAAAACGGATTTATTTATACTTTCTTAGTATTTTTCTTACATATACTAAAATACCCTATTTGAATCAGATCACTGAAAATCCACTGTAATTATCGTTTTTTTTAAATCTATTTTACTATATTTTTACATAATATCACCACACACGTAAGGGGTCCTCCGTTAATCACGTGGTTTTTTAGGCCACTTTTTGAGTCCCCCTCCCCCATGGTGATATGTGGTGAGGTTTTTAGGCCCCCTCCCCCCCAACATCGCGTGTATTTTTTTTTTAAGAAACGTCTTGCACAAGCGATAGAGAGTGCGGTATTTTATTATGAAAAACGAAATAATATATGAAGCGATCCATGTCACTTCGGCCAGTTAAAAAAAAATCCACAAATAATTTTAAAAAATCGAGTTCTCTATTGAAAAATATTCACCGCGTGTCGAAATAACAAAAAAACATTCTGACGTTTTTTCTCGTTGATTACCTTTTTTTTAACATTTTTCTATTCAAATGGCTGTATCTTTGGCAGGATTTGACGTATTTACATTAGTAAAAAAAATGAAAATGTGCGTCTTTTTATGGCCTTCCAGAAAAAAATTAATTTAGATTTTATTGAGCAAGTCGAACGTCCGTTTCAGGGCAAAATATGCAAAAATATTTTTTTTTCTCAAGGAAAAACACTCGTTATTTTATTTTTTTAAATTTCCCCGATTTGTGAATACGAAAAACGGATTTTTGGTATTTTTTATATTATGGGATTTCTAAACACCGTGAAGGAGCAGGTATTTTTTTTTTATTTTTTATTAATATTTGATTGAAGAGTGTAGATCACTCGCTGTATGTTTCCTAAGTTTTTGAATTACATATGACATATGTATGTCATATGTATTCATATGAAAATACATATTCATACATATATGTCATATGTATTTCACAAACCTGGTAAACATACAGCGAGTGCTCCACAATCTTCAATCGAATATTAATTTTTTTAAATTGAAAAAATTGCTGCTAATTCACGGTGTTTAGGAATCCCATAATATAAAAAATACCAAAAATCCGTTTTCCGTATTCGAACTTCGAGGAAATTTTTAAAAATAACACGAGTGCCTTTCCTTGAGAATTTTTTTTTTTTTTGCATATTTTGCCCTGAAACAGACGTTTGACTTGCTCAATAAAATCTGAATTAATTTTTTTTTCTGGAAGGCCATGAAAAGCCGCACATTTTCGTTTTTTACGAATGTAAATACGTCAAATCCTGCCAAAGATACAGCCATTCGAAAGGAAAAATGTTGAAAAATGATAATCAACGAGAAAAAACGTCAGATTTTTTTTTAATTTCGACACTCGGTAAATATTTTTCAATAAAGTAACTCGATTTTTCAAAATTATTTGTGGATTTTTTTTTGTACTGGTTGAAGTGACATGGATCGCCTTATATATTGTCAGTATATTTAAATGGCATTGACCGCGCAGTTACACAAAAAAATACACGTGATAAGTCACAACACTTCCCCTTTCCCAGCATGATCAATCGTGATGTTATCCAAATCCCCCCCCCCCCTTATTTGAGCCTCACGTGATTAATGGACGACCCCTAAACACTCACGGAGAGTGCAGGTTATGTAGGCTATGCAGTTTCAACACGCCAAGTTTTTTCTCGCGACTTTGCACTTATTTTTTATTCGGACGTGGTAAGAATTATCAAACGGGTTTCATAGGGGAATAGTGCAGAATCCAATTGGATCCCAATGAGGACTCCCTATGTGCGGTGTCCCTGAGGTAGAGTAGTGGGTGCATCTTGAGACTCCCCAACAAATTTGGACTTGGGATCACGAAAGGATACCTCTTTGGGAGACCCAACAAACTCCCATTGAGAATTGGAAATAAAAAATTATCAATCGTGCGGCGCAGCGTCTCTATCAAAGCCCTATATGAATGAGGTAGGCTGTGGGAACTCCCCAACAAATTTCTCAACGGGACGTTCATGAATATAGATACGTGTATTAGGGAGTAGTAATTAGGGATTAATTTGCTCTGTGGCGACTTAAGATACTGGAGAATTTTTGTTGCTCCTGGGCTGTGTCTCGATTGGCTCAAAAGCATGTAATGCAAGAATGGCTCACATATGCAATGCAAGGAGTGATGCTCTTGGCTGTTTTGCCTCATTGAGTGCTTCCACCCTCTCTCTTTCTGGTTATATGTACTCTCGACGTCTACAAGCAAGAATAAATACATGCGTCTGCAGAAATTGCATTCGCTTGTTCAGCAATGCCTCAGGACGTTTTGCTATTGTTCACAAGAGAGAGTGAGGGGGGGGGAGTGCACGAGAGATATCGAAAATCGTTTGGCAATAGGTCGTGTTCGGCTTTACAACCTCGTAAATTGCGTGTTATCGGTGTTATTTAATGGCTAACTGCTAATCCTTAAGAGGTAACAGTATGTTTGGTACGTTTGAACCCAACGAGATTCTCTCCTCCCAAATACCCATAAACGTACTATTATAACCAAAGGGCGTATGCGTATCCCTGCACATTTGCGATCCGTGTGTATGTGAGTACGAGTGAGAATGCGAAACGACGCCTGAAATAACAGGAGGGACGACCGCAATTAGGCGTCGGTGCAAATCGATGCTTCCTGACGTGATTGCCACCCGCGAGAGGACGAGAACCAGCCAGAAAACATTACGCTTGCGTGAAACAGAGAGGGAAATGTCGAAGTACGTATTAGAGAGTGTTTTCGTGTGCAAAGAGAGGAAGGGGGAGAGGAGGGAGAAAGAGAGAAAGAGAAGGTTTCTACTAATGCAGATCTAGTTTCGTGAAATCCGTGAAAGTGTACGAATCTACAGTTGAAGCTCCATTAATTCCCCTTTTATTTCCTTTTATTCCTCACACGTTCGTTCAATTCGTAATCATTTTGTTATCCATTCCACAAATGGTCGGACGCAATGTTCGTTGATACTTTTTTTTTAAATGTTCTTCACAAGAATGCAGTGTCGATGACTTTATCTGTTTTATCAATGAGAGATTCTTATTATCTGGGAAAGAATTTCGGCAAGGTCACTATATAGGGTGGCCCAAAAAGTGACGACTGAAAAGAAAATCTAGATGCTTGTATGAATATCTATCCGAACCCACTGTCGTTGAATATTCATAAGTCGAATATCCATAAGTCGAATATCCATAAGTCGAATATCCATAAGTACGAATATCCATAAGTACGAATATCCATAAGTACGAATATCTATAAGTACGAATATCCATAAGTCGAATATCCATAAGTCGAATATCCATAAGTCGAATATCTACAAGTGAGTATAGAGCAGAAATGAGTGCCAGAAATAGCGGGAGGTAGAGATAAGTGAGCTTGTTTGGGTTTATTTTTGGGTTTGTTTGAGTTCCCTGTATACTCACTTTTCCTCTACCTCCCGCCATTTCTGGCACTCATTTCTATTTTATACTCACTTATGGATATTCGTACTTATGGATATTCGACTTATGGATATTCATACTAATGGATATTCGGTTATGGAAATTTGACTAATGGATATTCTACCCCAATCATCCGAACCACCCCCCATGTATGTTCTACAATCTTCTTTAGTTTTCGGGGGAAAGCATTTTTCAATTCAGCTGAATTTTCTTGTTGCATAGATTTTATTTTTTTTCATGGACTTTCCTTTTCAAAGTTTTTGAAACCCACTTTAAGTCATTTAGACGGGTATAAGTATTTTTTTTATCGTCTTAACACTAGTGTCTGATCCTCTCAATCTTATTTATTAACTTTTGGTAAAAAATCTAAGCCATTTACATTAGTTTTCAGTTGGTCATTTATTTATTGGTCAACAGTGCACTTCACGACAATGACACAAATTGAAAAATTGCGAGGAAAGTGCATGCACAAAAGAGTAAACTAAAAAATTGTATTTTTCTCGGCAGCCCAAAAAGATCGTGGTGTTGAAGATTGCATCGTTGGTATACAACGAAAATATTTTTGTTTTTCATTGACCAATTTTTTCCACATATTTGGGCTCCAAAATCGTTGAATCTTTCCTAAAGATTCTTTCTTGTTAGAGATCGATAACCTAAAACTGCGGAATAATTTTTTTTATCATAATAAAAAAAATAAAAAAAATCAAGAAAGAATTTTCGCTGCACCCCAACGACGCAAACTACAATACCATGAAAGATCGTAGAACACACATGGCGTTGATGCGGATAGGTATTGATACGAGGCATATACATTTTCCTTTTGGACGTCGCTTTTTGGGCCTGTATGTTCAAGAAAAAATTCACGTGAAATGTAAAATATATTATCGTTATATATATATATGTATATATATACCGGGTGTCCCATTTTAATCTTACACCTGATTTATCTCGAAAAATACTACTCCGATCAACTATTGACTACTAAATACTAAAACATTCAGGGTTGGAAGGGGACGTTTAAAAAATTATGTTTTGGCCCAAAATTCAGAATGGCGACGTTAAGATAGCTGACATGTTTTTTTAAATTTTAATGCCAGGCATGCATTTTTCCTCAAAACATTTATCAGGTCAAAACAAAAACTTTTGTAGGAAAAGTTTTTTGATAACCTTAATAATTTTTTAGTTAGAATATGATTTTATTACTATTTCAGCGCTATCCAGAATGTATCGTGAGCAGGTAAAATCTTTAACATTCCCAGGATAAGTGCGCGCGTGTGTGTATGTGAGTGAGTTTGTTTGGGTGATCAAACAAACATATTTCCTACAAAATTTGTTCGACTTGACCTGATAAATGTTTTGGGTAGAAAAAGTCATGATCCCATTTTAAAAAACATGTCAGCTATCTTATCGTCGCCATTTTGAATTTTGGTCAAAAAAATATGTTTTTTAACGTCTCCCTTCGAACGCTAAAAGTATTAATATACTCAATATATACTCAATATTTAATATAAGTTTTAATATACTCAATACTTGATCGGAGCAGTATTTTTCGAGATAAATCGGGTATAAAAGAAAAATGGGACACCCGGTATATATATATATATATCTCACATTTTACGAACCCATCTTTTCCACTTTTACACAACTTTTATCACTTGGCACTATCGAATTCCTCGGCAACCGTCCAGAGTGTTCGCCACAGTTCCCACGAGGGCACAGGGAAACTGCGTAAAACCAATTCCGATACAGGTAGCCGAACTTTACCGAGTTTCCATTGTGTTACCACCACAAACTCAGTACAATTGCCGCGACTCGTTGGTCGGCGAGCAAGCACGTGCGCGTCTAAGCGGTCACCCATCCAAGTATTGGCGCAGGCCAACCCTGCTGGACACGTGAGGTCGACGGAGTCGCACACCGATCGCGCGTCCACTACTGTTGATAGGCAAATTATACATTATCCCGGAATGCTTAATAAGAGTATCGATACTTCAGACTCCAGTTGTCAATCAACATTGCGCCTCCATCGTTGCAGGCCCAGTTCAACTCGCAATAATCAAGAGATATACTGTAGCGATTCGTTTCCTCGTGATCGCAATGTTTTTCGTATCGAAGCCCCGGGACGGGATCTCCCCGCAGTCGATGTATAGATATACGCGAGCCGCGTATTGTTTATTCGCCAGAACGATTTGAAATCGCGCGCATTAACCTACTTATCGCGTTCCGTCGCGAGTATAGCCGTGCGTTGCTGCAACGCTACCACACCGTATACTTCTTCCTTTTTATTCGATATGTTACTTTTTCATTGTGTTGCACGGAAAATAGTACGCTCTTATCGCCCGAGGAAAACTGACAATTTACGAAAGAGTCTAGCACGTAACATTATTATGTATTTTACATCGAATGAACTCACGATATATATTTGCATTACCACCTGGATATTTTTAGCGTTATCAAGATTCAATTATTATTATTGTTATAGCCAGTTACTTTGTTCGATTATTGCGGTGTCGGATGATCGCTCGCGATGATAAGGAAAGTGTAAATAATTAGCATTACCAACAGGGATAGAGAGACAGAGAGAGAGAGAGAGAGGTGCCGATTGCAGGTCCCCGATGACTTTGAAGTTTGCATCGTTGGAATGCAAGGAAAACGATTTTTTTAAAAGGCTATACCAGTGTGAACGCTGAAAATTTGGGTGACTTTCGGGAATTTTTTCGAAGAAAAGTACTCAATTAAATGTTCCGGAAAATTAATAATATATTTGGCTATATTTGACCTGTATTACATAATTTTTTCATAGAAAAATATTGAGATCCAAGCGACTTATGCGCTGCTTTCGGAGGCGCAAAAAAAAAGTTCCTCCACTGCTGACATGATTCCGGCCGATTAAGTAGCTGAAACCGAAAGAGGAAAAAATGTCGTTAAACCCGAAGGTATTTCTTATACAATGAAATAGGATTTTCGAAAAATATAAAAATCTAACAAAATGGCGTAGTTATGAAAAAAGTTTGTTTTCTTGCCTATAAAATGGTCGTTTTTTCAATGCCAAATCGTCAATTTTCATCCAATCAAAAATATCCTACGTCATTGTAGAATAAATACATTCAAGAGTACTCAGTTCAAATTTCAAGTCAATCGGATAATTGCTCTTTGAGTTACAATGTCAGCGAATTTGAAAAATCTCATTTCGAGAAAAACGCGTTTAAAGATTTAAATATCGATTTTTGCAAGATAAAATGATATTTACTATAAAAACTGCTAAGTATAAACGTAAAGTATAAAGTATAAACTGTCGAAAAAGACGAAAAAAAATATCGATTTTTTTAAGTGTCACACTGGTATAGCCCCTTAATTTCCTAAAATTCCTTCGGCAGATTTCAAAGTCACGCAAACATTTTTTTTAGGATTCTTCTTTAGTGATCTACATCAAAATTGCAAAGTATGATTCTAGATAATAATGAAAAAAAGAATTTGGAAAGAATTTTCTTTGCATTTCAACGATGCAAACTTCAATCCCATGCTACCCGTGCGGAAATGTGTTGGGGAGTCCGCATATCCTACGAATGATATTGAAATTTGCATCGTTGGAACACAACGAAAGTTTCGTAGCTCGAACTTTTTTTGCCACATTTAGTCCACCAAAATTACTCTATCGTTTTATAGGATCCTCATATGAGACATCAAAAGCTCGAATTTGCAAGATTTTGAATGATAAAGAAAGTTAAGAAAAAAACAATGAAAAAGCTTATTCAATGCGTTCCAACGATGCAAGCTCCAACATCGTTCCTGCCACATCCCTATAGCGATTTGATAGGCACGCCTATTCACAGATAGAAATAAAGCTACAAACCCCGTATTAATCAACAACCAGTTGAACTTTTTCAGTAACACAAACACAATTGGCAAAATCCTTATCAAATTGCCCAATAAGACATCTGCAGCCCTAGATAATATTCCCTCTATAGTGCTCAAACACCTCACAAACAAAATCATAACAGCCATCACCATCATTTTCAATAATGCCATAAATCGATATTACTTCCCACAAGCCTGGAAATGTGCCAAAGTTCTCCCAATCCTCAAAAAAAATAAAAACCCCAATGATCCATCCAGTTACCGGCCAATCAGTCTAACTCCAAATCTCAGCAAAGTATTCGAAATAGTAATGAACAAAAAAATTAATTCCTTTTGCAGTTCTCACAATATCATTCCAAACACGCAATTTGGTTTCAAACACAAACATTCCACTTCACACGCCATCCATAAACTCCTCTCCGACCTAAATAATAGTGTTAGTAACCCCCAATTCGTTGGAGCGATTCTGCTGGACCTGGAGAAGGCTTTCGACTCTGTCTGGCTTCCTGGTCTACTTTACAAACTTCACAAAAAAGATTTTCCCAAACCCCTCAACATATGGGCTATGATATCTGACAAAACTTTCGTTACTTGGGATGGTATAAACACATCTTCTGAAACTTTCAAAATATAAGAAGGCTTACAACAAGGCACCGTAAATTCCCCGATCTTATTCAACATTTTCACGTCCGACATGCTATCGCTCTTTAACTTAAATAACGCAGATACAGCGGCCATAGTCTTTGCCGATAACATAATTTCATACACTGAAAACAACCGTATAGACAAAGTTCAACTCACCCTCGAAACCACAGCAGAAAAAATAAACCAATGGTACATCACCTGGAATCGTCGCCTCGACCCGCCTAAATGCGAAACTATCCTTTTTAGAAAAACCCCTCAACCAGATCCCATCAATAACAAGAGTTGGAATTAAAACATTCAAAATCTCATTAACGTCCCCTGGCACAAAGAACAAAGTCGATATACCTCACAAAGAATCGGTAAAATACCTAGGAGTTCAACTCGAAAAACTCCTCCGCAGAAACCTACACACCGACGCTCAATTAATCAAGGCCAAAAATGAGTTCCACGCAAATTTTCGAATTTTTTATAACAAGCACCTAACCAGTAAAACAAAGATAATCATATACTTATTACTCATCCGACCAATCCTTACCTATGCTGCTCCAACTTGGTGGAACTTAAACCACACTATGGCTGAAAAACTCAGGGTATTTGAAAGACAGTGCATCCGAAAATGCCTCCATCTGTACAGATCCGAACATTCTGACTTCCGACACTTCATCCCAAACCACACCATTTATAACCTAGCAAATGTACCGCGAATTGACAATTATATATTAAAACTAACCAGAAACTACTTTGCCAACCTTGCACTCATACCTAATCCAATCATACACGAAACCGCTAACCAGAGCATAGTTAAATCAACCATACAACTGAGAACGGGATACGTATCCCCTCAAGCCTTCATATTCTGCGACCAAATGGGTCTCCTCCAAACATCCAACAACATACCAACATTATTTCACTGGTAAAGAAACAAAGCAAACAAACGCATCTCGCTCACCCCAAACGCCTTCGACGTAAGCAGACACCTATTCTCAAAATCAACCGATATCCCAACCAGAGACTTTAACGATTTCCATCGACTCAAATTTAATACCTACCACTGGCTTAATATTAATTGCCCCCACATACGATCTCTTAAAGAACGAAAGACTGCCTTAATAGCTCATAGACAAAAAGGCCGCAATCCTCGATAAGTAAGGATCCTAGACTTAATTTATAATCTATAACTCATTGTAATTAATGTAAATATCTCCCCCTTCCTTCCTCTATTTGTCCTACCTCTTCCCATCCACCTCTTTACTCTTAGTTTTAGTATAAGCTACTACAACACTGGACTGGGGTTTTTTATTTCTCGCTATTTTTTCCCCCTTTATCAACGGAGAGCTACACGTGATTACCTCCAAATACTATGTTCAAAGATATTTTCACAAACAACATCATTACCCCAGCCTATGCTACACCATAAACAAAATACATACTACAGGCGCGCACTGCTAACAATAAGCCATACCTGTATACATTATATATTATATAACCATTGTACGGCTGTTTTTATGTATTTGTTCAACTGAGGAAGTTATACTGTACTGACATGTATAAATAAATACTTGAAAAAAAAAAAAAAAAAAAAAAAATTGATAGGCACGCCGTACGCAGGAAGTCCACATTGGAATCCAAGCGGATTTCGCGCTATTTTCCTACTTAAGTCGTTCGAGAATATTTTATTTAAAAGCCTCAACCGGGCTTTTTTGGATCTTCAAAAAAATATCGTTGCGTGATCCCCGGCACAAATCTAAGTCCAGTAAAAGAGACGAAAACCCAGCACTTTTTAGCGTAGAATATGAACTTTTCTACTAAAGGTAGATGGTTGCATACTGAAAGTATCCCCAATAAAATGTTGCCCCTCACCTCGCCCCAACCCCAAGAAATAGGGGTTGGAAACTTAAAAATTGCCGTATCTCGCTAATTAATGGTTTCGAACAAAAGATGTTTGGAATAATAAAATTTGTATAAAGTTATCAGACTTCCAATCCCCTATCTTCGAAAATAGCGGCACAAAAACGATTCTAAAATTCGTGGTTGATGGGAGTGCGCGCGGAATAGACATATCGCTGCGTCCAAGGGGATTGGACGTCGGGTAACGTTATACGTATTTTATTATTCCAAATAACTTTTGTTTGACATATTTTTTGTTCGGGCTATTAATTATCGAGATATGGCGATTTTGAGTTTTCAAACCCTATTTCTTAGGGTTGGGGCGAATTGAGGGGCAACATTTTATTGCGGTTATTTTTAGTATGTAACCATCTACTTTTAGTCAAAAATTAAGGGGTTACCCCTACTTGCGATTTTGAAAAAATCGATTTTTTTTTATTGCATCTTTTTGAAGTATAAGTATCTGAGAATATGTCCTGAAAATTTCAAGTTGATCCGAACAAAATTAACTGAGATATGAGCGTTGAAAGAGAAGAATCCGTTGTGTAAACGACCGGAAATTGAAACTTTAAACGCGTTTTTCTCAAAATGGCATTTCTGAAGTCGGTGACCAAGATTACTCGAACACTAATGAACCGATCTTCTTGAAATTTTGCAGGTTTATTTAATACATAAAAATGTAGTCTTTAATCGTTCGATTTTTTTTTTCCGAAAAAAAATGGCCGTTTTTTTTCGTTAAAATCGAACCATTAACTTTGACTGTCCGCAATTTTGTGAAAAATGAATATTTTTTAAAATCCTTCGATTAAAGACTAGTTTATACTTATATTTGACTAAATCCATCCGCATTTTTTTCTTCAGATGATCCACTTTGCCGCAATGTTGGTCACCGCAAACCGTGTATATAAAAACATTATTTCATTGACGGCCATTTGCCACTAAACAATGTAATATTTTGCAATAAAAAAATTACTGAAAGTTCTTCACGATGTGTTCTTTAAGATGGTGTATTGATCCATGAAAAAAGTTTTGTAGTTTTCTTTAAAAAAATTCATGAAAAAGGCCTTTTTGGCGCTACAAGTGGGGGTAACGCCTTAATATTCTACGCTAAAAAGTACTGGGTTTTCGTCTCTTTTACTGGACTATTTGTTGGGAAGTCCCAAGATACACCCGAGTCCCTATAGGAATTTGTTCGGGACACCGTACATAAGGAATCCTCATTGGGATCCAATTGGATCCTGCACTGCTCCCCAATGAACGCCATTTGAGAATTCTTACCACGGTCGAATCGAAAATATATGAAAAGTCTTGAGAAAGAACTCGGCATGTTGAAACATAATCTGCACGTTTCGTGAGCGTGTACGTATGTGGTGATATCATGACGAAGTGCAATCAAATAAATGACAAGCGATAATTAAAGTGGATTTTCAGTTATGTGATTCAAATCGATTTTTTATGATGTACTTTTTTAACCGATTTATACTTTTTTCAGATAAGGTTTTTACTTTTTTTAAATCCACTCATTTTGTACATCTCTATAATCTCTCTATTTTTTAATGAAAAACTCAAGGTACAGAATGTAATGGGATCCGTCCAAAATCGTATCGAATTCTGTTCGATAATGTGGAAATCCTCTAGGTTTCAAATTGGATTCGTACATTGGATTCTAATGAGCAATCCCGATGAGAATCCAATGTACGAGCGTGACGTTTCAGTTTAGATACCCAATGCGATCACCCATTGGATCCCCATCAGGAAGTAGAATCAAGTATGGGAATCGAATTGGATTCGTACGACAATTTCTGCACGGATATTGGTAGAACAAGTATGCGAACTAAACAAAAATATATACAATCGATACTACAACAAACGATCACGTTTTTACGTGCGTTGCTTTCGAATTCGATTCTAGTTGCTTATTTCCTTAAGGGGTAAGGCCACAGTAGAATTTTCAAAAAGTCGATTTTTTCGCTAAAACGGTGCTTTATCATCATAAGAATTCGAGTTACTATTCGATTTATAGCAAGTAAAGGACCTAATGTTGCTTCATCATCATAAGAAAAAGTAACTATTCTAATTTATAGCAAGTAAAGTACCTAAAACTTTAAACGCGTTTTTCTCGAAACAGCTTTTTTCCAATTGGCGTGACAATTAACTTCAACAATTTTCACTCGATTTACTTCAAATTTAAAAGTTATTATTTCTAATTGCATTTCGCAGAGAAGTACGTAAGGAATTTCTGATTAATCGAAAACTTTTCATTTTATGAGCCGTTTTATACGAAATTTTTCACTGAAAATTCATTCAAATACCTACAACTTTTGAATAAAACAATATTTTTCAATTCCGTACGTGCTTCTCTAGGTGTTCTAGTGTACATTGACGAGAATTTTCGTTTTTTGTTCTAGGTCAAAAATTGTGAATGTTAAATGTCACGACGCGAAGCGCCTAAAAAAAAGATAAATGAAAATATTAGTTAGTTGGCCATTTTGTACATTGAAAAAAATATATAAAATTTCGAACAGCTTGATATTCATACTAAATAGATGTGTAATTAATTTTATGAGTAACTCACTTTTGCATACGAAAAAAATTGTTAAATTCGCACATGATTTTGAACCCGTTACTGTGGCCTAGCCCCTTAAAGAAAACAAAAAATGTTTTCTTTTCGCTCGTCGCATTTTTTGTTCACGGTGAACTAAATTTTGACCGTTGTATGTTTTCCTTTCAGCGGCCTACCGGGACATGGACGAGGCATCCGGTGAGTAATTCGGTATTATCTCGATATCGTTGACTTTCCTCGTTGCGAAAAGATAAACGTTCGAGTAGCAATTCATTCCAACACCCAATTTATACCGACCAAGGGACCTTTCCAATCTTCTCACACACATCTATATATACATGTACACACACAAATACATACATATATATATGTCTATACAAATTCATATACAAATTGTCGACATATAAATTTGTTGATATCGCGGCTTTAATTAGCCAAGCACGCAAAATCTCGTTCTTTTCGACTCGCCGACGTTATTTATCCACATTCTATCTCCAGCTTGATCCTCCGTTTCTACGTTTTTCACATTCTCGTCTCATTTGCTTGGGAACTTCTTCTCCCGTTTATCTTGCCCAAAACCAGAAATCGGTATCTACACACGCGCGTATACACAGAGTCACCGCGAAATAAAGAGAGGAAGAGAGAAAGGGAAAGGGAGAGCGCGGTCACTTTAATGGAATCAGATTAAAGTGGTCGGCGATGCGGTGAAGAGGAGCGCAGGATCGCGGAGAACAGAGAGAAACTTGAGGGTCGGCCTGCTGTTGCTGCATTCGTAAATTCCCTTGTTGCCGTTTCTACGTAGGGTTTCCTTATATATAGGATTCACACCAATACACGAGTATAAACGTCTATAGGTATAGCGCTTCGATGTTCTCTGATCCCGACGCGGGGCTCCGGATCTAGACGCGGAAGTGCGAGAGAGAAAGAGAGAGTGGTGCGAAAGGTGGATAAGGTATCCGGCAGCTACCGTTGGCCCTTTCACTCCCACCCTCAGCCTCTCGCCTGCTCTGTGACCGAGTGAGTACTACTCCAAGTAGAGATGGCTTTTGAACAAACTTGTTCTCACTCTTCTCTCTCCCTTTCTCTCTTCTCTCTGCTTCTTTCTCTCGATCTGGCTCGGTGTAAGGAAGCGAAGGAGAGAAAACGAAAGGAAATGTGATGCTGGTACATAAGCACTAGGGTGCTGCTCGTGGCGTTCGTGCTGGTTTCTCTGCTTTGCTCGGGCTCGCCGAACAACCCTGGCTAACACCCCAAGCGACACAGAGATCCCCACTTGTTGCTTGCTACTTGTCTTCGTATTACTCGCGTTGGACCAAGCTTTTGCAAGTAGAGCCACCTATATATATATATATATATATATATATATATATATATATATATATATATATATATATATAGACGTGTGAGTTTACACGCTTGTCCTTTTTATTATTTTCTCACGTTCTTCTCCTTCCTCACCTCGGGCTCCTCACCTGCTCTCTCCATTCTGAAATTTTTCGCCCTCGTCCTCCCGGGGCCGTGTTGAAATTCCGAACTTTCAATGCTCCGAAGGTTTAAAATTCCGAATTTTAATATTCCGAAATTCAAGATGGGGCCAGTTTGAAATTCCGAACTTTGAATGGTCAGAACGCTCAAAACTCCGAAAGAATAGTACCCCGAAAGAATTTTACACGAACGACCGAAACTCCGAAAATCTTAACGCCGTCAAAATAATTCGGCTATAAACGTTTAAAAGTTCCAAAATTTTCAATAAATCGACGAATTATTTCAAGAATTTTTTTTATTAAGAAGTGATTTTGCGTCAATTTTGAAATTTGTCTAGACAATGTTATACGTTCTACATCATTTACAGTCAACTGTGTAGACTTTCGCTGGTATGATCTTGACATGAGGGCCGGGTTGAAATTCCGAACTTTGAATGTGCCGACGGTTTAAAATTCCTAATTTTAATGTTCCGAAATTACAAGGTTCGTCAAGGTCATGCCAGTGAAAGTCTACACAGTTGACTGTAAATGATGTAGAACGTATTAACAATTATCTGACGATTTTTTAGGCCGATTTTTCACTTTCCAAAAATTTTCCTAAAAATTGTTAATAACAAATGAACTGTGCAATATAAAAAAATCCTACGTACTTCCATATACAATGTATTTTTCAAGATATATTCAACATTTCAAGTGAAGCGGTTGAAAATTGTCCGAGTTATGTTTCCGGCGGCAATAAACGTTGCCCAGCGGCCATTTTGAAATTAATCGCTTCAAAAAAGTTATTGTATACAGTCACTGATATGTATGATTAACACCCTTTGTTGTAATCTCGATTTATTTTGTAGTTTTTCTGAAGAAAAAAATCCCCAAAAAGCCTGTTTTTCGGCGTCTAGAGTGGTCTAAGGCCTTAATGAAAAAAAATCTTGAAATAATTTGTCGATTTATTGAAAATTCTGAAACTTTTAAAACTTCCATAGCCGAATTATTTTGACGGTGTTCAAATTTTCGGAGTTTTGGTCTTTCGTCTAAAATCCATTCGGAGTTTTGATCTTTTGGGGTAATGTATTTTCGGAGTTTTGAGCGTTCTGATCATTCAACGTTCGGAATTTCAACCCGGCCCCGTATAGGTTTTCGGAGTTTGAATCTTTCGGGTAAAATCTCTTCCGGAGTTTTGATCTTTCGGAGTTTTGAGCATTCTGATCATTAAAAGTTCGGAATTTCAACCCGGCCCAGTCCTCCCACAATTTGTTGGTTTCGCGACGCAAAAATCTATACGCCATGATCTTGATCTCGAGATTATATCGGACTTGCTGAAATCACGCAAGTAATTACTGGGCCGGAGATGAGGAAAATTCGCACGGGACGTAAAAAAATATTATTTTTGTAGTAAGGAATATCAATGGCCGAGGATAGCGAAAAAACGAAAAATACTGTTTGGGTTTGTTTGGCTTCTCTAGTCGGATACGAAAACGATTCAGAGATTTAAAAAAATGGATTACTTAATTGGATTACATTTGGAATACTGTTTCATCGACGATAACATCGGTGCCACGGGAATTGGAAAATCATTTTACACCAGTCGATGAGCCACAAGAGCACGATGCACCAAAGCGTGTGCATTCTCCCTCGGGGCTTGTACTAACACCTGCGTCGCGATGCTCGCGGTGAAATTCAATAGTCCTCAAACAAAAGGCTGACTGAATCTCTCTCACTGGCTCTTATTCGCGTGTGTGAGTGTGTGTATGTATGTATGTATATGTATATGTGTATATATATGTGTATATATATATATATATATATATATATATATATATATATATATATATATACGTGTGTGCGAGAATATGTATGTGTATAAAATTGTGTCATTTCGAGACTCTGGTGAACCATCGAACTTTCCCACCGGCTACGCCAGAGAGGTCAACTACACGAGGCTTTCTACAAATATTTAAACGTCAGTAATTTGACTTTTACAAAAAGGCTCTTTTATTTCCGGTTCTTTATCCGTTGCTTCATCTCGCACTCGTCGAGCCGAGAATCTTTGCGTGCACGTGAACCTACGTTATTTTCACTCGGTGACACACGTCGATCCTATTTCGTTCGATCATTCTTTCCTTACGAATAAATTTCGGCATATATCCCCGCGTCGATTGCTGAAAAGCGAAAGTTCGTGACTCACGAAACTCAATGTGGGAAACATTTTATTTCGTATTTAGGTCACTCGAAATCGGTGAATTATGTTTGTATGCTTCTGTATTTCTTTTTCTTCGACATTCTTTCCATTGTTTCGCAAGGTAGAGAGAATGCTCGAACTTGAATATCGCATTGAAAAAGGGAGATAAAGCCTCTTAGCAATCGATCGAAACATTTGTTTTTGTATCGTGAATTTCTGCATGCTCGTGAATAAAACAAGTATCGATCTTTGCACAAAGTCGATTTGTTCGGATGCAAACAACGTTTCGATCGTAAACAGCGCGAAGTTTTTTTTTCGATTTTTTTGTTAAGTCTGCGTTTCAATACGAAGAACTTTGATAAGATAATTTTTTATGATGGTTCCTGCCAATAAAGACTCATACAGCCAATCAAAAATATGTTGACCACCTGAGCCTGTCGGGATGTTGTAAATTCATATCTCGATATTGATTCGCGATAAGAACGTCGGGGAAAATAAATACTGAAATAGTTTTTCAACGGAAAGGAACACGGCGAGGAATACTGCGGTAAATAAGTAACGAAAACTTGACGATTTTTTCTTGTTACTTCTTGTACATTATTCGTTATAAAAATATAAATTGATAAAGAATATTATTGTTTGCACGTAAAATTTAAGGATCATTGAGAAATAACGCAAAACTTAAGAATATTAACAAGAAGAAACTCTGGAATAGTTTTACGATGTTCAAAATTTAAATAATTGGAACGCAACGATTTTTTTCCCTTTATTTTCCATTTCTTTATTTTCATCATTATCCGAAGCTTTTTTTTTGCAAACTGAGTTCGTAAATCTCTAATGAGAATGCGGAAAAAGTTTGAGTGACTTTCACAGCCTAAATCGGCCAAATAACATTTGTGCAATTAAAACAAAATTAATCATCGTTGCGCTCTAACAATGCAAACGATGTTTTTTTATATATAAAAATACAAATTCATCAACAATATTGTTGTCTGGACGTAAAATTTCACGATAAACAAAATATTTGCAAAATCCAAGGAGATTAAAAAAATAATGGCTCCGGGATTTATCAATAATTTATTTACTAAATTAGAATAAAATTACATTAATTGATACAAAAACATCACTTTTTTGTTTCACTCAAAAAGTCGTTTTGTCAGGATAAATTTCGTAGTTCTTACCGAGAATATTTTTTGCCGCAAAACCGGCTACTTATTTTAGGTCACAGACTAATTTACAGGATTCCTGTGGTGTGTGTGGGGCTGCGTGTACGTGAGTGTTGAAAATATGGCGTTCTGCCACGCCTCTGTGTACACTGATGATTCGACGTGTTTAATTTCGTTCCCTTCGCCCCTCGCCTCCTTCGTTCCTTTTTTTTCAAATAGTCATAATGATAAGTCTTATTTATTCGAGACACGTTTACGACGTTTTATTTCGAGTACAAAAAGTGAGAGACAGATAGAGTGAGGGAGGGAGGGGGAGAGAGGGAGAGAGAGAGAGAGAGAGAGAGAGAGAGAGAGAGAGAGAGAGAGAGAGAGAGAGAGAATACGTACCAAACTCGCATCGCGTACATTTGTCATGAAAATAGTATTCATGCTGTATAGAATTTTTTGCGATATATTCGAGCAGCATTTAATATTCCGTATAACTCTCTCACCAATTTTCAACCGCGAAACTCTTTTCCCTCTCGAAAGAATTTTTTTTAAATTATATGTCCTATTTATAGTTGGCACTTCGCGTTTTTTTTTTTTTTTTTTTTCGTCGCGCATACATATGTTTCGCCATACTTTTGGCTTCGATGCCTTTTTAATATTAAATTCATTACCTTTCGAATTTCTGAGACAATATATTCATTGTCGACCGGGCAAATTGTGCTTCGTGGCGAGATCTTTCTTTGTTCGTTGAAACAAACAATGGAACGTAATGAGAACGTGACATGTATACGAGCGCTACTCGTGAGAGTAGGGAAAAAAACATAACGAATTCGTATATACTCTGAATAGCGATAATTACTGTCGGAGAAAAATTTGACTGTCGAACAAGAGTACTCGAATACATTTCATGTAACATTGAGACTAAAGATTGCGTATATTTTTACGTGTCATTTGACTATTGAATCCGGAAAAGAGCGACAATACTTTCGATGGGTAATTGAGGATTGAATTTGTATCGTAGCCGGCTCACCTTGAGAAGATTATTTCGAAAATTTGAATGTCTCACTCATTAATTTATGGCTATCGATAAAGCTCACGATCAAAGAATGTGCGTTACCATAAAGTATAAATAATAATCCTGCGCAGTCCTTGAGCCTCGACGCGATACGAAAAATTGAATAAAAAAGTTCAACATCGATATTCGATACTTTGCGGTAATCATTCCCAAGCTATATAGTATAGGTAAGTAGGGTAGGAAACACAAACTCAGCTAAACGTAGACGAAGTTAAAAATTTCCGATCATGCATCCTAAATGTGGAGCAAAATTAGTGGTGAGTGGAATAATAGGGTAAACCGACCAGTGAATGGATGAATAACGACACTGTAGGTTTCGAATGGACTGTAAAATGACAATATGATAACACATTTTTCCATCGCTATAGCTAAAAAAATATATCATGCTGATATCTTCTGATAATAGTATAATAGTAATAATGTATTAATTATATTGGGTTGGTACAAAAATCTTGCAACACACAACACGAGTAAGAAAGAAACATATTTTATTTTAACAATAAACGATTATTCAGTAACGTAGGCTCCCTCTGCATCTACACCTCTTGCCCAACGCTCTGGTAGACTTTGCATGCCCGCAGACCAGAATTCTTTTGGTCGTGAATTAAGAAAGTCGTCCAATGTATTTTTGAGATCCGACAGATGATCAAATTTTTTACCCCGTAAATAGTTCTTCGAAGCTCGAAACAGGTCATAGTCGGTAAGTGCTAAGTCTGGTGAACACGTTGGGTGTGGTAGAATTTCCCATCCTAGCTGCGAAATAGTTTCTTGTGTCATCTTAGCGACGTGGGGTCGAGCATTGTCATGGAGAAGCCGAACTTGAAGACGTTTACGCCTTTTCTGTTTCAAAATTTTGGTCACCTTTTGCAGTTGTGCAGAATAAATCTCTGCCTGTATTGTGGTATTGGTTGGCAGAAATTCGTAACAGAGCAGGCCCTCAGAATCTCACCAGCAGAGTGAAACTTTCTTCATTTCACGGGGCCGTTTAGGGGTCGGTTCTGGTTTTTCCCCTTTCGGTGGCCACTGACGCTTGCGCGTGTGATTAACATACAACACCCAGCTTTCATCCCCAGTAATTATTTCTTGAAGAAAATCCTTTCTTTTCAGACGATGCAGGAGTGAAAGACAGATAGACATGCGTGTTGCTTTGTTTGATTCGCTGAGATTGTACGGTATCCAAGACGAAACAACTTTCCTATATCCCATCTCTTGTAAATGTCGAAGGAACGTAGGATGACTGAAGTTGAGTTTGTTGGCTAATTCTCGTGACGACATATTAGGCTTTGCCTTTATAAGTGCTCGCAGTTCTTCATCATCCACAATCGATTCCCTGCCGGACCTAAGTTTTTCTTCAAAAGATGTATCGCCAGAATGAAAACGCTGATACCAACGGAAGACCGTTGAATAATTAACTACATTAGCCTTGAACGCACTGCACATATTACGGGCTGCGGCTCTTGCAGAATGTCCTTGCAAGAATTCGTAATATGCGATTGCTCGAAGTGCACGTTGATCCATCTTTGCTCATACTGACTCCGCGGAACATCTGACTCCCTTATATATCCTGCGGCATATGGAAGGCTCTAGACCATTCTTGTATTTCCTATTCTCGAATGTTCTCGAACTTTATTATTAGGAAAAATATTTTAATTGAAAAAAAAGTGTTGCAAGATTTTTGTACCAACCCAATATAATATATAATAGTAAAATATATTATATATTATACTAATATATATTATATTATATATTATACTATTATATAATATATTATATTATAATATATTATACTATTATACTATATATAATAGTATATATACTAGTATTATTTATACTACTATAGATAGTAGTATAAATAATATTAAAGGAATTGATAAATTAATAGCGAAATGGCTAAATCGGCAGTGAATTGACGAACTTACCAGTAAATTGACACTCGACTGCCAGTAAATGGGCGTGTAGTAATGAACGCTGTAAAGCATAACGATTGATTATTTATTTTTATTATATGCTAGAATTGGAGATCACTGTCTTGCACAAAAAGTATAAAATGCTTATACATATGAGTATTATATTTGTTATTACGATTGCGTGGAAAATACACAAAGCTTTTTGCACCTTAACGTGACATTCTCGAAAAACTACCTAAGTTTGTCTCGACAGAAACATAAAAAATGTATTCTTGTCAAAATGTAAAAAACGAATAAAATGATTTTACGACAACATTTAATGTACGTTGTCAATTCTTAACAGGAATTGATTTTGCATTTGTCAGCAGATGAGGTAAATTCGTTCACTCTGCTTTGAGAATTATCAGAACTGAGCCCATATGTCCATTAACTGCAATGAGGTCAGAATACAGCACCAGTGAATAAACATGTCTAATTCTAGACGATTATTACGATTTTATTGTCAATTTTTGCTATAAATCGAAGATTGATTCTATCGGGTATTAACGGGGTATCCCTCTCTGAAAGCCCAATTTAAAGGGTCAGAATGATGCATTTTTTTCTAGTAACACATTGATTGGAAGAAATCATTTTTTCCCCAGCATGTTGTACACATGTTTGTGGTTACAATGTAATTTTTTCGGAAGAAAATCTTTCAAAGTGTTCGTGGTGCTGCAGTTGGCGTTGCATCCTCCAGCGGCGAGGCCCGAAACGATGGGATTTCAACCAGGCTCAAATGTAATCTGAAACGAAAACAAATTTTTTTTTTTTTTTTTCAAATATATCCAACTGGCTATGGGTTCACGATCCACTTTTCGGTATTTCGAGAAATACGAAAAATGACAGCTTCTCTAAAGAAAACCTCATTTTTCTCTTGAAAAACAGCAATTGAAAAAATGCGATCGTGAACCGAAAATGACTACTGTTTGAACGTTAACTTTACAAATTGAAGTCAATAGTGCGAAAGTTACCCAAGATATCAATCTCGCCTTGTAAAAATATGTAGTTTCGAGATAATCGCGTTCAAACTCGCCGGATCGCGGTTCAAACCCAACGCACACTGTTCCACTAAAATAGGTGTAACTTCGGCAATTTTTAGAATTTCAGGCTCCGGTTGGTCTTAAGGAGCCAGTCCACTTTGGAGCCACGAAAAAAGGCTATTTTCGAGATTTTTTTTGGGGGATTCTATAAAAGATATGAATATAAAAGTTGTTGGGCTTGATAAATACAGTCTTGAAATACATTTTTTTTTAATTTAATTCATTTTTATTCTTTTTTAAGTACAAAAACTATAGTTTAACGTAACGCCTCGAAAATAGGTGGGCTAGGTAGCTCCATCACAACTCGGCAACGGCTTGTCTGAAACAAAAAAATCAAAGTCCATTAGATTCAGTATTTCACCAGCTACAAAATGACCCTCGGATATAAAGTTTTATCAAAAAATAAAAAAATGGCAGATGAAAAACAAAAAAAGGAAAAAAACGCGTTTTTTCCGCAGTTTTTCGCAAAAAAAAGAGTAATAATAAAAATTTTAAAACCATCGAGTGTCATCTTGTTGCGAATCATGTTTACAATATGTGGTTCAAATTTCAATAGAATCGGTTTATTAGTTTTAGAGATACGATGGAGCGAGATTTTGAAAACGTTGTTTCGAGAAAAACGCGTTTGAAGTTTATACTATAAAAAACTCTTGCCTAAACTCAATCGGCAATTCCTGCACCGTACAAAATCCCTTCGATTGCTCGTCATCGTCGCTTTCTTCAAGTCTTGCTTGCATTCGATTTTTTGAAATTTTCAAAGTGGACTGGCCCCTTAACATATTCTTGAGAAAGTTCACACTATAACAACATGCAAAATAAAACGATTTTTTTAAGTTTCCAGCGAGGGATACCCCCTTAAGTAATGAAAGTAATACTTACCCTCAAAACTCATCAAAAACTTTTGTTTTCGCCTTTAGAACACCTACCGTACACAGCCGTATCGTAGTTAAGTTGCACGATGTGTAAGACCACAAACCAGAACAAATTTCGTGTGACATCAAAGTCGATATTCAACCGAGTTAGTCGGTGCTAACAACTGTGATTTTTTTACTAAATTATACCGACTCAGGTTTTCATCAACAATTCATATTCTCGTCTTATTTTAAATATAAATCAGCCTTCGTCCATTCACTAATCGGTTAACCGATTGGAGAGTAATACAAGCCTCAATCTTCCAGTCGAAAGTACTTTTTTTTCTTGACCTTGAGATTGTTTAGTGTAAGGGAAAGCCGAACGAAAAAGTAAGCAGAATTTCATTACGTTCCTGCTGCAATATAACTTACTAAACGATTGCGAAAGTTCTCAAAAAAATTCTTACATCCACAAAAAAACCCAAAATATTTTGATTCACTTGTTCACCATGCTCATGAAATCTGAGAGTAATCCAACGTCCTATTCGCAAGCAAAACTCCTGTAAATTAGAAGTTTCGTAATTCTTCAACGGTTTAGTGGGTCGATGTCCAGCTTCGCACACATGCTCAATGCAAGCGAACTTATAATCCAATCATCGTCATCCGTTTCTGCAAGGCTCGCATACAACCGTAAATTAAATTACCTAGATTTGTTTCAATCAAACATCGATACGACCGAGTGGACAGCTTGTTTCGCGGACCAATATAATCCAATTATGACCGATTCGATCTATTCTATCAGCCAGAAAATCCGAAGTGCACTCCGCCACCATCCTCTTCCTACATGCACAAATGTACCCTACAAAAAGCCAAAATGCCCCTAATAAACGAGCAGAGTGAGTGGATAAATAGAAAAACTGGCTGTGTCCTTAGTGCCTCGGACATTGGCTTATGCAAAGTGGTTTTGGAGGGAACGCGAGAGGGATGGCTGTTACACTCTTCGGATGCTGGATATACGAGCAAAGGGAAAAGATACGCGACGGGGAGGACTCGGGAACGTCGGGGAGGGGTCGAAAGGGGTATATGGGGGAGAGGTGCGCAAAAACCAGAACTTGGCGTACTCACATACACTCACACTTCCGTCTACTGCCTATACATAAATATGTGTGTGTGTGTGTAACTATACAGGTACGCTTTACGTTCGTACATCAATCCTGACGGGATGATTTACGCGGCGGCCATCAATTCCAGAATAACTCGGTAATAACTCTGCTAAAATATTGCCTGCCGCCGCCGACGCGGCCGCGCAATTCCCCTTCGTCTCCCTCGTCCCCTGCCCCCGGCCACCCTCCTTGCGCCGTCTTTCGTGTACCCTATTTGCCCCCCTCCCCCCCCCGTCCCGTAACCACCCGCGCAACCCTTTCGACCTACCCCCCGACCTGCGCACCCCGCGCAATATCGAGGGAGCGAATAGAGGGCGCGCGGACCGCGCGGGCCTCCGCAATACGATCAGATTGAAACGCAGACCGCGCACATAAACACACATCTCGCATCAGCGTCGAGTGGGATGATGGAAAACGAAAAATGGTCGGAATCGCGGAAAAAGGGATGCCGGGTACGCGACTGGCCATCTCTGTAAGCTTGGCACCCGAGTGTCTTCGAGCTTGATTTGTTTTAAGGGGTTAGGCCACTCCAGAGGCCGAAAAAATTGGCTTTTTGGGGATTTTTTTTCTTCAGAAAAACTACAAAATTAATCTGAATTACAAAAAAGGGTGTTTATCATAAATATCAGTGATTGTATACAATAATTTTTTTGAATCGATTTATTTCAAAATGGCGGCTGTGCCGGGTTTATTTCAAAACCGCATTTTTTAAGTTGGCCGAAAACATAATTCGGACAATTTTCAACCGATTCACTTGAAATGTTGAATATATCTTGAAAAATACATTGTCTATGGAAGTACGTGGGGTTTTTATATTGCATAGTTCATTTGTTATTAGCAATTATCTGACGATTTTTTTGGAAAGTGAAAAATTTGCCTAACAAATCGTCAGATAATTGTTAATAACAAATTAACTATACAATGTAAAACAAATCCTATGTACTTCCATAGACAATGTATTTTTCACGATATATCCAACATTTCACATAAATAGGTTGAAAATTGTCTGAGTTATGTTTCCGGCCAACTTAAAAAATGCAGTTTTGAGGTAAACGCTGCACAGCGCTACTGACATTATTGACATTAATCGCTTAAAAAAAATTATTGTATACAGTCGCTGATATGTATGATAAGCACCCTTTTTTGTAATCTCGATTTATTTCGTAGTTTTTCTCGAAAAAAACCCCATAGGGGTGTCCCCCATAGGGGCCCATCCCAATAGAGGTGTCTTTCGTTTTTCGCCGATAACGTTATCGTTCTCATCTCCAATGTTTACTACACAAAAAATAAACATTGTTGCAATTTGAATTTTTTTTTATATCGTACTGTTAAAACGTTATCGACGAAAAACGAAAAACATCCCCATTTTTGAGGGTGCGTTTCACCCCTTAAAATTGTTTTTCCGCCAATAAAAAAAATACGTGTCTCTTAGTTTTTGATACTGTTCCACATAAAAAAGTTTCAACAAAATCGGAGGACACCAAAATGATGTTCCTTGTTAGGTCTGATACAAAGACGCATACACGGAAAGTGGGCGACGTGTATGCCCCCCGTGCTGGAGCAACCGATCCCGTTGATTTCGCACCAAAACGTTATAATTTTTGCACCTCCGAAAATAAGAGGTGACTGAGTATATATTCAGAATTTTAATTTTATCAGATATAATTGTTGTACCTTCGTTATCTACCTCCACAGGTCATTGTTCATATTGCACATACCGCGTTAGGTGTTGGAGCAAATTATATTTATTTAAAAAAACATTGGGCTAGGCAATGCCGGTCAAGGTAACCGGTATTAACCACAACTAAGAAATCAGGGAAAAAAGGCAAGAAGGAAAAGACCATCTAAATTCACCGATGATGTCAGAAGAGTGAAGAAAAGAATTTTCTAGGATACGAACAAAGATCAGAGGTCATCAGACTCCGATATCGATATGACGGACGTACGCGATGATGATGCCACTGATGCTGAAAATCTGGAGAACAGATGAGTGATATGTGATGATTATGGTTGGGACAATGAACTTTGGTACAGGTGCGTACCGTATGATCATTGGGTACACGCTGAGTGCTCGGGTTATGAGTCCCCCGAAGGCTACGTGTGTAATTTTTGCCTCTACAAAGCTTGAGCGGTATGGCCATGATGCAAAATACCGGCCGAAGTATTTTTTTTTACGTGTTGATTTTCCAAAATTTTAATTACTATTGATCTCATTGATTGTTAGAAAGTTAGAAGAATATATATTTTTTTTCTTAATAGTTTAATGGAAAACATTGTTTTTTTACTGAGTAATAGTATTTTTTGCTTAAGTGATCGGCAATACCCTTCCTTACCCTCATCCTACCTGACTTCCATTGCATCCACAGTCGTCTTAAGCTATTCCTTTCGCGGAGGGACGTAGGGGGAAGGTGTACGAATTGATCGCATGAAATAAGATGATCATTTTCAATAGCGACGAAACTATTAACGTTATCTAGTCGATTGTTTGGTAAAACATAGCACCCACCCCGCGTTAGTCGATTCATGATGGCGGTGTGAGCAAAGCAATTCTTTTGACGGGAAAGAATTAAAATCGCGAGCTGTTGATCTAAGGCATAGTTGACTTTAAGAGGATATACCAGTGTGACACTTTCAAAAAATCGATTTTTTTGGTTTTGCCCTTTTCGACAGTTTATATTTTCAAGAATATGAGATGAGATTTCTGTACTTTCAAGATTCTGATACTTTCGAGAATATGAAATGAGATTTTTCAAATTTGCTGACATTCGAACTCAAAGAACAATTATCCGATTGACTTGAAATTTGAACTGAGTACTCTTGAATATATTTACTCTACAATGACGCAGGATATTTTCAATTGGATGAAAGTTGACGATTTGGCATTGCAAAAAACGAACTTTTAATAGGCATGAAAACAGACGTTTTTTTTTCATAAGTACGCCATTTTGTTAGATTTTGATATTTTTCGAAAATCCTACGTCATTGTACAGGAACATACAATGAGAACAGTTTAACGACATTTTTTCCTTTTTCGGTTTTAGCTACTCAATCGGCCGGAATCATGTCAGCGGTGGAGGAGCTTTTTTTGGCGCCTCCGAAGGCAGCGCATAAGTCGCTTGAATCTCAATATTTCTCTAAGAAAAAAATATGTAATATAGGTCAAATATAGCCAAATATATTCTCAATTTTCCGAAACATTTAATTGAGTACTTTTCTTCCGAAAAATTCCCGAAAATCACCCAAATTTTCAGCGTTCACACTGGTATAACCCCTTAAGCTTAGGTAACTTTTATTGTGCACTGTCAGTTCCAATCCTTGTTGTGTTCGTGGCTTTATAATATGCTCAATTTGGGTTTTGGTTGGCGTGGTAACAGTGGAATAGTTATAGGTTATGTTACCGAGCAACGAATGAAAAAGTTGAGTTTGGGACAAGATGATTCCCTACTAGGTGTACAAGATGATCCTTAGGGATCATTTTCTACACAAATAACAACATATTTTTGTAAAGTTAATTGTCTACTTATGTTCAAATTGCAGTACTAATGTATAATTGATCTCACAAATAATAACTGATAGACCTAAGTGATTTAAGGGGACAGTCCACTTTGGAGCCACGTAAAAAAGGCTTTTTCGCGATTTATTTTTGAGGATTTTATAAAAGATATGGATATAAAAGTTGTTGGGCTTGATAAATAAAGTCTTGAAATACATTTTCAAAAAAATTAATTCATTTTTTTTTTCATTTTTAAGTACAAAAACTATAGTTTAACGTAACACGTCAAAAATATGTGAGCTAGGTAGCTCCATCACAACTCGGCAACGGCTTGTCTGAAAGAAAAAAAAATCAAAGTCCATTAGTTTCAGTATGACATCAGCTACAAAATGACACTCGGATATAAAGTTTTATCCAAAAAAAAAATGGCAGATGAAAAACGAAAAAAGCAAGAAAAACGCGTTTTTTCGCAATTTTTCGCAAAAGAAAGAGTAAAAATCAAAACTTGAGAACCATCGAGTGTCATCTTGTTGCGAATCATATGAATACTATGAAAAACTCTTAAACTCGATCGGCAATTCCTGCACCGTACAACATCCCTCCTGATTGCTCATCATCGTCGATTTCGTAAAGTCTTGCTTGCTTTCGATTTTTTGAATTTTTCAAAGTGGACTAGCCCCTTAAGATTGGCTGTAGAAAACTGATTCAGTTTAATTCTAGTTGGGTGAGATAAAACTTATAATGTAAAGGTAATTTAACTTGTAAGTTCAGTTTATGTTGTATAACTATGATTAATACATATGAAGGTGTTGTAAACTCGAGCAAATTTTTATTTACATTTACCTAATTTCCCCAAAATAAAAAAATCCCAAAATAGGGGCAAGGATTTCCGGGGGATCATCTTGAACACCGGGGTGTCCAAGATGATTCTTATGCAAGGTTTTAAGAAAAGGAAATCTTTTTATTGAAACCCTAATAAATTGAATATTTCGAATATGCCAATCGTAAGATAGATAAATATGCCAGTAGAAAACGTTTTTAGATCTTGATTATCTTGAATATCTTTGAAATTACGAGCATTCTCCCTCAGAGGGATCATCTCGTACACTTCTCCCCTATTTGGTGGGGACATAAGCAGGGTCCTTCTGAATCATTGGTAAAGTACAGTGGCGCTTAATTGAAAAAAAAAGTTACAATCAATTATTATACCCAACAATAAAATGAAATAAAAAAAATCGCATAAATTTTGTACATTGACACATTTTACACTTTCTCTGAAGAGTCGCGGCTATCAAAATTCTTCTGCTAGTCACATTTTTATAAGTTTTATCATTAATATGTTCTTCAAACATTCGGTGACCTCCTTTCTTTATTGTCATTGCGGAAACTTTCGAATTTTTGACACGTGTAGAGCAGTTCATATCAGCCATCTAGAGGTATTTAGTGTATAAATTATTTGATAGAAATGTGGCCAGCATATCATCTCCATAAAGTGCCGTATAAATTAGACGATTTTTAGAGTTGTCATTTTTGTTATAAGTCCGGTAACTTGGCTTGAAATTTTCCCAGTATACGTACTGGGATGTACTTTTAAGGGGTTAGGCCACAGTAACGGGTATAAAATCATGTGCGAATTTACCCTTTTTTTTCGTATGAAAAAGTGATTCGCTCATAAAATTCATTACACCCTTATTTAGTATGAATATCAAGCTGTTAGAATCTTTTTTTCGATGTACAAAATGGCCGACTACTCGAAACTTCTCGAAACAGCTTTTTTCCAATTGGCGTGACAAATAACTTCAACAATTTTCACTCGATTTTATTTCAAATATAAAAGTTATGTTCCTAATTACATTTTGCAGAGAAGTACATACGGAATTTCTGATTAATAAAAAACTTTTCATTTTATGAGCAGTTTATGGGTACTTATAACGACATTTTTCACTGAAAATTCATTTCTAAAGTTAAAATACCGACAACTTTTGAATAAAACAATATTTTTTAAATTCCTTACGTATTTCTCTAGGTACTCTAATGTAGATTGTCGAAAATTTGTGTTTTTTGTTCTAGGTAAAAAATTGTGGATGCAAAATGTCACGCCGCGGAGCGCCTAAAAAATAATAATAAATATATTAGTAATCGGCCATTTTGTACATAAAAAAAATTCTGACACCTTGATATTTATACTAAATAGATGTGTAATTAATTTTATGAGTAAGTCACTTTTTCATACGAAAAAAAAATTGTTAAATTCGCACACGATTTTATAACCGTTACCGTGGCCTAAGGCCTCAATAAATATTCGGGTTCGTGGAAGGAATACTTTCAAGTACAATATACCGCATTTGCCGAGGGTACGGGGAAACTGTGGTAAACCCGTACCTATATCAAAATTAATCACCGAAATACTACATTGTTACAGAAATTAAAGTACATATCACTTTCATACTCGCGAATGTGCCGAATCTTGACACTTCAAACGTGGCAATTCGAAGCGTCATCAATCTATCTATTTTTACGTAACCTGTTCAGTTCTTTCGTATTTTTTTTTCACTCGTTCAGAATACGAGTAAATATTTCATTATCGCGTAGCAATTACGAGACACACGAGTGCTGATACCGCAGTGTATTTTCGTAATAACCGACGATTGCAGTCTAATACACATTCCTCCATGGAATTCATCCAACGAGTTTCCCGCTCCGAGGACAAACAAACGACCGGATCTCCATGAATATATACCGAAGCGTTGTAAATTATCGATTTTACCGTATTAACAATTGCGAATGCGGAAGAATCCAGTTATTTCGAACAATAAAAAAAGAACTATAGATCAGTCTGTAGTCAGGTTTCGCGTGCTTGGATAAACTTTACAAAATCATTTTTCCCACTTCGATAAACTCTCTTTCTCTCTCGTTCTCTCGCGCGGGGGTGATTATCAGCTGTGCAAACGTTACTCCAACAAATGTGTAAAATCAATATTTGCTTCCGAGTCTTAAAAAACACTGTTAATGGATTCTTCGCGTACAACCACATTGATGTGGATGACGTCGCGACGAATCCTGCTGTCCTCGCCACACACCCACACACACACACACTTACACACCCACACACACTTACACACTTACACACACACACACACACACACACACACACACACACACACACACACACACACACACACACACACACAATTTTTATGCAGACCGAGTTCGATTATCAGAGCCATGCCAGGCTCTTATGAAAATCTTCGACGTGATAAACAAAAGAAACAACTTCTTTTTTTTCGGCTTTTAGCTTTTTATTTCCCAAGTCAAATAAGGAAGCGACAAAGTCTCGACACCGCTCTTCGATCGAATTGGTATTTTCGTCTCCCGACGAGTTCGAAATTCGATAATAAATAATATAATATCGCGGAATAACAATGACACAAGCGCAAGGCACACGTGAACAACACTGCAATAATAATATCCCGCGACACCAATAAAGAAACGAAACCGAAAAATGTGCAAACGCCGAGAGAATGTCGAACAGACTTTTGCTACAATATCGCAAAGCAAGTCGGCAATAAAATTCCACTTCTCACCTGCGAATTTCGCATGGCAGAAGCGTTTTAAAAAAATTGCCGTACAGACAGACGATAAATTAAAAAAAAAAATTAATGTTCAAATGTACGACGAAAAGAAAAATAATCGACGTTTCCTTCAATTTCGCAAGGCGCGGAAGGCCTTGACGGCAAACTGCGGACGGTAAAACAAAACTTTTTTAATTCCGCTCGGGCAAATGGCACTGGCGAATGGGTATTGCCTGCATGCGTGAGTATGCGAGCTTGTGTATAGAGAGAGGGAGAGAGGCAGAGAGAGGAGGAGTATTCGAACATCCGACGATTCTTGTTGTTCGAAGAGCAAGAGGCAAAGAGAGAAAGAGGTCAGTGACCTTTGCTGTGCAGGCAAGATGGAGCACTCTCTCTCTCTCTCTTCCTCTCTCCCCCCTCTCTCTCTTTTCC
>OZ023317.1:39432924-39505424 GCA_964007375.1 Ophion obscuratus
CCCCTGATCGTGTTGGGTTTGATGTACCAATTGACGAATAATCATTGATGGGCACCGTTTCGTTCATGACGATGATGATGTTGATGATAATGATGGTCGTGGTGATAATGATGTTGATGATGATGATGACGATGATGATTATGATGATGATGATGGCGATGATGATGATGATGATGATGATCATCGACGATGGTGAATGGTAGGACCTCTCTCTCTCTCTCTCTCTCTCTCTCTCTCTCTCTCTCTCTCTCTCCCTCTCCCTCTCTCATGTAAACGCAGCCTCTGGCCTCTCTTGCCCCTCTAAAGTCTCTATTGTCAGGTCGATATTGAAACGTGCGTGTTCGAGCACATGGACGCGATTCAAATTGTCCTTACCGTTGTGTTAAAGCTTTTCACTTGGTTTCGGTGTGTGCCCGTGGCCGTGTATACGTATACGAGTGCGGTTGTGGTGTTGGTCGAGGAGGCAGAAGGAGGGTAGAAATGAGAGTCGGGGGTTCGGGGGTGCAATAGAGCGAGAGGGTGGCCTGATCGAGAATACAAACGACTTTGCTGCTGGCAGAATGCGCCCAACCAGCGGAGCTTTTGTATACTAGAGTAAAAAACTACCCTCGTTCATCTCTCGCTCCTTCTCGCTCGCTCGCCCTCGCAATTTCGTTTTTGCGAAAAAAGAGCGATCGACGAAAAAAAGAAAAACAAAACAAAAAAAAATCGTCGGCAAAAAAACACAGCATACGAAAGAATAAAGAACGATAATTTAGATTGCCGAATGCCATTCAAAGTATAGCCTGGCATGCAAATTGAAATGAAAATTGTGAAGGCAAATACCGGGGAAAAGCTCGAGCTTTTCTACATGTCCAGGCGTACGTGGGTGTGCACGTTGTATTTTTTTTTGTTCCTGGTTTTTCACAGTTTTTCGATTAGCGATTCTTTTCGTGGACGTTCTTTTCACGAAAAATTAAATCGAAATTGCGAAATCACGAGCATACTTTTAAATACCGTTCTAAAGTGCAAATTAAATTTGTTATTTAAAAAAGTCAGAGCAGCCGGCTAACATGTTTCCACTCGAATCTGTAAAATAGCGATAATAATAATTATTATTATGCAATATATAAATAATAATTTATTAGTATTATGTGATTTTTCACGATTTCAATTATAATTATTCAGAGGATGTTTTCATTGGTTCTCTTCATTAGAACCAATAGTTTTGCCTTTTAGGGTAGTTCTGTAGGTACACGTCCCATGTAGGGTGATCGGTAGTGGCCAATGATTGGCCGATGCTCGACGCCAAGCTTGCCAACATTGACACTCGAGCTTGGCCCGGTCATCGACCGAGCCTTGGATGATAAGAGCGGCCCGATATTCGCAATCAATATTGGCCCTAGAATGGCTTATGAGAATCGGCCGAGCATCGCGTAGGAGTTCATTCGAGAATCGGCCAACAATAAGTCCCCTCAAGATTGCCATCATTGGCACTCGAGCTTGGCCCGATTATTGACCGAGTCTTGGCGGATAATTGTGACCCAGTATAGATTGCCAAAATTGATCCTGCACTACCAAAAAAAAAAATTAATTATTTTTGTATTGTAATTCGTCATTACCTGGTATTTCGAAATAATTAGTTCGAAGAAAATATTTCACCCATATGGGGCTCGAACCTTGAACTTCCCTACTCACAGCCAAACACGCTGCCCCTATGCTACCGAGTGCTTGTAACATTTGAATCGCAGATATGGCATAAGATACCAAATGGATTCTCATCATTATTTGTATCACATAAACTATATCAATTAGTTAATAACATTGTGATAATTAGAGAGTGTTATCGAATGACATGTTATAGAATTTTCAAACCTAACCTATATATATAATTCCTCTCTCTGCACCTTCTCTACCCCCACAACCCGTTAATATGTGTGTTCCAATAAAGACAGACCATTAGTTCATTAGTTCAAGTTTAATTTGAATAAATAAATATATTTAAAATGAATAATTCCAATAATGGAATGCAATAGGAAAAATTTGATTTCACGAAAAATCTATTTAGTTCAAATAAAAAATAAATAGACGCGGTTAGTTAATATTAATAGAATTTTTCTGTCAGTGTAGGATGGTTCATAAAAATCGGCAGAATATCGCGTATGAGCTCGTTCGAGAATTGGCCAACAATGAGTGCATTGATTTGGTAGTATATTTGTTAAGAATAATGTCCAATGGACTCGTAAAAAGTATTTATCTCGTCTCTCAATGACTTTAACGCGAAACAATGAATCGTCAATATACGAGTTGCGGTTCGATCATGCGTTACTCAGCCGAACATTGACCTCGTATCGGCAAAAACATGATTGGCGAGTCTATAGTTCGCCAAACATCGGCCTCGTATCGATAAGCCAATGATTAGAGAGCCTATATTTGGCCGAACATTGTCCTTGTATCGGCAAACCAATGATTGGCGAATCTATACTTCGCCAAACATCGGCCTCATATCGATAAACCAATAATGAACAAGTCTATACTTGGCCGAACATTGGCCTCGTATTGGCAAACCAATGATTGGCCAGTCTATACTTCGCCAAACATCGGCCTTGTATCGACAAGCCAATGATTAGCGAGTCTACGTTTAGCCGAACATTGGCCGCGTATCGGCATACCAATGATTGGCGAGTCTATACTTCGCCAAACATCGGCCTCGTATCGACAAGCCAATGATTAGCGAGTCTATATTTGGCCGAACATTGGCCTCGTATCAGCCAACCAATGTTGGCTAGTCAATACTCAGCCAAGCATTGGCGTACAATTGGTTAATCGATCATCGTCCCGCCAACATTGGTCCAAGTATTGGCCGTTACGGTTCGATTGGCGAAACCTACATGGGGTATGAGCCAAAAGTTTTGGTCGAAGTGTATAGTAACATCCAATGCCTATACGATGCTGTTCGTTGTAAATTTTGACAGAGCTTGTTACCCTCTATATGTCCCACGCATTCGCACCTTATGCATACATAGGTATCATACTCGTATAGAGAGCGGCGCTGTAATCGTGTCAACAGCGCGATTTACCTGCAGTCATAGCGTTGAGCTTCCTACGATTCGTCTTTCGCGAAATATTTTATATAAATAAAAAAGAGCGTGAAAATGTGAACCCAAATGCGATACAAAGGAAAGTTTACAAGAAAAAAGGCGTAGGCTAAAAGACTGAAAGCTGTGGCTGCCATGTGTCAAGCAAATGCGGCTAAACGCGATGAGAATAACCATAACCTCAACGATCAGCAACAAAAATTCGCTGTCGAAGGACGTCGGATCGTGGATTAACAACATCTTGCCGACAGTTTAAATTGTATTCGCTGTAACAAAGACAAGTACATGCATAAATACATGCATAAATTGAACAAATTAAATTTGTTTGGAGAATAAATTTATTTCACATTCGTCTCAGAATTACTAGAACTCGGGAAAAAAAAACACGCTTCGAGTTCCCAGGCCACGCGCCGATCAGCTGGCTGCAGCGTACACTGTTGCCATTCCGTTACAGATGGTTGGGCCCGAGTTGGGCCCAACCTATTTCTTAAGGTTGGGCCTATTTCCTAAGAGTTGGGCCCAACCTATTTCCTAAGGTTGGGCCCAACTTGGGCCCAACCTTTGGAAACTTAGGAAACTTAGGAAACTTTAAGTTTCCTAAGTTTAAACTTAAGGAACTTAAAATTCCTAAGTTTAAACGGAAGTTTAAACTTCCGTTATAAACTTAACGGAAGTTTATTCCGTTAAGTTGGAATAAACTTAACGGGCTTAAAGTTTATTCCAACTTCCAACCCGAGTCGGAATAAAATTCCAACTCGGGCTGGAATAAAATTGCCACTTTTCGTAAGTTGATATCTCCGAAACTAAACGGTCAAAGTTTGTCATTTTTTTTAAAATCAATCCCACAATAGTCCAGCGTACACGTGTGTTTTTATTTTCAAATCCTAAGATCCGTTTAGAACCTATATCGAGAAATGCGAACAAACTCCTATCGGTTTACGTGTTAGGTACAGGGATCGCGTAAAAAAATACCCATATTCAATTGCAATTACCTCATGAACTAAACGATGAATCGAATTGAATTTTTGCGCATCAGTCTATGAAGGTCATATGTACACCATACTTAGATTTCAGCCAATTCCTAAGATTTGACCAAAACTACAGAAATACCTTAAATCGATTGTAAACGATAGAAAATTTTTATATCATTTTTGACAATCGACCCTTACAAGCGAGACCAATTAATTTTATACGCGATTGGCTTGAGCTTTGGAGATAAAATAAAATAAAGAGCTGCTGGGATTTCGCGGCGTTCAAAGGCCCGTCGATACGATCAAGAGACACAATAATCTCGTTGTGCAACGGTGTAATTTTTATGCAACACGCCTGACGGACGATCCGATACCGTACCGAGAGACGATAATTCCACAAAAGAATTCGCGAGAGATTGAGCGACGAGAGTGATGAATGAGCGTTAATGCGTTTGCCTGAAGAGAAAACAGACGACACTCGATAGAGGAGGGCTCGAAGAGTGAGAGAGCAATAAAGAAAGAGTATTCAAAATAACGCGAAAGAGGATGAAAGACAGGAAAAAAAAGGAGCGAGGGCTTCTGCCGGGGCTCTGGGAAGGAAGATATTTCTCGCTCGGTTGTTAATTGCAGTCTATGCGGAGACTCGGCATAATTGTCAACTCCGTCGTTTGTCGTTGCACAGCACCCGGGCACTCGGGCAGTAATCGACATTAATTTCAATCTTGCTGACCTCGCGTCAGACTTTCATTATTGCTGTTCTTCTTGTTTCTTTGTTTTTTTTATGCTCCTTTTTACAAATTGAAACGAGACAGACGACTCTGCGTCAGCACGTGTACCGTCGCTCACGTTTCCCATGTAGATGCTATATTTAGTGCATCATTAGTAGATACACCCAGGTTGAACCAATTTGATCATTTTTAATGAATTTTTGAGCAGTTTTTTTCGGGTAAGGTTCCGACCCCCCCCCCCCCCACCGACCCCCCGATGGAGCTGAAATTTTGCACAGACCTCCCTTTTTATTTTAATACAAACCCTAATGAGATTTTTTGCGATGCGCAATAGTTTTTGGGTTTGGGTTTGTATGGGTTTGTTTTTTAGGACGAATCGGAGAACGCGATAACATGTATAGGTATGAACGGAGACGTAGCTGATGTAAATATAGTCGGCGCGTGTTAAAATAAATAACTTAAAAATTCAATATCCCTAAAAATATTGCAGATCGCCAAAAATCTCCTTCGAGGTTGTCTTAATTAAAATATTGAAAGGAAGTTTTGTGCTAAATTTCAGTTCAATCGCGGTGGGGGGGGGGGGGGGGGGGTGGTCGGAACCTTATCGTTTTTTCTTCATTTCGAAGAACGTTTTTTTCTAACCCTCGTCTGGGTATCCCTCACCACGTGTCTTAGTCGTTGGCTTGGATTAAAACTTGAATTGGTGACCGTCGAATGGCGTTGAAATGTTGTACGTACGGTTTTTGAACTTTCTGCGTTGCGCAAAAATTGATAATGATGTGTGCACCGTTGGAATGCAACGGAAATTAATATTTTCGGATTGTTCACATTTTTTGCCTGATTTTCAGCCTGTGAAATTCAGTAAAACGTTTTTACGTACTTCTATGACGAAATTACGAGCTCAATATGCAAAAAAGGCTTTAGATAATGATAAAAATTGAGAAATGAAACGAGAACAAAAAAATCGTTGCATTCCAACGATGCAAACGTCAACGTCATAAAAACTGACGGCTCGTTGCGAGCTTTTTTTCTCTCGATATATACATGCGATCTGATAGGGTTGAAGTTTGCATCGTTGGAATGCAACGAAAAATCTACTTGGTTGACAAAATTTTTTTACTTTCATTATTATCTAAACATATTTTTCCAGCTTTTGATTATAAATTTGCATTAAGCAATCTCAAAAATGTTTCAGTAGTTTTAGCTGTCAAAAGGTGCCAATTAAATACGGCCCTATGAAAAAAAAAAAAATTTCGTTGCACTCCAGCGTGGCTTTTGAAATATTTTTCATTCCTTTCCACGCCTTCTCATCGTGTTGAAGTTTGCACCGTTGGAATGCAGCGAAAATTCTACTAGATTTTTAAATTTCTTTATTTTCATTATTATCTAAACATTTTTTACTAACTTGATTATAAATTTTCTACAAGCATTCTCAAAAATGTTTCGGTAATTTTCATGACCTAAAAGTGCAACAAAAATGGCAATACGAAAATAATTAATTTTCATTGCACTCCAACGATGCATACTTCAATACCGTGGCTTTTGAAATATTGTTCATTCCTTCCCAAGCCTTTTCATGGTGTTGATGTTTGCATCGTTGGAATGCAACGGAAAATCTACTAGATTTTTAAATGTCTTTATTTTTATTATTATCTAAAATTCCCCTACATATTTTGGTTGTAAATTTTCAATAAGAATAATGCTCAAAAATGTTGCAGTGACTTTGGTAGTCTAAATGTGCCAAATAAAAACGGCAATATGAGAAAAAATAATTTTCGTTGAATTCCAACAACGCAAACTTCAATACCATACTTTTTGTACACTCGATAGACGAACGAATTTTATTATTCGTGCCGTTTCCGCTAAGGGGCCGCTCACGCGCACACGACGCTGTTCATTTGTTTGCAAAAAATATAAGCGACGAGAGGTGGGGGTGGATAAGGATATTGTGAAGAGCTGGAACGGGAATGAGTCGAGAACCGGAAAGACTCGAGAGCTCGGGATTTAACAGGTGCGCGAGTAGTAAATCGGAGCAACGATGAATCGCGTAATTGCCTATCTTACTTCAGTGGCAGAGTACACACGTTTTTTTTTTCGCCTTACATGAAAAGATCTAGAATACGAATAGTCGCGATTTATTCTCACCCACGTGCAGTGTTCGCTCAATTTACATGCGTAATAATATGCCATTTTTGAAATATATAGATAACGACATGGAAATTCGTCCGCAAAGTTAACGCTACTGACGTTTTTTTTCAATATATTAAAATATTTTTCTCGAATATACGATGGAACAAAAATTGCTGGAATGCTTCGTAAAATCTGAAAAATCCGGAGTTAAAAAACCGTAAATTCGAGGTATTCTTCGAGTTATTTTTCGAATTCCAAAGATCGCTGATGCGCGTTCCGCGAAATTCTGATTAGACTTGGCGTATAATTGATCAGGAATCTGTCTTCTTCCGCGATGGCTCTTCGCTCTGGAGTCGTTTTATTTTCGTTTCTTGCGATCCTTTTTAATTCGCTAATAATTTGGCGAACAACCGGGCTACTTTAGGTGTGTGTATAATATACGAGTGTGTGAGATCAACGCGACCGTTAGACGACCATACTGTTACGTCCCTTTCGCCGTTCAAGAATTTTTCCATTCGCCTCTTCTCTCTCTCTCTCTCTCTTTCTCTCTCTCTCTCTGTTTGTCTGTCCGTTTCTCTCTCTTAACGTCCGTTGAGAAGGTATCCCACATGGATCGATTCTCCGGAATTTACGAGAAAAAACAGAGAACTAAACTGACCGAGATAACGGTTTCTCGATGACTAAAAATAGTTTCTCGTTCTGTGCCTACCGCAAATTCGAGAATTGCAAAGAACTGGAACTACCAAACGAGGTAGCACTGTGTGAATTAATTTTATAAAATACTTCTGCGCGTACACTTTTTTTCAACAAATATTTCGGAAAGTCCACGAATGTCGTCAAGACTAAAGTCACTAGTCACTTGTGCTGACAATTGCACTTTTTTCCAATTAGTTTCGCATGTTCGGAAATAAAAAGAATTCGAGAAACAAAATAATGACGGTTCCCGTGCAGGAACTTGTTGGGAAGTCTCCGGATCCTACCACATTCCTATAGTGATTTAATAGGGACGGCGCACGTAGGGAGTCCACATTGGAATCCAAGTGGATTCCACGCTATTTCCCGATCGACGTCGTTTGAGAATTTTTTATTTGATATTCTCAACCGGAATTTTTTGGATCTCCCAAAAAAATATCCTTTCGTGATCCCGTGGACGAATTTTTTGGGGAGTCTCAAAATGCACCCTCGTCTCTATAGGGATTTACTAGGGACAGCGCACATAGGGAGTCCTCATTGGGATCCAATTGGATTCTGCACTGTTCCCCGATGAACGCCATTTGACAATTCTTACCACGTTCGAATCGAAAATGTGTGAAAAGTCACGAGAAAAAACTCGGTGTGTTAAAACACAACCTGCACGCTTCGTGAGCGTGACGTGTGTGGTTATGACTATGTAAAAGTGCAGTAAAACAAGAACGAACGATTATTACAGTGGATTTTTACTGATCTGATTCGAAACGATTTTTAGGGGGCTATACCAGTGTGAACGCTGAAAATTTGGATGATTTTCGGGAATTTTTTTGGACGAAAAGTACTCAATTAAATGTTTCGGAAAATTAAGAATATATTTGGCTATATTTGACCTATATTACATAATTTTTTCATAGAAAAATATTGAGATCCAAGCGACTTAGCGCTGCCTTCGGAGGCGCCAAAAAAAAGTTCCTCCACTACCGACATGATTCCGGCCGATTGAGTGGCTGAAACCGAAAAAGGAAAAAAATGTCGTTAAACTGGAAGGTATTTCCTATACAATGACGTAGGATTTTCGAAAAATATCAAAATCTAACAAAATGGAGTAGCTATGAAAAAAAGTCTCTTTTCTTGCCTATAAAATGGTAGTTTTTTTCAATGCCAAATCGTCCATTTCCATCCAATCAAAAATATCCTACGTCATTGTAGAGTAAATATATTCAAGAGTACTCAGTTAAAATGTCAAGCCAATGGGATAATTGCTCGTTGAGTTACAATGTCAGCAAATTTGACAAATCCCATTTCGAGAGAAACGCTTTTAAAGATTTAACTGTCGATTTTGGCACGATAAAATTATTAGAGATACAGCCTTGAAATTTTTACAGGATATTCTTGAAAGTGTGAACTGTCGAAAAAGGCCAAAAAAATCGATTTTTTTTAAGTTTCACACCGATATAGCCCCTTAAGATATAGGGGAGAGTGGGGTACAATGTATCACGGGGCACCGTGAGCTAGATGCGATTTCTCGGAGGTTTTTAGCTCGTAAATTCCGAAATTTTTTGTCTCATCAGGCCTAAAACAAAATCGATCGCAGCTCACAAAGAATTATTGAAAATTAAAAATTGATTTGAGGCTTGGAAAAAAAATATTTCGCTCGCTGGAAAAACCTAAAATATAACGTAACTTCCTGTAGCGGCTCGGGTTTTCGCTCCTAATCGATAGTTTTATTATTCATGATGACCTCAGTGTCTTGCGTGTTTCCATTCGTAGTTTAATTAATAGTTATTTTCATCAATAATCAAATATTTAACTAGTGGGGTACAACGCATCACCGCGATGTGGGGCACAATGCCCCTCCCAATGGAAAAACAAAAAAGTGAAGACGCTCTGAAGAAGTGCAATGTGTCACGGGTCGCTGTCAACGATGTGCGATTTGTAAAAATAAGACGTTCCTGTGATATTACTGATTTTATACTGATACTGATATACTGATTTTGTTTGGGTTCGTACTGTTATGTGTAAAAATCTGTTATCTACGTTAGAAAAATATACGAGTTTCGCCCCCTTATTTTCGTTTCGCAGTACTTAACACACTGTACCCCCCTATATGATACGTTGTACCCCACCAATGGGGTACAATGAGCCAAGCCGCAAATTTTGTTCGATCCCATTATTTTGGTATTTTTAATCTTTTTGCAAAAAATATGGGAGGTTCATTGTCCGCCCAAGGTCTACAAAATCGGTTATGACCTTCTTTTTCTAATCAGACTACCTTGATCAGAGTAAAAATTCGTTAGACAAAGAGTGACACACTGTACCCCACCTTCCCCTACTCGTCGAAGCGATTTATACGTTTTTAAGATCCACTCCTTTTGTGTATCTATATTTTTTGTTTGGGTTAAAATTCAACGTACATAATGCAATGGGATCCATCTACTATCGTATCGGATTCCGTTAGATAATGTGGGAATTCTTGAGCACTCATATTGGATTTGTACATTGGATTTCAATTGGGAATCCCGATTAGAATCCGATGTACGAGCGTGACGTTTTGGTATAGGGACAAGTATGAAAATCCAATTGGACACCGATGACAAATTCAGTTCGGGTTGCAAACAGAAACATTGCAAGAATGATCGAGTAACGATCTTATTTTAAAATTGTAATTTCGATGTTCCTTCATTAACACGGACGCCCCAAAGTCCCAAGTTATCCATTCGAGAGCTCTACTGCACACGGAATCCTCCGACAATTAATCAGATCAAGTTGACGAATAATTCAGAATACCTTTATACACATATTTAATTAAAATATATTTTTTTAAATCTCCAACGTAATGTTCGTAGTCTCTAAATGATTATTCGTTTCAAATTTAAGCGAGTTATGCATTTTTCAAGATTCCTTTGAAATCTCGTTACCTTATATCCCCGCGGTAGATAAATCGGTTTTACGAGATACAAAGAATAATAAGACTGGCGATGAAAGAGCCAAGAGGAATGTAGGGTGGGAAAGAGGTGGATGAAATACTCTGATATATAATTGAACTTTCGCACATGCTCGGAGCGCTTTCTTTTTGGGTCAAGGTCGCGTTCAAGCCGCGATTAAACCCTGACAGACGTTTACGGGAACGTCTGCGATCTCTGCTGAGAGACGTGCCGTATAATTGTCTCGATCCAAAAATGTTACGATCGTTTCATCCACGTAGTTCACATCAGCATTATGCAAGTAATCATAATCGCCCGTATTTGTTATCCATTTCGAAAAGCATAAAGCAGCCTCTGATACCCACCATTAGAGACGATTTGTTTACAATTTATACGCGTTTATTTAAAAAAAAACACAGTGAATGTCCAATGCGATCAATCATCCTTAATTATTCCCAAGATTTTCTTTCCATCCTTCACCACGATCGTAATTCACCTTCCGTATTTGATACTTTTACCTCATTATTTCCACGTCACCCCCCGTCGCAAAAGGCAAATGTAACAAGCTCGCTTTTTGATCTGTAATTATAATGACGTATAATTTTTTACCTATTAAGGTGGTTGAAAAAAAAAACTTGAGTTTTTGCATCGTCCTTTGCATGCTGAATTCCGCGTCCACTACTTGACGTCAGAAACCAATGTGGCTGTCTGTGCGCTAATTTACAATGTTATAGGTTTTCTCAAACAACGTAAACATCATTCTATTTCTGGCTGCTGAGTCACCACATACGTGCACGCGCAATCCTGCATAAAATGGAATGCTTTTTACCAGCGTCTTTCGCACATCATTATAGTCCGTTGCAGGGATTATTATACTCATTTTTTGCAGATTATTCTCGAGTGTGTTGAAGTTTGCATCGTTAAGATTCACCAAAGATGCCTTTTTAAACTTCTTCTTTGTCATTGTCCAAAGTCTTCTATTCCAGATCTAAGTTGGAGATCTCGAGTAGGAATATTTTCAAAATCATAATTTCAGTGAAATGATGATTCATGATGATTCATGGGGATGACATGGTGAAAATAATTCAGATTGAATCATTTTTACCATTGCACTTGTCTTTTATTTTTAATTTGCTGTCACATTTGTCATTTCTTTTTAATTTTCTGTCACTTTGGTCTTTTCTTTAAAATTTTCTGTCACATTTGCCTTTTCTTTCAAATGTTCTGTCACATTTGTCCTTTCTTTCAAATTTTCTGTCACATTTGTCCTTTCTTTTAAATTATCGGTCACATTTGTGTTGTTTTTTTTTTTTCAATTTGAAAAACAACAATCGTTTGGAGTACATTGACCAATCGGAACTTGGAGTAAAAGGGGAGTAAAATCTGTACGGAAATGGAAGAGAAAAAATTGGTATTATGAAGTGCGACGAGAGCTAACAAACGCGGTTTCACATCAGCACTGTAATTATTCAATAGCGCGGGGGTCTTTCGTCATGCCACGTAACGTAATGGAATAATGACGGGCACGTTTTTCCTCGAGATTGCGCAACGTCACGACCAAATGCAACTACACCCTTCCCCTTCATCCCCAACTTGTACTCGAAACTTCGCTATCTCTCTTTCCCTTCCTCCCTCTGTCTCCCCCTTGTATTGCGGAGATTCCAAACGAGACTTTTCGATGGATATTCAAAAACTTGGACGTACATCCGGTCTCGATAAAAGTGAAAGATGATGCGAAAATGTTTTTTTTACTCGGCCATCCGTTTCTTTTATCTATATAAGTGTCATGTTTTTTTTTCCTTCTCTTTTAGCCTGGTACGAATTCTTAATGTTTCACGAGCGTGCGACCAGTTTAATTTAAAATTAGCTTCGGAGATCTCGGTGAGAGCGCGCGGGGATTGACCCGGATTAGTCGCTTTGCACGAATATAGTTCGTCACGCGTCCTGTTGGCGTTCGGTCATTTTAAATCGCTCATACCCTACACGCGCTCACACACGCATATGCGTACATCTTTTTCAATTTATTTTTTATCTCTCGCTGTAAAGTGAAGCGTACTCGGAGTATACGGAGGCTATTCGATGCAGTGGCAATAGCATCGATGCTGGACGACATAAACTTTGGGAAAAATGTTCGAATAAATTTAAATATTGAAAAAAGGGTCTCTCAGGTTTCACGGGAGGCAAAATATCCTCGAATTTTATGATTTTCGCAAAATTGTTGCACACTTGATGATCGAAACCTCGGCAACGTACGGAACGAATCTATTTGTTTTCGTATGGAAAAACAGTCAAATATCTAGGGATGTATTTAACCCGGAACGAACATATAAAAACAGAAAGAAAAGAGCTTGTTCCAAAACTCAAAAAACTATATTGGCTGATTGGAAAAAAATCTCGATTATCCATGGAAAACAAAATACTCGTATACAAAGTGGTACTCAAACCAGTGTGGAGCTATGGTATCCAACTTTGGGGAACGGCCAGCCAATCCAATATCGACATACTTCAGAGATTCCAATCTAAAACTCTAATAACAATTGCTAATGCCCCTTGGTATGGTAAAAATAAAATGATACACAACGATCTTCGAGTGACATTTATAAAAAACGGACATGCAAGTATTTAGCAAACGGTACGTGGAGAGGCTCCAGAACCATCCCAACACACTAGCTCGTGGACTGCTAGATCGTTGTGGCGAAATAAAAATTCTCAAACACGTTAAGGGGTCAGGCCACTCTAGAGGCCGAAAAGTAGGCTTTTTGGGGATTTAAAAAAAAACCTACAAAATAAATCGAGATTACAAAAAAGGGTGTTTATAATACATATCAATGACTGTATACAATAATTTTTTTGAAGCGGTTAATTTAAAAATGGCGACTGTGCAGCGTTTAGCTCAAAACTGCATTTTTTAAGTTGGCCGGAAACATAACTCCGAAAATTTCCAGACGATTCACTTGAAATGTTGAATATATCTTGAAAAATACATTGTCTATGGAAGTACGTATGATTTTTTTTATATTGCATAATTCAGTAATTATTAACAATTATCTGACAATTTTTTAGGCATTTTTGTGGAAAGTGAAACTTGCCTAAAAAACTTCAGATAATTGTTAACAACAAATGAACTATGCAATATAAAAAAAATGCTACGTACTTCCATAGACAATGTATTTTTCAAGACATATTCAACATTGCAAATGAATGGGTTGAAAACTGTCTGAGTTATGTTTCCGGCCAATTTAAAAAATACAGTTTTAAGATAAGCGCTGCACAGCAGGCATTTTGAAATGAATCGCTTCAAAAAAAATATTGTATACAGTCACTGATATGTATGATAAACACCCTTTCTTGTAAACTCGATTTATTTTGTCGTTTTCCTGAAACAAAAAATCTCCAAACAGCCTATTTTTTCGGCCTCTAGAGTGGCCTAAGGCCTTAAGCCTCTCGACCTCACGAACTGTAAAAATCCGTCACAAACGCTAGGTAGAATGTCACTGGACACTCTACCTATAATGGGCAAAACAACCTGATAAGTAACAACCGAATTATTGAATGTCCACAGATTGTGGTTAAAATGACAGATTGTAGTTAAAAATAAACTCACTAAAAAAAATGCAGAGACGATTTTTTTATTGTCCTCTTTTCTCCGCTTTTATGTTATCTGAAATAATTCTCGATAGATTTATATTGCAGGTCTCTAATGGGGATCTCAAAAGTTTTCCATAGCTTCGTTTCGCCCAAGAAAGTTGGCAATTGGAAAAAAAACTCGGCCAAGCTCTATTAGGGTTCCGTACATATTACTAATTAGCGTTTTTTTTAACAGCTATTCAATTAGGTAATGCTTTTTTTCTATCTTAGTTCTTAGGTAGTATTAAACTGATTGTGAAACCATATAGGGTGATGATAGCTAAAGAAAGCTTTGTATACTCCTGCTGTAAGGTAATAAGGAAAATATATGAAATTATTGTTATTTAGATATTTACAATACTAAATTACTGATTTTTGGAGTCGGTACCAGCCAATTGTCAATAGTGACATATTTTTCGCAGAAAAAGAGGAGGCGAAGAAAAATAAACGAAATATACGATCTACTTTTTTTATTTGCAATTACGTTTCTTCCGTTAGTACATCTCTCGTTCTTGGCTGGCACCGACTCCAAAAATAAGTAATTTGGTGTATATATTTAAATAACAATAAATTTACTTACTTTCGTTACAAATTTATCGATTATGTATATAATAAAGTATTATATGTACTACATTATGAACCGGCATTTTCAGTATTTGTTGCTTAAATACAGTATATAATACCATACATGTACATTAGACTGATTAAAAAAAAAAAAAAATTTCTGGATTCTCGTGCTATTGTTGGGCACTGATAAAACAAAATTTCTCTAAAAAGATGGGCGCGGTCACTCAATTTTTAGAGGTGGTTATCTCGACTTTTTTGTATTTGAATTTTTTTTAACGAACGTATTGCATTTAAACATAGTCATGGCTTCGGATTACGGATAAAAATCGGAAAAGTTTTGAGTTTGTTCTTTTACAAACATAACAGAGAAAAACTAACCATACGTCGAAGTGCACACGAAACGATGAAAGAAATTTTCGAACAATGGAAATGTGCTGAAATTCCAACGCGTCGATTGAATAACGCAATCTTGAAATCAATAAAACTCCATCTAGTCTGGAAACAACTTTTAAAAAATCGAGTTAAAAAGAATTTGCCGTCACAAATATCGAAGGAGCGTAAATTTAAGAGAGATTTGGACAAACTGTTCAACGTTGCACATTTTCTTTCTGCCCAAAATGTTAACGAACTTGAGAATGGCTGGGAAGAAATGTAAATGAGTTTGAAGATAATATAAGCGTAGCATTTTGGAAATGTAAATATACGATTTATGAATAAAAGCTTATAATTTAATTTTTCGTAAAAAGTGCAAAATGTTAATGCGTATAAATAAATCTACATGAATAACGAGACTAGTATAGACGCCATTATTGATCTACCTGGATTTGAATTGTGAATATTGCACCCTTTTCAAATTGTTAGAGTTTATTTTTGTTACGAAAAAGCTGCTGGATGTGATTTTTATCCGTAATCCGAAGCCATGACTATGCTTAAATGCAATACGTTCGTTAAAAAAATTCAAATACAAAAAAGTCAAGATAGCCACCTCTAAAAATTGAGTGACCGCGCCCATCTTTTTAGAGAAATTTTGTTTTATCAGTGCCCAACAATAGCACGAGAATCCAGAAGGAAAATTTTGTTTTGAATCAGTCTAATGTACATAATATAGAGAAATGCCAAATTCCTAACTTGTTAGGTTTCGAGATAGACCCTGTAACGAAAATGGTCTAAAACTGACAACTTTGGCGGCCCGCCATTTCTTTATTTTTTAAGATAGAAAAGAAAAATTATATTTGTACTGTACTTAAGGTGGTATACAGCTTATACTTTCAAGAATATTATTATCATTTATATCATTTAGATCAATATCATTTTATCTTGCAAAAATCGATAGTTGAATCTTTAAACGCGTTTTTCTCGAAATGAGATTTTTCAAATTTGCTGACATTGTAACTCAAAGAGCAATTATCCGATTGACTGGAAATTTGAACTGAGTACTCTTGAATATATTTACTCTACACTGACGTAGGATATTTTTTATTGGATGAAAATTGGCGATTTGTCATTGAAAAAAACGACCATTTTATAGGCAAGAAAACAGACTTTTTTCATAACTACGCTATTTTGTTAGATTTTGATATTTTTCGAAAATCCTACGCCATTGTACAGTAAATACCTTCCAGTTTAACGGCAATTTTTCCTTTTTCGGTTTCAGCTACTCAATCGGCCGGAATCATGTCGGCAGTGGAGGAACTTTTTTTTGGCACCTCCGAAGGCAGCGCATAAGTCGCTTGGATCTCAATATTTTTCTATGAAAAAATTATGTAATATAGGTCAAATATAGCCAAATATATTCTCAATTTTCCGAAACATTTAATTGAGTAGTTTTCTTCCAAAAAATTCCCGAAAATCACGCAAATTTTCAGCGTTTCCTTAATGAGCTTTAAAAAATTACACGCCACATGCTAGGGTAAGAAAAAAAAGTCTGCTTCTTTTTCATGCATGCCCCCATGAAAAATAATTCAATTGAATTTTTAATTCAACATTCGGTTTTGGGTCAACGTTCTACACAGAATATCCACATTTCAGGTCTGTAACTCATTCCGTTTACAAGCTAGAAACCCGTGACACAAGAACGGACAGACCGCAGAGTGACATTGATAAGGTTCCGTTTTGCCCTTTAGGTACCGAGCGCTAAAAAATTATTTTCGCTGCCTTCCACCGATGCAAACTTCAATATCGTGCACAATCAACTTGCTTGCCACGTGCATTATTGTGAAAAAAGATGAAAAATCAGGATTTTATATAGCCTCCAATGTCGTTTGTCCAATTCGTTGTTACTTTTGATACGACGGGTCGTCGATTCTACAATTTTTCATTCTTTTTCGAACGCTCCGCGTACGATTAGTTTCGGGCCTCGGAGGAATGGAACGAGCACAGAATTGCCCCAGCTGTGGCTCTATTCTCGCTGACAGACGAGTTCTTTCAGCCTCGCCAGACAGAACACTCCGCGTATTATTCGATACCGTATCTATACGTTCCTCTTCATATTTCATCATTTCCTGAGGAATCTGCCCGCAACCGTCTCAGCATCTAATTCGATTCAAGACGGACACATGCATCTCCGTACGTATATAAAAAGATCGTCCTCTACGCCGATTGAAAATTCAACGTATCATTCCGATTCACACAAGGACGAATCCTCACCGTCAACTTCACTTTTCCCATCTTCATTTCACAACGTCAGGACGTCGTGAAATTGAAATGGAAAATACATTGTGAGGCTATACATGATCCGTATCTGCTCGTTACATCTCCCAGAATGTAGGACAGTTGCGTCAAGAAAAACGTTCGCCGCCAATGACAAAGCATCCAACAAAGAGTAAGCTCGAGCCCAAACGAGCTTCCGAAAGTACTCCCCATTTATGGACGCAACTGATAAACCTCGGAAGACGCCTTTTAAACTAATTCTAATAACCCTATCGAACTGTTGTATTCGCGTGCGTTATTTTGATGCCATTTTTTTTATCGTCCGAGTTTGCCTGAGCAATAAAAGGGAGAACGTGGCGATCGTTGATAATGCAAGCTCGCGTGTGCAAGCTGAGGCTCAAGACCCGAAAAATAAAAACAAACTCGCCCGAATCTGAAAAAAGCCGGCAGAAGTATCAGTACCTTTTATGCTTCTCCTGACATTTTAACTTTTTTAACTGTTCTGACGTGCTGTTAAAACTTTATCATATCCTGGATATATCTGTATATATAGAGGGCATATAAAGGGAAATTCTATATAAAAGGGGACGGAGGGAGAGATAGCTTTGCCTTTATCGGGATATTTGTTCCGGCTACGAATGGCTTTCGACTTTCGTCGTTTCGAGAGTCTCGTAAGAGAGAATCGTTGGTCTTGTAACGCCTTTAAACTACTGCCGCTATAGAGAGCGAGAGGGCAAGGGAGGGGGAGGGAAAGGATAAGGGAAGGAATCGATTGGCCATTGCCAGGGTAGGTATTAGCCAAGTTTCTTGCTCCAGCTCACATACACCCACACACGCACCTTCGTATGTACAATACGTCTTCACGGAGCTGTACACAACGCAGTGACGTATTTATCAATCTATACTCACATAGAGATTGGAAGATTATACAGGGTGTTAGGAAGGTCGATGCAAAGGGGATGCCTTAAGGGGGTGATAGGTCACCTCATTAGGAAGACATCTAACAAAGTCTAAGGATTGTGAATTATCGTAGATATGATTTTTTGAAAATTTCCTAAAATTAGGTTCTAACTCGTTTATCCCTTATGTTAATGCTATTTTTTTAAATACCATTAACCTAAGAAGTATTTTTATTTTTTGACAAGTTTTTATTCATTCTACACGACCCATTCGGTTCGTTTTGTTGACACCGATGATTGTATTGGTGTTTGTCGATTGAATACACATTAAGGTCTTAGGCCACAGTAACGGGTATAAAATCATGTGCGAATTTAACAAATTTTTTCGTATGAAAAAATGATTCACTCATAAAATTAATTACACATCTATTTAGTATGAAAATCGAGCTGTTGGATTTTTTTTTCGATGTACAAAACGACCGACTACTAATATTTTCTTTGGTTATCTTTTTTTTAGGCGCTCCGCGGCGTGACATTTAGCATCCACAATTTTTGGCCTAAAGGTCTGCATAGACTACGACACTTATTGCGACACAAATGTCTGACACTAATGTCCGTTCTGTTCACACATAAGACGGTTTCGGTGTCCCAGAAAGTGTCTGTACTGTGATGTCGCTACACAACTGTCTCAGATGTTCACACACAAAACTACTGACACGTCTGCGGTACCCGCTCGGACGCCGCGCCGTGGAGAAACGCCGTGCGACGGCAGCCGTAATTTTGTGCGCTGTTATTAAGGGGCTATACCAGTGTGACACTTTAAAAAGATCGATTTTTTTTGCCTTTTTCGACAGTTTATTTTTTCAAGAATATCATTATCATTTATATTATATTTGTCAATATCATTTTATCTTGCAAAAATCGATAGTTCAATCTCTAAACGCATTTTTCTCGAAATGAGATTTTTCAAATTTGCTGACATTGTAACTCAAAGAGATCCGATTGACTTGAAATTTGAACTGAGTAGTCTTGAATATATTTACTCTACAATGACGTAGGATATTTTTGATTGGATGAAAATTGACGATTTGGCATTGAAAAAACGACCATTTTATAGGCAAGAAAAGAGATATTTTGCATAACTACGCCATTTTGTTAGATTATGATATTTTTAAAAAATCCTACGTCATTGTACAGGAAATACCTTCTGGTTTAACGACATTTTTTCCTTTTTCGGTTTCAGCTACTCAATCAGCCGGAATCATGTCAGCAGTGGAGGAACTTTTTTTTGCGCCTGCGAAGACAGCGCTTAAGTCGCTTGGATGTCAATATTTTTCTATGAAAAAATTATGTAATATAGGTCAAATATATTTCTAATTTTCCAAAAGATTTAATTGAGTACTTTTCGTCCAAAAAAATCCTGAAACTCACCCAAATTTCCAGCGTTCACACTGGTATAGCCCTTTAAGCTGTGCTCTTAAATTATGAATTTTTCTGCCGACTTTAGCCGATATTGTGCCAAACTGTTCCGCCAAGCATTGAAGTGCTGCCTGTTTTTTTTACTTTATTTTTATAATCAGCACAACATATTTGCCAAAGTTCAGGCAGTCCTTCGACAAAAAATATCAAATTTTTAATGCTCTCCTTGCTCCACGTAATGGCCATTTTGATTTAACGCGGGTCGCGAGTCTCTGGATAATTTCGCGCCGGTTCGAAAACTTGAACACTGCGGCAGACACTCCGACACAACGTGTCCACACGGCGCTCGGCGCGACACCTAGCGAGATGTCGCAATAAATGTCGCGAGATCAGACAGTGGTGTTCACACACAGACACTCGATGTATACATTGAGTGTATACACCAAAGTGTCGTAGTGTAAACTTACCTTCAGAACAAAAAACAAAAATTCTCGTAAATCTACATTGGAATACCTAGAGAAGTACGTAGGGAATTTAAAAAATATAGTTTTATTCAAAAGTTGTAGGTATTTGAACTTAAGAAATGAATTTTCAGTGAATAAAGCTAAAAGATGCCACTACGCTGCCTGATATTTTTCGTTTTGCGCAAATGAAATGCTTTTCCAGAAAAAAATCGTGAAAAACGACTTTTTTGGCCTTGCAACTGCGTACAACGCCTTAAGGAGTGAGGTCTAGTTGGAACGTAAAAAAAAAGGCCTTTCTTCCGATTTTTTTCGGCCAAACGATAAAATAATTCACAACAAAAGTTCTTCCGTTTAAAAGATATATATTTAATGTAAACGTTATAATTTTTTTATAGAAATATGTTTCAAAATAAGCCGATACGTATCAATGGCCGAGGACGCTGCAAAAAAAAACAGGTTTTGCGGTGATCACTCTCACGCTGTGACGGATTATCTGAAAGCAACAAAACAGGGGGGAATCTTTAGTTAATAATATAATGCTCCGGTTGAACGAAGGGTTTTGAAAAATTTCCATTTTTCACAAAGTGGCGGACGTTGAAAGTCAAAAGTGTTGTTTTGACCAAAGTTTCACTTACAAAAATTGACTATAAAAAAAAAAATAATTGTCCAAAAAAAAATCCTTCGTTCATCCCGAGGAAAACTATAAGGTAAATCTGTTCTCGAGTTACATTGATCAAGACTTCGAAAACATGGTTTTGAGAAAAACGAGTTCAAAGTTTTGAGTACGATTTGCATGCAGCGTCCACGGCGTCTTTCATAGTTATGTATTTCGGCGAATAATGGTCTGATTTACATTCAATTAGTCGGAAAATACTCGTAAGATATTATACTTTTAGAAAATGAAAAAAAAATCGATTTTTTGAAAATTCTAACTAGACCTCCCTCCTTAAGCTAAGACGCAAATAAGTTTTGAGTTACCAATTATTGTCTGTTTGAACATTATGAACGAGTTATTATCTAATTTTGGGAAATTTTCCAAAAATCATACTTACCATGATAACTCGAAATCCTTAGACTAAGGTAACCTACGTTAGATACGTTCCTAACGAGATGACCTATCACCCCCTTAAGGCTTTGCATCGACCTTCCTAACACCCTGTATACATGTACATACAATTATCGGTCCATTTAGCTCATCGATTTAAAATCCAAGATTGGATTGGAGGCTCCGGCGATCCCTTTGCTAAAAGTAGAACTTTTTCGATCGCGCAACGCGATTGGCGAATGAAATAAATGGCCGTTTCAATTTCACGACGATTCCCCTTCAGTCTTTCAATGCTGCTGCACGCGTGTCCAAGTGAAATCTTCGAGATGGAAAAGATCTTTAACTCCAGCGAACGTGAACCTATCCGTCTATCCACTGCTGGTGAACAAAAGGGCGTATGATTTGCTCCGCGAAGGGCCTTCTATCGCGGGCTCTTGACGTTCGCAAACGCGGTCGATTCGGGAAATAAATTGACTCTCGGTGGGACTGATATCGTTCGATCGAGATCGATATCCCGGTTCGGAGTCTGTGAGCAATTTACCTCGATCTTGGCATTTTCACATACCTCTCTCGCGATTATTTCGCGAAACAGGGATGGATAACAGAAATGGGGGAAAACGAGTTTGATTGAAGATTCGCTAGATGCAGATTTGTTCGTTACAATCGTCGATGCAAAAAAAAATGATTGACGTGACCGGGAAAGATGCAATAAAACGCTAGTATGCAAAGAAGGACGTTTTTTTTCTTCTTCCCTTCCGTTCACCGCTACTATCATCTCGTGGTTAAGGCCTTAGGCCACAGTAACGGGTATAAAATCATGTGCGTATTTAACAACTTTTTTTTGTATGAAAATGTGATTTACTCACAAAATTAAGGGCGGGGTAAAGTATTTAAATTTTTTTTTCATTTTTTTAAAAAATTTTAAATGAATGCATAATATATCAAGAATATTGTGTTAAAATTTCAAGTCGATCGGAGTGAAATTGACGAAGTTATGAGTATTTGAGCGTCTATTGCTCCATGCCGTTCTCTTCTCTTCTGCGTTTTTCAAACCGTTTTTCTGAGACTTGTCATATTTGAAGTCCGTGTGCACGATAACTCAAAATCTACTGGACAAATCGCTTTGAAATTTTGCACAGTACTTCTTCACATAATTCACCAGGTATTGTCGAGAGCTTTTTTGTTTTTTTTTTAATAATTACTAATTTTTCAACAACAAATTAGCCGATTTTTTTTAGCGAAAATCGGGTTTTTGGCTCCCAAGTGCTACGAAAAATCGAAAAAAAAAAAATCCTCCCGTCATTACCTCGAGAAACATCTCCTTTAACAAATGCATTTTGATTTTTTTGTTTCAAATGATTCTGTTGCGAGTTATGGTGCACACCGCAAACCAACTTTTTTTCGAGGCGCCTCCGGGGTTTAATTTTCACTCGCTCAATTTTGAATATTTTGCAATGCAAATTTAGAAGAATGTTGTTCAAATGTTACTTTATTATATGTAAATTTTTCAATAAACGAACACTATTCGTTACGCCAAAAAAAAATCTTAAAAACATGCCTTTTTTCGCCGAATTAACTTTACCCCGCCGTTAATTACACATCTATTTAGTATGAATATCAAGCTGTTAGAAAATATATATATATATTTTTTTGTGTACAAAATGGCCGACTACTAGTATTTTCTTTTGTTATCTTTTTTACGCACTCCACGGCGTGACATTTAGCATCCACAATTTTTTACCTGGAACAAAAAACAAAAATTCTCGTCAATCTACATTAGAGTACCTAGAGAAGTACGTACGGAATTTAAAAAATATTGTTTTATTCAAAAATTGTAGGTATTTGAACTTAAGAAATGAATTTTCAATGAAAAATTTCGTTATAACTGCTCATAAACTGCTCATAAAATGAAAAGTTTTCGATTAATCAGAAATTCCTTACGTACTTCTCTGCGAAATGCAATTAGGAACATAACTTTTAAATTTGAAGTAAATCGAGTGAAAATTGTTGAAGTTATTTGTCACGCCAATTGGAAAAAAGCTGTTTCGAGAAGTTTCGAGTAGCCGGCCATTTTGTACATCGAAAAAGAATATACATAATTTCTAACAGCTTGATATTCATACTGAATAGATGTGTAATTAATTTTATGAGTGAATCATTTTTTCATGTGAAAAAAAAAATGGTTAAATTCGCACATGATTTTACACCCGTTACTGTGGCCGAAGGCCTTAATGCAATTGAGATAACGAAATAAAAGTCGTGGCAACCGTTGAGCTCTTCGTAACGTCTCTCGAATTCAGCCTCAAATCTCGTTGTGCTGACGAGATGATCGATCGGGATCCAGGTTGACCGTGAGATTTTTCATTTCTCGCTCTCGATGGAACCGTTCACTCCGAGTTAGCAATTCAATGTGGAATTATCGACCTTTGAGTGACGTGAATTGAGAATCGCTGCCTCGGCTCACACGACGAATATAGTCGCGATCTTTGGTCCATGGAATGATCACCGCGAAAATTGCGACTTAGAGCCATAGCCTTGGGCCATAATTTATAGTGCAGCTTCTCTCGTTACTTCGCATCGCCATTGCCTGTCTTCCGTTCTTTGCCACATATTATGTTGTGTGGCACGTAATACATACAAAAATGTCCCGCGATCTTTCCTCGAGATAGAATCGCGCGCGCACACACTCGCGAAAAATTCATATGAAACTCCGCGTACGTAGATCCTAATTATTAACGATCCGTGCTTATCCGACGTGTTGATCTTCGGACGTAATTTCGGTGCTCCCAATAACGAGCATCTTTTTGTATTTACATAGAAAAAGAAAGAGTAACGTGCTTTATAAGAGGTATTATTAGTTGACGAAAGAGAAAGACCGGAGGCTCGGTATTTATTCCAAGAACAATGGGCAGATGGAGAGTGAGAGGGAGAGACAAGACAGCTTAATTAATCCTCGAGCGCCTTAAGGATGTACTAACGGTATTTTCATGAACAAGTAAAAAAAAAACGTTGGTTCATACAAACACGTCAAGAGCAAACTACATCAATCATCCTCTTCCGGTATAACGAACGCTCCGTTGAAATGCAAATAGCAAGGTAATTATTAATCCGAATGATTCATTAGTCTCTAGCAATTTTCGAAAAGTACTTTACAATTATTTTTCCTTTGCGGAACTTTCATTTTTCAATGCTTCTCGTATAAACGGGTTACGCCTACTTGTAACAGTCGAAAACAGCTTATTTTTGGGATTTTTTAAAGAAAATCACGATGACATATTTCGACAAAAATTAGGTATTCGAAAAAGTATCATCTGAAGAACACTCTGTCATTTTGTTGTGTAAAATGTAATTTTTTTGTGCCTCAAAATGACCTGACATTTTAATTTATTAATAAAGCGTATTATTTATTTGAAAAGTACAAATTTGTTTATTTCAATATAAGATAAAAACATGAAGGTTATGTGTGGAACACAATATCGGATAAATGGTGGCAACATCTTTGTTTGCAAACGTACACTCTTTTGACAACATTTTCGATAACATTTTGGCATAATTGCGGACTAGATTCATTAATGGTGCGTTCAATTGCATCCTTGAGCTCCGGAATGGTCTATGGATCATTGGCATACACTTTTTCTTTCAGAAAACCCCAAAGAAAGAAGTCCAATGGCGTCAAATCTATGAAGCATCATCTGCAATCCATGAAACATCATCTGCAATAACTATGCAGTAACAATGCAGCAAATAACAATTTCTATGCGTTGCTCGATCGTGTAATTCTCCATAACTAAACTTCAATACTTCACGATGCCAGTTGTCAAAGATTAGTACTCTACGTTCGCCACAAAAAAATGGCGCACAATTCAAAGTGTCAAGTCATTTTGAGATTTACAGCCGATGTCCGGGAAGAACCTCTCGAAAGCGTCTTCTGCGGTGAGCCATGCCCTTCTGAACCAGGTTACGTGATATCAAAAAATCAAGCAGATTTTGTTAGTATAATAGTGTAACTATTGGGAGTACAAATAAGTGTCCGCCGATTTTATCAAAAATTGGACTTTTATCGTCAAACAACGGTACTTTATGTTTTATTCAAAATATTGTCCATCGCTAGCCACTACTTTTTCTCATCTTTCTGGCAGCGTATGAATACCGCGTCGGAAGAACGCTTCATCTTTTGAGGCTATCCACAAATCGACCCAATTTTTGGTATCTTCATATGGCGTGAAGTGCTGCTCAAACAAGCTGTGCGTCATCGATCGATATAAATGATAGTCAGAGGCAGCAATGTCTGGTAAATACGGCGGGTGGGGTAAAACTTCCCAATTGAGTGTTTCCAAGTAGGTTTTGACCTATGCCTGGCAAGCAGCATTTCACATGTACAAAATCGGCGGTCAACGTTTCTCGGCTTCAGTTCATATGGAAGCCAATTTCCTTGCTTTTGAATCATTCCCAACGATTTTAAACGATGTGAAATTGCTTGTTGAGTCACTCTTAAGGCCTTACCTCCAATTGTAGCGCAAAAAAGGCCTTTTTCATGATTTTTTAAAAAGAAAACTACAAAACTTTTTTAATCGATCAATATACCATCTTAAAGAACACATCTTGAAGAACTTTCAGTATTTTTTTTATTGAAAAATATTACATTGTTTAGTGGCAAAGTGGCCGTCAATGAAATAATGTTTTTATATACACGGTTTGCGGTGACCAACATTGCGGCGAAGTGGATCATCTGAAAAATGCGGATGGATTTAGTCAAATATAAGTATAAACTAGTCTTTAATCGAAGGATTTTAAAAAATATTCATTTTTCACAAAATGGCGGACAGTCAAAGTTAATGGTTCGATTTTAACGAAAAAAACGGCCGTTTTTTGGCTATAAAACGGCCATTTTTTTCGAAAAAAAAACATTGAATGATTAAAGACTACATTTTTATGTATTAAATAAGCCTGCAAAATTTCAAGAAGATCGGTTCATTAGTGTTCGAGTCATCTTGGTCACCGACTTCAGAAATGCCATTTTGAGAAAAACGCGTTTAAAGTTTCAATTTCAGCTTACACGAAGAACGGATTCTTCTCTTTCAACGCTCATATCTCAGTCAATTTTGTTCGGATCGACTTGAAATTTTCAGGACATATTCTCAGATACTTATACTTCAAAAAAATGTAATAAAACAAATCGATTTTTTCAAAATCGCAAGTGGGGATAACCCCTTAATGTAAGTGCAAGTTCTTTTTGCGTTTGGCACGAATCTCCCTCCAATAATGCTTGCAATTCCGCGTCTTCGTACACTTTCGGCCTTCCGCTACGTTCTTTGTCTTTGACGTCAAACTCACCGTTCTTAAACTTTTGAAACCACTCACGACAACTTCTCTCACTTGAAGCAACCTCACCAGATGCTTCTACAAGCAATCGATGCGCCTCAACTGCAGATTTCTTCAAATTAAAAAAGTAAATCAAAAGTTCCCACAAATGACGCTTATTCGGCTCAAAACTCGACATTTTCGCACGAAAAAATGATGTGATGCTGACACAAAATCGCTAGTATTTCAAGGTTATGGTCTTGCCAGATGTCCAACCTTACGATATGACGTTTTACATCTGACAATTTCAACCATAACCTCCTGGTTGGGCCATCTTTTGTCAAATGGCGCAGACTTATTTATACTCCCAATAAATTAGTTACATTAGTGTTTTTATTAATCAAAGGAATCTCCAAAATATCAAATTTTAAAAAAGTTTACCATTTTTTAAATGAGTCTTGATTCTCGCGAAAAAAATTGGCATTTTTCGTTCATCAAATCGGAAGTATACATCGGGAAAAAACCTTCGATCACGTACCATATTTTTACATCTAGAAAAAATCGTAAAAATGTCAGAATGATCGATGCAGTAATTTTTTTTTTTTATATTTTGCTCACCGATCTTGAAAACGGAAATACGAGAAAAAAGCGTTTGAAGTTTCCAATGACGCTCCGAGCTATCCGACGGGCGTCAACATAACAAGCTATAAATCTGTCAGTTTCGATCCGAACACCTTGACGTTTTCAGGGAACATTGATGCGATGATGTATTATCAAAATAAATTGATACAATGTTTAAGGTCCGTGATGTTCAATATCAATTTTATATGTTACCCTAGTTTCCAACTCTGTTACGTTTGTACAACTGGATGAAAAGGAGGGCTGTCAAAATTCGAGAGACCAAACATGGAACACTAAATTACAACTACCACTGTCAAAATATATTGGTTTTGATAAAAGTAATTTTTGACTTTTACAACAAGCATAACCCCTTAATGTCCATGCTGACTTTTAATGATATTGTTTTGAAGAATTTAATTACCTCCGAATCAAATTCCAAAATGATGATCTTCGATTCGGAATATACGAAACATGGTGTAGGAACGATATTGAGCGAAGTAACGGGCCACTTTTTTTCAACTCGAGACTCTCGAAGACTATTGTACAAAAGATAAATGCTTGAACAATGTGAAAAAGCAACTGCGGTATCTATTGAACAGCATTGTTGGTCGGAGCTCGTTTGTTTTGTTGTGCGGCCATGCTAACAAACCGATTCGCCGTTGACGTTAACGATTTTCAACGTGTAATTCGTCGCTGTTACTCGGGGGTGTTTAACGAACTCGAATTAGAATAAATGAGAGGTCGTTGTCGTCATTGAGTTTGCTATCTCGGTCTCGCTCTTCCGCGCCGATACTTCTCTCGTCTCTCCCTCTCTCTTTTTCACTGGAGCATCGTCACGTCGACACCAGCACGACACGAGTACGAGTTTTGATCGTCGTTGACGTCGTTTCTTTACGTAACGCGTTTTCAGTTAACGTGCTACATCTACCTAGGTGGGTAAAAAAATGCATTTTTCAATATATTTTTATTCCATAGTATGACCTTTTAGCTACATTCCCTAAAAATTTCATTGAAATATTCCTCAAATTAAATTAGCTGCAGCTTCTAACAGTCGGCCAGGCGAGCGGTGGCAGCACCACACTTCAACCTTCAAAGTACCATCGCAGTGTAACGAGTCGAAAAATAGCTGATTTTCACGATCTGTTTTTTCGATGGTTAAAATACGCTAATTAGTCTGATTTTTTAATGCCAAATCAAAGCACTCATGAAGAACAGAAAATATATTCTTATACGTTTATTTTTATTTTCTTTACAATTTTTTTAATAGTTGTAAATATCTTCGAAAAAAAGGAATCCTCACGGAAAATCTTTGTAAAAAGATTATTAATCAGTATGAAAGCCGCTATCTTTCGTTGGAGGTTTTTTCAAAAAAAAAAATTGACGAAATGGTTGCGGTTTGAAAAAAATGTATCAAATTTTGTTTATTTTTGCGACATTTTCCATTAAAAAAAAATATGAAGTTAAAAAAAGCTTCCATAGCAAGATAAAGAATGGCGTGAATAATGTTGTGTCAAAATTTGAGACGGATAGCTCGAAAACTCTTGTTTTGGGAGTGTACACCGTTTTGAAAAACATTTCGAGAAAAACGCGTCCGTCCGCGCCAGGTCTCACGCAGCTGGTCGAATCCCTTTTTCCGGGCAAGGCTGTAGCAATCTGAATAATTCGCATTTCGCCCCAAAAATTGAACAGCATGTTTATAACCGTCTATACTATCGTATAATGCCAAAAATCGATGTTTTCAAAATTTTACACTGTGATGATCCCTTAAACGCGTTTTTCTCGAAACACTGTTTTCAAAATCGGTGGACACGATATCTCGAGAACCACTTGATGAATTGTTTCCAAATTTACAGGAGATACGATGAGAAACATTTAAAAGTCATTGACGATCTCACTTTTTCAATATCGATCTTCGTTTTTTAATACTTACGTAAAAATGCCAACTTTTTTCATAGATTTGGTATGCTCGAGTTTCAATACGTCGCCACGTTGTTAAAAAAATCGATTTAAATAAACGACGATCGTCAACGACTCTTATTTATTGTTAACTTGGATAACCCACCTGGTTTTTATATTTCGGATGAACCGCTTAAGCTGAAGGGTGTCCACCGCCAAACGTCGCGAAAAAGAATGTCATCATCTGCCGACGGCCATGTTTTATTGTCTTTACCTTTTTTTTTGTGATTTTTTAAAAGACCCTCAATATATGTACCTTGTGTTGAAAAAATGCCCTTTTTTTCACCAACCGTTTCCCGCGAAAAAAAAATTGAAATTCGGTAGTTTATTTCGCGCCTCTGGGTAGATGTTGCCCCCTGACTTTGAAAAAACAATAATCAAGAGTAGAAGTCTACCCGAGTCAAAGGTTCTCTTTGAGGGATACACGAGAATTCCTAAGCTCGAGTTTTTTGAGTATCAATGATCAATCGGTGTATATTACTGATTTCCGTCCGATCTCTTCGTTCGTATGCCCTTGCGGGCTCTTACGACGTCTTCCCTTTCGAGTGCTACCAGCGCAAGACGGCCTATCATCGTCCAGCTTCACTCGTTAAATTGCTCCTTCCTTTGAGCGCAAATTATAATTACCCTTCACTCGTCCTGTCCGACTATCTTTGCCGGAAAAAAAAAGGAACGCACGGACCTCCCGACACGGTCCGTGTCTCTATTTTGCCATGCAAAATTTAAAGAACGATGCCGGACCGAGATGAAAATGTGAAATATGCTGATGAACGTACGTATAGTCGTGTGCGTGTGGATGTGTGTACTTTAGTGGACGAGCTTCGTTCTAAAACGATCTCTAATGCAATATAATTTGCATATTGCGAAAAAATGCATTGGGTAAAAAGGCGCAGAGGTGGTAGAGCAGGAGGAGGAAGTGGTCGCGGGTGTAGCGAAAGAACGGCCTTTGAACGACTTCGGGACAAAATGAGCATTTACGTGAGTAGAGAGGTGGTCAAGTGGAAGGGCGGACAGGAGAAACGTATTAAAAGATCGTAATAACGAAAAATAAGGAACGTAATGAGGGAGGCGAGCCATTGTTTTTTTCGTTCTCTTTCTGTCTTCTCTCTCTCTCTCTCTCTCTCTCTCTCTCTCTCTCTCTCTCTCTCTCTCTCTCTCTCTCTCTCTCTCTCTCTCTCTCTCTCTCTCTCTCTCTCCCTCTCTCTCTTACCTTTCTTCTCCCCATATCACTATGGATAATGACGTAAGTATAAGGTCCGACCGATCGCCTGCTGAGTATACACCATGTGCGTGTGCTATACATAGCAACTATGTGTGTGTGGGTGTGTGCGCGCGTGTGTGCGTGTGTGCGTGTGCGTGTGCGTGTGCGTGTGCGTGTGTGTGTGTGTGTGTGTGTGTGTGTGTGTGTGTGTGTGTGTGTGTGTGTGTGTGTGTGTGTGTGTGTGTGTGTGTGTGTGTGTGTGTGTGTGTGTGTGTGTGTCACATATATTCTCAAACCCTCTATATATGTATATGTATATATTTGTATTTTCCCTCCTTCATCTCAAATGCTTGAAGGACTATCATTATACGTATCCGACCCTATCTCTGGTCTTCTTCTCCCTCTCTGTCTCTCTTGACTGGTCTTTTATTTTTTCGTCCTGCTTGAAATTCTCAGTTCAAAGTTACCCGGGCCCTTACGAATGTATGCGTATCACACATGCTCGCAAAAAATAATTCCGCGACCTTTGGTCAGCGCCTCTTCGATCTTCGGTAACGTTTTGTAGTGGTTCATTTTTGCGGTTATCAGGGAGGAGCGATGAAAGTTTGAGGTTATTATGATTTGAACATCCGCAGCCCTATTTGGTTATCTTGGAAGTCAAGGGGAAAGTCACCAAATAAATAATGGTAGCTACCGGTATTTCAATGGAAGTGTTTGATCGAAATGGAGCAGCCCGTGCAGAAATTGTCGAAGGGACCCAATTGGATTCCCATTCTTGTCCTCATTTCCTGATAGGGGTACAATGGGTAATCGCATTGAATACCTGTACTCAAACGTCACGCTCGCACATTAGATTCTAATCGGGATTCCCTGTTGGAATCCAAAGCAGGAATCTAATTTGAATTCTCAAGGATTTCCAGATTATTGAACGGAATAAGATACAATTCTTGATGGATCCCATCGCAGAATGTACATTGAATTTTGTAAACTCAATATCTTAAAAATCTGAAGGATTTCTAAATTAAATTTCTTCCTTAATTTGGAAATCTTAATCCTTAACTTGGATTAAATCCTTAATTTGGAAATCTTAAATCCTTAAAACCTTAAAATCTTAAATCCTTAAAACCCTAAAATCTTAAATCCTTAAAACCTTAAGTCCATAATTTGGACATCTTAATTTCCAAATAAAGGATTTCCAAATTTCCAGAATCCGATACAATTCTTGATAGGTCCCATCGCATTCTGTACGTTGAATTTTCTAAACCAATTACCTTGGAAAAGTAGAGTCCGCTTAAGGTGGGATATACATTTACAACGACCACAAAATCGATTTCTTTTTTTTCTTCTTTGAACGATGAATATAGAATATTTTCCCAAAGTTTCGAAGTACAGTTTCATTAATCATATTTTTTCAAAGTTTCAAAGTCTAGTCCGCTTGAGGCGGGGTATACATTTACAACGATCACAAAATCGATTTCTTTTTCTTTTCTTTCAACGATGTATATAGAATATTTTCCCAAAGTTTCACAGCGAAATTCGAAAAAACTTCAAACTTTACAGGCAGGATTACTGAAAAACTATTAAGCCGATTGAGATGAAACTTGGTAAAAATATTGATAATATTACTACCTCGTACTTGACGAGAATTGTTTCTGAAAAATTAGACTAAAAACTACTTTTGTAATCCAAATTTTAAAAACGATTCGCGTGAAATGTTTATTTTTTTGTGAATGCGCGTCGTTGTCGTTCATTTGCATTTGCTTCGTTTTAATTACTGTCAAATAGGAACGATACATGTTCTAACTGAAAAAAAATATTGATTTTTATTGCAAATCAAAGTCTACGGTAAGCTAGACTACACGGGAATTCGCAACTCCCGCGGCAACCTTGCTGTAACACTCTGACACAGCTCCGCTATTTTAATGATAAACGAACTTTTTGACATTATTTTGTATACTTAAATATACTGTTAAAGTGTACCCACAGTTTGATAAATGTAGAACAATTATTTCTCAGTGTTAAAAAACTCTCAAAATTGCTCTATTTTTTCCTGTTCAAATGTATATCCCTCCTTAAAAGAGTAGATCTTAAAAATCGATTTGAATCGTATCACTGGAAATCCACTGCAATTATCGTATGTTATTTATTTTACTGCACTTCGATATATAATTACCACACACGTACCAACCCGCTCACGAAGCGTGCCGGTTACGTTTCAACGCGCCAATTTTCTTCCTGAACTTTTACCATATGTTTAATTCGAACGTGGTAAGAATTCTCAAACAGCGTTCATTGGGGAACAGTGCAGAATCCAATTGGACCCCAATGAGGATTCCCCGTGTGCGATGCCCCTAACAAATCCCTATAGAGATGTGGGTGCATCTTGGGACTCCCCAACAAGTTTGTGCAAAATGACGTATACAGGGTGTCCCAGAACTGAATGCGTTCCCTGAAATGGAGGGTTCGTGATGATGTTCCGAGTCGATTGATATAAGCATGTATGGGTCTCAGATCAACCGCTGAATTATTATGAATTTTTAAAGGCGGGCGCACCTGATTGGCTTGCCTTAAAAAATTAATAATAATTCAAGGGTTGATCTGAGACCTACACATGCTTATATCAATCGATTCAGAATTTCACCCCTAACCCCCCATTTCAGGAAACGTATTCAGTTCTGGGATACCCTGTATATACGATGGCCCAAACAAATTCGTTTTGAGATATAGGTGCATCTTGGGACCCGCCCAACGAATTTGTGCACGTGATCACGGAAGGATATTTTTATTGGGAGATCCACCAAAAACCGGTTTCGAATTTAAAATGAAAAATCCTCAAACGATTTCAGTCGGGAAATAGCGCGGAATCCACTTGGGTTCCAATGTGGACTCCGTATCGGCGGCGTCCCTATCGAATCCCTATAGGTATGTGGTAGGATCCGGGGACTACCCAACAAATTTCTGTGCGGGAGGTAGAAGCAGAGTAAAGCAAGCTGACGATATGGGGCTATTAGAGCTCCATAAAAAGTTGAAAATTAAATAGATTTGAAAAAATTAAATGAAAAAAAAAAAACATGAAACGCACGTGAAAATGGTGGTCTTCGTATTGACAAAGTTTCAAGTACTTAGTAGCTTAAAGGGACTTCTCACTTTAGACACTATGCAAAGGCTATTTTCATGAATTTTTTGATAGATTTATATTATAAATATTGATATAAAAGTTGTTACACTTAATAAATACACTTTCGAAATACAATAAAATTTATTTATTTATTTAATTCAAAATTTATAGAAAAAAATGGTAGTTAAAAAAAGTCCTAAAAAAATTGTAGGTCTGCGTTGTTGATTACATCTCGGAGATGGATCATTCGAAACAAAACAATCAAACGGTTTTAGATTCAGTATGTTAATGGCTATAGCGCGTATCATACGATTTTTTATATATGCAAAAATAACAATATGGCGGACGTTTTCGAAAAAAAACGTGTTTTTTTCACCGTATATGGCAAAAAAATTGTAAATATCAAAAAAAATTCAAAATCCTTGATATGCGCTATAGCTATAGTTGTAAAGAATATGTGGTTAAAATTTCATAAGGATCGGTTCAGTAGTTTCGAACATGTTATCGACAAGCCATCGAAAAACGTTGTTTCGAGAAAAACGCATTTAAAGTTTTCTTCGGTGAATTTAAAAACATTTTGAAAATGTAACATTTTGTAACATTAGAAAAAATGTAACATTTAAAAAAATTTGTTACGTATTATATTACATAATATATGTTATGTATACATATAACTTTTTTTTAAATGTATTTCGAAAGTGTATTTATTAAGTGTAAGAAGAACGCGTTCAAAGTTTATTTGGGCTACATAAATACATTTAAAAAAATGTTTTTATCTATTATATTACATAAACATTTTTTTAAACATAAAATACATAAACATGAATTGTATACATAAACAACAACTTTCATATCTTTTATTTTTTTACCGTCTAAAGTAAGAAAACCCCTTAAAAGATGATCAGAGAGATACACAACGTGGCCAGGGTTCAATTAAATCGCGGCGACGGCCACGAAGAGCTATGAAAGCAGCACAAGATCAACTACGTTTGGAAGTTCCTCCGGCGGTTACACGCGGTCATATGTCTTCTTTGGTCCACCCACACATAAATATAGGAACCGCGCACGTTATTGCGATTCAGAGTCCGGTCGAAAAGCCCACTTGAGTAGAGACTAACTTGCTCGACTTAACTAGTTCGAATAACTTGGAGATTGAGTGAAAGAGAAAGTACAGAGACGGCGCAGGGAGAGTGAAAGACAAAGAGAGAAAAAGAGAGAGAGAGAGAGAGAGAGAGAGAGAGAGAGAGAGAGAGAGAGAGATGGTGAGATTTATAGTCCTGGTCTAAATAATCCACGATAGCAAACGCGACTCTCTATGTCCCAATTAAGCCATTCACCGCGTTTACTCATATAGGTATTGTTGTTTCCTATGTTTGCCCGTGCCCAAAGTTTGCGCAACATTGACTGGACGCTCACGCTGCGTTGTAGGTCCCGCAAGGATTAGTCTATCCTACAGGTCGTAGTAGCAAAAAAAAAGCGCAAACTGGATTACAATCAGATCTCTCTCATTTCATTATTGATTCGCGCTACAACAAATTAAAAAAAAAAAAAAACCACGTGCGCTCACACGAGACTGCGTAATAGCGGATACCTCGTTACGGAACTAGTAGAAAGATAAGAATTTGTAAATTGTATCGACACAGTTACAAATCGATTACAGTAACAGCCGTAATTATGAGTGGATTCGAAAATCTTGGTAATAGTGAAGAAAAAAAAAGGAGAGAGAAAAAAAGCACGTGAGATAAACAAGAAGATATATTGAACATTCAACGTCATTACGAAACTAGATACTCGACAACGTTGCTTTCAAATGGTTCATTAAGTATATATGGAGGGAAAAAAAAAAACGTAAATGTCGAGATGTCGGATAGCGGAGTACGAGCGTGGGTGGAGGAGAACGAATAACATCGCGTTTTATCGATTTAGAAATACGCAACTTTAATGCCTACATGTATATACGGATAATGCACGTATAAATATATGTATATGCTACTTCGTGATGTGCTTGAAGCGCGATAGTATCGTGAAACAAGATTTGTTGGCGAATCGATAACGCAATTCCAATCTCGCTGCCATAATATGTAATTGCGAGCTGATTTTCCACTTTTATGCATGTATATATATATATTTATGTACATATGTATGTATATACATATACATATCGACTCTGATGATCATTCTATATCGAATCGAACAAACGATTATTATTTCTCGGATTATATATGTCTATTTGCCCTGGATACTTGATTGAAATTGCCAAAGGTGATCGAACAAATTTTAGAGACGTGTAACCATGATGTTGATGTTTGCATCGTTGGAGTGCAACGAAAATTAATTTCTTTTTATTGTTTTCATTTATTTGCCGATTGAGGCTGTGAAGTCACTCGAACGTTTTTAACAATTCGTATTTAGATATTTACGACTTCAATTGGCAAAAAAAGATTTTGGATGATGATAAAAATGGAGGAATGAAAAATGAACAAAGAACTGGCTCCAACGATGCAAACTTCAACGTCATCGTGTAACCTACCAACATAATTATGTACAGCGAGCTCTGTTAAGGAGAGATATACACCTAGATGGTCGAGGTCGAGGATTCAGAAGCTATGAACATTCCGTCGACCGTAGAAGACCTACACTATGGGCCTGGTATCGATGGTTCCATGTAAGTTGACAAATTTCATGATTTATTCATTCCCAAATTTTCAAACGCGTTTTTCTCAAAACCACGCTTTTCAAATCGGTACCCAAAATTTCTCGAAAACCAATGAACCGATTGCCTTGAGGTTTTTTGTGGTTATTCTATACACCGTTATCTAGTACTTGTCATAGGATTTTTTTTCCGTTATTTAGTTTTTGGTTTATAGACAAAATAACAACTAATTTTTGGCACAAAAATCACTATTTATGTTCAAACGTCCGCCATTTTGTCATAAATCGATATTTTCAAAATCGGCTATGACAACACTGTGAAAAATGATATGAAATTTACAATACATTTAAGAGACAGAAGGAATTGAATTTTACGAACTCAGTAGATGAAATTAAATTTAAAACACTTGTACCGTAAATTTAAAACAGGAACATAAAATTCTAACGTGGATATATAATTTAATAGATGTAACATGGAATTTCAAAGACAAGTTTGTAAATTTGTGGGAAATGTTTTGTATTAACCCGTGTCTTCAATTGAAAATTACTACGAATGTATGATAAATCAACTATAAAAAACACAGTATTGAAAATACAAAACAAGTTTGAAATTTATTTACGGCTGCCTGAAAAATATAATACATGTGGAACTGAATTGGAATTGGAAAGTATCGTGATTGTACCCCTATCTGATATTATTTCTCATCGACGCTGAGTTAAATATAAGACAAATCTTTAGGAATATCGATGATATACTTCTCGGAATAATACCATCCAGTACATGAATACCGTGATTCGATTCAGAAATTACCAAGACAAAAGCCACTGAGATTAACAATTATTTGTCAAAAACAAATCGCAGGTAAGTTGAATTTAATGTGTTCGTATATTAATATTGAAGAAACATTTTATGATTTTCATAATTGTTGACCCGGACGATATCTCAAAGTCACATGAATTTCAAATACATGCGTGTGCAGTGGACAGAGATGGACGCGCGGTCGGTGTGCGGGCTCGGCGGTCATTGAAGTTAAGCAGCATTGGGCGCGGCCAAATACTTGGAGCGGTGACCGTTTGCCCGTGCACTGGTTTGCGCGTCAACCTCTGCGTGGGAAACAGTGTTTGAGTTTCTAATGGTAATACAACTGAAACTCAGCCAAATTATGGCCGCCTGTATCGGCCCAGGTTTTCTGCAGTTTCCCCGGGCCCTCGTGCAAATGCGATACAGTAGTTTATATTATATAGTGCATTAGAAAAGAGTAAATGCGGCAATTGGCAAATGCGATACAGTAGTATTATATAGAGTGCATTAGGAAAGAGTGAATGCGGCAATACTCTGGGGGGGGGGGGACTCTGGAAGGATTGTGAATAAATGATATTGGAAGGAATAAAGGAGAAGAGGATGGTAAAAGTGAGGGTGCCTCTGAGGAATACATATATAAAGAAAGAAAAAAATACATACATGCAGTGATTTCACTGCATTCAAGTTTTCATTATTCAAGTATTCAATATTAATTATGGGATAAAGCTGCGAACAAATCATATACACAAATATCACGAAAGCATCATACAGTATATGAATTGAGTAGTCTTAATTTGATCATTTTTACATAAAAACATATTGCAATTATCAATTTCTGAAATAAATTTAATACTTAGGATCAGTAATTTTAATACACACCCGTATATTGATATTAGCAAATGGTTCTTGAATTTAATATACACTTGTATATTGATATCAGCAAATGGTTCTTGATTTCAATATACTTGGATGTGATTATTTCTTTACACATGCATTATTTTTCAGACGTACAAGTATATTAATATTACGGAACTACACTTTCATTTTTTAAATAACCTGTTTTGGATTTTCAAAATCGTATCTGAAATTTCATAAGTGGTATCCGCACAAAAACTTCCTACACTTGTATATTAATTTTTATACAGAATTTTTTTACAGTGAAGTACTAGATTATAGTATCTAATTTAATAATCTTTTTGATTTTTTTTTTCAGATGATTTTTGAAGAAACGCCAGTAGGTACCGTATACGCAGATTTTTTTACGACGCTCCAAGGATCATGCAATATCCTTGTATATTTTTGATATTTTTAAATAAAAAAAATTAAACATATTTTTGAATGTATATACTTTTAGATAATTGAAACTCCGATCCGAAATTTCAAATAGTTTTCCTTGAAAAAATTGACAAAAATGACCTCTTTCCGGCTCCTAGGTGTATATATCCCCTTAATTCAATCGCATATAAAGATTTTAGTTGTGAAAAAAAATGTTCGATTTTTTTGTTCTAGAGTTGATATTTTGTGATAATAAAACAAAACGTCGAAAGGATTTTTCTTTTAAATAATTTTGAAGATAATTATTAATTGTTTTTATATCACGATATTTCAAATTGTAGATGTTGGCGCGAAATGCCACGCTATGGGCGCTGGTGCTTGTGACGTCACCGTTTTATACGCGATTGAATGATAGGCTATGTATACGGCTTACACGCGAGTGTACATAAATTTGGTGTCATTCTACATGTGACAACATCTCGAGCATTCTCAACAAAGTCCAAAACTAGTTCCATTTTCGTGCAACGATGGGTGAAAGTGGATTTGTGAAGGCAAATTCGAGTAATTTGCCGACCGTGGATATTTTTGTAGTGAGTTTCTGAGCAACGATTTTAGGTTAGGAGAGGCTTGATAAATTGGGTCAATTATTGTCCCTACGCATCATGAGCATATTGAGAAAGTCGTAATTAAGGGGTTAGGCCACTCTAGAGGCCGAAAAATCGGCATTTTGGGGATTTTTTTTCTCAGAAAAACTACAAAATAAATCGAGATTAGAAAAGACTGTATACAATAATTTGTTTGAAGCGATTAATTTCAAAATGGCGGCTGCGCAGCGTTTATATCAAAACTGCATTTTTTAAGTTGGCCGGAAACATAGCTCAGACAATTTTCAACCGATTCACTTGAAATGTTGAATATATCTTGAAAAATACATTGTCCATCGAAGTACGTAGGATTTTTTTTATATTGCATAGTTCATTTGTTATTGACAATTACCTGACGATTTTTTCGGCAAACCTTTCACTTTCCAAACTGTGTCAGATAATTGTTAATAACAAATAAACTATGCAGTATAAATAAAAAAATCGTCCATACTTCCATAGACAATGTATTTTTCAAGATATATTCAACATTTCAAGTGTATCGGTTGAAAATTGTCTGAGTTATGTTTCCGGCCAAATTAAAAAATGCAGTTTTGAGATAAACGCTGCACAGCCGCCATTTCGAAAATAATCGCTTCAAAAAAATTATTTCATACAGTCACTGATATGTATGATAAACACCCTTTTTTGTAATCTCGATTTATTTTGTAGTTTTTCTGAAAAAAAAAAACATCCCCAAAAAGCCTATTCATTCGGCCTCTGGAGTGGCCTAAAGTCTTAAAAAAATCTTTCACTACAGTTTATGGTATAACACGTTTACACTTACTTCAAAGTGGTCTTCGCAGCAGAAATAAGTAGACGTTGATTTCGAGTTGACACGTCGTGCTGCATCGAACCACACATTTCGACGTTTTAAGTCTCGTGGCACATTCAGAAGTACCTTATTAGGGGCACTTTTCGTTGTATTTACACAAAGAGGAACGAAACAAGCCTTATACGATTTTGTCGTTGTCATCGTTGACAGAATACTCGTATTACACGAGTAGTTCGTATACTGGCTTCCAAACGGTGACGTCACAGAGCGCTCGGGTAATTTCGGAAGCTCTCGGCGCATTTTTGCCGAGCCGAACAGGACAACAGTTTCGAAGTGTTGTATCGTTGTTAATTGTTAAAAAAAAACTTTGCTTTAAAAACAGCTCATGATATTTACAATGAAAACAAAAAATCATTCAATAACCTCATTATAGACGAATGGAAATATTCTAAAGTGAAAAATGACTTGTTTCGGAAAAAAAAGTGTACTTTGAACGGAACTTCAGATAAAAATCGAGAGAAAAAAGTTGCGTGATCGAATAATTGTAGAATGGTATACAGCCGTACTAGCAATAATAATATTCATAGTCTTGAAGTTTGTTGGAACGCAACGAAAATTCATTTTATATGGTATTGAAGTTTGCATCGTTGGAATGCAATGAAAATTCATATTTATATTTTTATTTCGTCGTATTTATAGTGATATCAAAGATTTTTTTGCGAATATCAATTGCAACTCCCAATAAACATCTTTAAAAATGGTGACGGGATCTGGGTAGGTAAAATCTGCTAAAATACATTTGAGCAAATAAAAAAATAAAAAAATCATTGCATTCGAACCTTGCAAATTTTAATTCTATATATTTTAATTTTAATTTTCTTATTTTTATCATTATATTAACAAAATATAACTATATTATAGTTACTATATTATATTACATTTACAAAATATAAAAGAGCTTTCTTTGCAAATTCATACCGTAGATCTCCAAATAAATATCTCAAAAAATGGTTGAGGAATGTTACGTGCAAAATCTGGTAAAGGAAATGCAAGCGATTTAGAAATTTTCATTTTCATCGCATTCCAACGGTGCAAATTTCGACATCATTAATATTCACGATAAGACCTAAAATATACGATCTTGAGGTTACAAATCGAAAAATAAAAACGTACATAACGAGCTATTAAAAACATTTTATTATAATTCTTCGCTTTGAAAAAGCATACGTTTATTCAATACCGCAACAGCGAGTAATACGCTATAAAACAAAATGTAATACTTAAAAGAGCTTATCGCTTGTACTCCTTTTCACGAGCGCTTTCTAAAAAAAAATCTGCGCAAATAAATAGCTTTGACCCGCGTCTTCGAATATCCTTATCACACTCGCGTCCCAGGCATGACTGATGTGAATTTTCGTTTATTATTATTAATATTGTTGTTGTTTGCTTTGAGCCTTCCCAACACGTAGAGAATCCAAGAGATCGTTATTCCAAGAGTTGCTGACCGAGTTATGGGCCAAGAACTGATTGATCGATCGATTACCACCATATATATATATATATATATATATATATATATATATATATATATATATATATATATATACCATACATATCCGTGAAGAAAAAAAAATTATCCTTGGAAACGATAAAAGTTTTTTTCCCGCTCGACGTTCTCGACAGTTTCATTAATTTTCCTCACTCGGCCTCGTTCCATTCCCTCTCCACCTTCGCCTCTACTTTGACTGATGTTAATGGATCTTTCCACTGCCTCTATACACCCTTTTACCTTTCTTAATCTTCGAGTTAAATGCGATCATCATAAATATCGTTACATCCTCGTGTACTTATAGGGTAAAATGAAAAATATCAGTGGCATGCACCTAACGAAGCGTCGAACATTTGGAAGCTTTGTGTGCAACCTGCAATGACAATAAATTACATAAATACCAATAACTGCACGAGGATGTACATAGCACCTAATGCGAAAAGCAAATTATGATAAAGAAAGAATTTTTATTAATGGCTGTTATTAAAAACTTTTATCATTACTGTTATCATTATTTTTGGAAAGTTCGAGATGGTTTGATGCTATTCGCCGTGTACTTTTCGCATTTATTGCGCAGTCTCGCAAATACCTGTTATCTCGGGCCACGTATAATCGTGACCCCGGAATTGCAGGTTCAGCTTATCTTCCGCCCATATGGGTAGACGATAAAAGCAATCGAAGGCCTTGATTCCATCGTTAACTCTTTAAACCGCGAGTGCTCGAGGAAAAATATTTGCTTCGTTATTCCCGTGAGAAAATAAACGAACGACGAATCGTAAATGAATATGCGTGATCTAAAGCGATGATAATGAAAAGCCCGAGGCACTTTCCGGACCCGAGGTAGTCGACTTTCGAAATTTGGTATGCAAAAGCCTTAAGGTCGAGGTTGCGAAAGTAAGGAAATTCTTGTACAGAGTCCTACAAAGCTCCATTATTGGATCGTTTTTTTTTTAATTCTAATTCTAGTTGCATGATTGGTGATCGATATAATGGAATTGGCCTCGTGTGCGGTAGTTGAGTGTATCGCGGTATGTCGGATTTTCCCGTGTCGAATAGAAGTCGAATTGATCGAATGATCGATCCGTACACGTTTCTCTACGTGTAGATAAAGTAGAAGGTAAAAAAAGGAGAGCAATACGTGTCGAGGGAGAGTGTGAAACGGAGGTCGACAAGGTACCCTGGGAACACCCGTCGACACACATATCGATAGCTAGCAATTGAAAGGGCCCAACCCACCGAGCTCACTCGGTCGAGCTGCGCGAGCTGAGACCCTCTCACTGCAAGTCCTTTCGATTGTACAAATATGCCTGTACACAGCGTGTTAAAGAGCTATACCAGTGTGAACGCTGAAAATTTCGGTGATTTCCGAGAATTTTTTGGAAGAAAAGTACTCAATTAAATTTTTCGGAAAATTAATAATATATTTGGCTATATTTGACCTATATTACGTATTTTTTTCATAGAAAAATATTGAGATCCAATCGACTTATGGCGCTGCCTTCGGAAGCGCCAAAAAAAAAAAGTTTCTCCACTGCTGACATGATTCCGGCCGATTGAGTAGCTGAAACCGAAAAACGAAAAAATATCGTTCAACTGGAAGGTATTTCCTGTACAATGACGTAGGATTTTCGAAAAATATCAAAATTTAACAAAATGCCGTAGTTATGAAAAAAAAGTCTGTTTTCTTGCCTATAAAATGGTCGTTTTTTTCAATGCCAAATCGTCAATTTTCATCGAATCAAAAATATCCTACGTCATTGTAGAGTAAATATATTCAAGAGTACTCAGTTCAAATTTCAAGTCAATCGGACAATTGCTCTTTGAGTTACAATGTCAGCAAATTTGAAAAATTTCATTTTGAGAAAAACGCGTTTAAAGATTTAATTATCGATGTTTGCAAGATAAAATGATTAGAGATACGGCCTTGAAATTTCTACAGGATATTCTTGAAAGTATAAACTGTCGAAAAAGGCAAAAAAAACATCGATTTTTTAAAAGTGTCACACTGGTATAGCCCCTTAAACACACAAAAGGGCATGAGCAACGAGATTGTTCGAGCCAAGTCACGTGGTTCGAGACCTTTCCATCCCAAGGGCATCAAACGTACGTAGGAACTGAGTGAGTCAGAAGGGCGGCGAAGGGAAGGGGCGAGGCAGTTTTATCAAGTGGTGCAATTAAGATCGGGAGATCTTGGTGGCTCAGCCAATTAAGATTATTTATCTATTGCTAAGGCTAACCCTATCACGAAGCTTCTCCGTAAACACGAAGTTGCCCTCGCTCCTATGCATGCGTCTGGTGTTACTTTTCGCTCGACAACGATCACGGAGTTTCACGTCGTTTGCATCAGCATCTCTCATCGGATGCAGGGAACCAAACGAGAGCGAGACAAGAGAATTAATCACGCGGTGATGAAGAAAGACGGAAATATTTTTAATGCGCGGCGACGTTCCGATCGATCGAATGAATAATTTTTTCGACGATGGGAGAATGAACGATAGAGGGGAATAATATCGTGCATTATTCATTGATTTTCTTAGATAATTTCGTATTACATACTAGAAATTCGTTTTCAACCGTCCGAAAATACCAAATCGCGTAATCAGTATTGGGGGATGATAGGAAAGTAATAATAGAATTAAGTTTGTTGCGGTATGCCGATGAAGTTTGCATCGTTTGAACGCAACGATTTTTTTCTTCTCATTTTTAATTTCTCTATTTTTTATCATTATGCAAAGTCCTTTTTGCGAATTGAGATTATAAATTTTAATCTCTAATAAGAATGCCTGAAAACGTTTGAGGGATTTTCAACGCCTAAATTGGCAAAAAAATTGAGCAATTAAAAAATAATTCATTTTCGTTGCATTCCAACGATGCAAACTTCAACCCGTGCAGAAATTTTGGCAGGGATACAGCTGGATTCTGACTTGTATCCCGGGCTCCCAGTCGGGATCTAGTCCGATATCGGATCAAATTCGAAGACTGAATGTAAGATCCGTAAACTGGATTCCGTTAGGGGTCCAGAACCGGGTCCTTTAATGACTCTAAATAGATTCCCCATGGAATCATTGAGGAATCTAGGAAGGATCACGGGTGAATACAGGCTGAAATACAATGTCAAAAATGAAATTATGACATGTTAAATTTATTATAAAAATAAATAACATTTATAAAGTTTTGGTGCATGAAACTATCAATAAAAAAAAATTTGTCCAAAGATTCAAATGGCAGATCGCGCTGATCGCAAGATTTTGATGTGAATTAAAAAAAATTCACATCAAAATCTGTGAATGCAAATGTATTGACAAGAAATTATAAATACAAAAAAATTCACAAAATTAGTTATGAATTTTTTCGTATTTAAGACAAATTAAAATCAAATTCAAAATGATTAGATTAAAATTTGCGCCAAAAATGAGTTCGTACGTATTTTGAGAGAAAACATTGCCTCGAGGCAAAGAAATTTTTGCACATAACTTTTTGTGCGAACATTTCTTTGCCTCACCACAATGTTTTCTCTCAAAATACGTTTACACTTGTGGTGTAAATTTTAATATAACTGTCGTGAATTCGATTTTTATTTTCTTCAATTTGAGGAAATTCACAACTCATTTTGTGATTTTTTTCATATTTATAATGTAATATTTGAAACTCACAACTTTTTTTGCAAACATTTCTTTGCCTCGACGAAATGTTTTCTCTCGAAATACGTAAGAACTCACGGTTGGTGTAAATTTTAATCTAATCATTGTGAATTTGATTTTAATTTGTCTTAAATACATGTTTATACCCACCGACATGTCGGTGGGTATAAACAGAGACTTATTCCCCAAAACCGGTATCCCGGTTAGAATCCAACCTGCATCAGTATCGGAATATGTACGACGACGATGGCATAATTTTGAAAATTTTGGCATCACGTGTATTTTCGGTATTACTATGTAATTTCTATCTATAGATAGGAATTTTATAGATAGGAATCTATAGACAGAAATTCCTATCTATACAGGGTGTCCCAAAACTCAACGATAATCTGAGACCGGATGAAAGGCCAAGTTATACCAGTTCTGGGAAAAATACAAAAAAAAATCCATATCACTCAGTTCAGCGATAATAGACATTTAAAAAAAAAAGTTGAAATTCGACACCCTTGGTCGCATTTTCAAGTCCTGTGATCACCAATGTCACAATTTCGCTGTGATTTTTTAAATTTCGTGATCTTCATTAGTAAAATCTTCATTCAGTAAAAAACATATTTTATTAAAAAACATATTGTAAAAAACATATGTTTTTTACAATAAACATTGGTTATTAACTGACTCAATTACCTCTTTACTAAAAATAATAATTTTATTTCAGACCAGAAACAAAAAATAACAAATTTTAGTAACAAAAATTCCTAATGTTGAGTTGTTCAGAATGAGCTCAATTTGAAAAAAATAAGACATAAAATTTTTAATGGCAAGAAAAGTGGCAAGTGTTGCACCATTTTGAAATCTTGATTAAATACGCCATCTTTTGAAATAACTATTAATTTTAGTAAAGAGGTAATTGAGTCAGTTAATAACCAATTTTTATTGTAAAAAACATATGTTTTTTACAATAAAAATTGGTTATTAACTGACTCAATTACCTCTTTACTAAAAATAATAATTTTATTTCAGACCAGAAACAAAAAATAACAAATTTTAGTAACAAAAATTCCTAATGTTGAGTTGTTCAAAATGAGCTCAATTTGAAAAAAATAAGAAATACAATTTTTAATGGCAAGAAAAGTGGCAAGTGTTGCACCATTTTGAAATCTCTATTAAATGCGCCATCTTTTGAAACAACTTGCCAAGGGTAGTGTAGTACATTTTTTTTCAAAATGAAGTGTCAAAGTTAAGTAACAATATTTTTGTGAACCATGACTCACTAAAACTTATTTTATTAAATTAACAATGTTTTTTGCATTAATTTGTAGTTGCGATTAATAGCATCGTTAATGAAGATCACAAAATTAAAAAAATCACAGCGAAATTGTGACATTGGTGATCACAGGACTTGAAAATGCGACCAAGGGTGTCGAATTTCAACTTTTTTTTTTAAATGTCTATTATCGCTGAACTGAGTGATATGGATTTTTTTTGTATTTTTCCCAGAACTGGTATAACTTGGCCTTTCATCCGGTCTCAGATTATCGTTGAGTTTTGGGACACCCTGTAGATAGGAATTCCATAGTAATACAGAAAATACACGTGACGCCAAAATTTTCAAAATGATGCCATCGTCGTCGTACATATGCCGATACTGATGCAAGTTGAATTCTAACCGGGATCCGGTTTTGGGGAATCCATGACAAATCCTGATCGGGATTTGATCGGACATAGAGTATCCCGGTCAAAATTTCTGCACGGGAATGTCATGTCATGTCATGTTTCGGTTTGTTTGGGGAAATAACCCAGATGGAGTTGGACATTTAATTCTCTGCAGTCAGGACCCAAATTCAAAAGATTAATTGTTCGAATCGAATAACATTTTTGTTTCGATCTCAGCTCGAGAAAATTTTGTTTGATATTCGATGAAATGGTATATCAAACTTCATCTGCAAGTTTCATTTGGTTGGACCTGGCTCTATGAAAAAACCGTATAAAAATAAATTACTCTCGTATAAAAGTTTATTTAAGATGAATAAAATGTTCAGTGCCATGAAATTGTATATTTAGCTTGAACCATTATTTTATTTCGGTGTCTCGCTTTTGATTAAAAAAAATATATGTTTGACTCCAGTGCTATTCATTTTAAATTCCATAAACTTCTGCATTCTATCAAAAAATAATGTTTTGATACTTGTACACACAATCTTCGACCTCGTCACCGTGAAATCCGAATGACGATTGAAAATTCAGACGGAAACGGGATTTTTTGGTATAAGAAAGGTTAAAGTCCTTCGATCCACCTACGGAACATTAATTTGAATCTAATAAATTATTCAGTAGCCGAATGAAGCACTCTTTTATCAAACTCATTGGAGTTGAATAAATAATTCCTTCCGTGTGAGTACACAGCGAGAAGTTTATCTGAAATGACCGGTATACCTCAGATATAATCATTTCTTTCAGCTTGCTCTTGATAGAAGTAACGAAAAATTTACTCGCGTCAAATAATAGCATATAGAATCTGCTGCATCAAGTCGATTCAAACAAATAATTGTTCTCTGTTGCATGGAATGCAAAACTGCTCACATTGAATTCTTGAAGTAAAATTCGACTTCGTTTTATACGGAAATCCGGATAATCGATACAATCTGAGCAGAAATGGTCGTGGGGGTCCAGTTGGATTTCCATACTTGTTCCAACTTCCCGATAACGATCCAATGGGTCATCGCACTGGATCCCTGTTCTAAAACGTTACGCTTCTACGTTGGATTCTAAACGGGATTACCCAATAGAATCCAACGTAAGAATCCAATACGAATCCTGAAGGATTCTCACATTATCGAACAGAATCCGATACGATTCTTGATGGATCCAATCGCATTCTGTACGTTGAGCTTTCTAAACAAAATGTATAGATGTACAAAATGAGTGGATCTTGAAAAAGTATAAATCTCATTTGAAAAAAGTATAAATCGTTTGAAAAAGTATATCTCCAAAATTGACTTTAATCAGATCACTAAAAGTACGCTTTAATTTTCGTTTTTAAATTATTCTACTGCACTTTGACATAATATTGCAACACACAGTTTATGTTTCAACACGCCGAGTTTTTTCTCGTGACTTTTCGCATATTTTCGATTCGAACGCGCTAAGAATTCCCAAATGGCGTTCATCGGGGAACAGTGCAGAATCCAATTGGATCTCAATGGGAACTCCCTGTCTGCGGTGTTCCAAACAGATCTGTATAGAAATGTGCCCTCACGAAAGAATATCTTCTTTCGGAGATCCAACAAATTTCGGTTGGGAATTTCAAATGAAGAACTTCTCAAAAAATGTCAATACGTTAACGCCTTAGGCCACAGTAACGGGTATAAAATCATGTGCGAATTTAATAATTTTTTTTCGTATGAGTAAGTGGTTCACTCATAAAATTAATTACACATGTACTTAGTACGAATATCAAGCTGTTAGAATGTTTTTTTTTCGATGTACAAATTCGCCGACTACTAATATTTTCTTTTGTTATCTTTTTTTAGGCGCTCCGTGACGTGACATTTAGCATGCACATTTTTTAAATCGAGAACAAAACAAAAATTCTCGTCAATCTACATTAGAATACCTAGAGAAGTACGTACGGAATTTAAAAAATATTGTTTTATTCAAAAGTTGTAGGTATTTGAACTTAAGAAATGAATTTTAAGTGAAAATTTCCGTTATAACTGCTCATAAACTGCTCATAAAATGAAAAGTTTTCAATTGATCAGAAATTCCGTACGTACTTCTCTGCGAAATGCAATTAGGAACGTAACTTTCAAATTTAAAGTAAATCGAGTGAAAATTGTTGAAGTTATTTGTCACGCCAATTGGAAAAAAGCTGTTTCGAGAAGTTTCCAGTGGAAGGCCGTTTTGTACATCGAAAAAAAAAACATTCTAACGTCTCGTACACATTTATTTAGTATATTCATACTAAATAGATGTGTAATTGATTTTATGAGTAAATCACTTTTTCATACGAGAAAAAAATGTTAGATTCGCACATGATTTTATACCCGTTACTGCGGCCTAGGGCCTTGAGACGAAATGACACCTCAAATTTTCTGAATTTGAGGAAAAAAACGTAGATTGACTTATCATAAGCCAAACTACATTTTTTTTCTCAAATTCAGAAAATTTGAGGGGCAGACAGCTGTTCGTCTATCTATTTAACGTCGTTTGGCAACGTTTCGACGGGATCTGAAGAGCCGTTTTCGAGATTTTTGGGAATCTATAATTGTTCTACCATACCGACCGCGATGAGGTATCATTCCCTCTTAAGGCAGTAATCTGGTCTAGGGCGAGATTTTCGACGTCATTTTTGGGTCGGAATAACTTTTAAACCGTTGAAGTTGTCTTGATGAAATTTTACATACGTATTTATTGTTCCTTTGAGAATGTATCTACATAAAAAAAAATTATTTTAAATATTCCCATGTAGTTTAAAAATTTTTTTTACAACATGTTCCGCCGAAAACCGCCTCAATCGGCGCCCACTCTGGGTGATGTATGCATCTCAAAAAAAATATATATATATTCTCAATCTGTAATTCTCAGCCTGTTAAAGTTTGATTAACAATATTTCATACATTTTCGGGTATTCGCTGAGTTGTAAAATGTGGGCAAAATTATTGTTCGACTCAATTCTGCTACCAGTCCTCAGAAAGAGGCTACCGAAGGTATATGCAAAATTTGAGCTCGATCGGTCAATTAGTTATCGAGATATCGTGGGCGCCGATTTGAAAAACATAGTTCTGAGATAAACGCGTTCAAAGTTTTGATACCGTTAGATGAGGTTTGCGCGCGGCTTGTTTATAATTTCTACCACTCTGCTAATCTTTGAAACATCAATAAACGGTTTTGACGAGCTTATTAAGCAAGATCTAAGGAACAATAAAATGAAGAAAAAAAATCGATTGTGTCAAATTTCTAGACCAGGCTACTTAAGGGCGGGGTAAAGTTAATTCGGCGAAAAAAAGGCATGTTTTTAAGATTTTTTTTTGGCGTAACGAATAGTGTTCGTTTATTGAAAAATTTACATACAATAAAGTAACATTTGAACAACATTCTCCTAAATTTGCATTGCAAAATATTCAAAATTGAGTGAGTGAAAATTAAACCCCGGAGGCGCCTCGAAAAAAAAGTTGGTTTGCGGTGTGCACCATAACTCGCAACAGAATCATTTGAAACAAAAAAATCAAAATGCATTTGTTGAAGGAGATGTTTCTCGAGGTAATGACGGGAGGATTTTTTTTTTCGATTTTTCGATTTTTCGTAGCACTTGAGAGCCAAAAACCCGATTTTCGCTAAAAAAAATCGGCTAATTTGTTATTGAAAAATTAGTAATTATTGAAAAAAAAAAACAAAAAAGCTCTCGACAATACCTGGTGAATTATGTGAAGAAGTACTGTGCAAAATTTCAAAGCGACTGGTCCAGTAGATTTTGAGTTATCGTGCACGCACGGACTTCAAATATGACAAGTCTCAGAAAAACGGTTTGAAAAACGCAGAAGAGAAGAGAACGGCATGGAGCAATAGACGCTCAAATACTCATAACTTCGTCAATTTTACTCCGATCGACTTGAAATTTTAACACAATATTCTTGATATATTATGCATTCATTTAAAAAAAAAAATTTAAATGAAGAAAAAAAATGTATATACTTTACCCCGCCCTTAACGATATTTCATACATTTTCGGGTATTTGCTGAGTTATAAAATGTGGGCAAAATTATTGTTCGACTCAATTCTGCTACCAGTCCTCAGAAAGAGGCTGCCGAAGATATATGCAAAATTTGAGCTCGATCGGTCAATTAGTTATCGAGATATCGTGGGCGCCGATTTGAAAAACATAGTTCTGAGATAAACGCGTTCAAAGTTTCCATACCGTTAGATGAGGTTTGCGCGCGGCTTGCTTATAATTTCTACCACTCTGCTAATCTTTGAAACATCAATAAACGGTTTTGACGAGCTTATTAAGCAAGATCTAAGGAATAATAAAATGAAGAAAAAAAATCGATTGTGTCAAATTTCTAGACCAGACTACTTAATAGCGTAGAAACCACTTGGATTCCAATGTGGACTCCCTTCCTGCGTCGTTCCTATGAACTCCCTATAGGGATGTGGTGAATCTCCTCCACAAATTCCTGCGCGGGAATCTTTACGTCATTGTCGTGTTGAAGAAGTCGCCAATGGACGGCTTGAATGAATTCCCCGTAACGTGTACTTGTGCATACAGAGCATCCGTCATCGTCGATTTCCGCAATGAGTTCATTCATGTGCCGCGTGATCCAAATCCAAACGGGGCGTGACATCAGGAAATCGAATCTTCCGCGTGTGCGAGCGTTTGCGATACGAAATGATTCAACACCGAGAAAACCGACGTAGATTCGCGACCGCACAAGTTGTACACACGCGAACAATACTTTGTGAGACTTTTGACTGCTATCACGGATCCTACTCGTACAGAAGTAGACACAAACGTTCTCCAAACACATACATACGTCGGACATAGTCGCAATTGCTCATTCCAGTCGGAAATAGCCGCGGGGCCGAAAAAAAAACGCGAGCTCATTTTACGAGAAATTAATTGCAAATATTCCTGTAACAACCATCGCCACGAACTTCCTTTCCAACAATTACAGAGGAATTTTGAATAATTGAGAAACCCAACGGAGAGCGTAAAACTTGCGGTTTCTTTATTTCCAGTCTTATCTCTTGCGCACTATATACAGCAGCGTAACAACTCGATCACCAGCTACAGATGTAATTACGCGAGTAATTAAAGTGTTTTGAGGAAAGGGAGCGAGGGAAGAAATACTTGAGGGCTTTAGTAACGATTTTGAGAAAAAAAAAGCAGCGTAAGGAACAGCGCGAGTGAAAGAGGAAGAGGAGGAGAGACGAAGGAGAATAGCCAAACAGAAAAGTGCTGCCAGAATCGTCAATGCAGTACGTTGTAACGAAGGAGAGAACTTTGGAGAAGGGAAAGAGAGAGAAAAAAAGAGAGGGAACGAAAGGGGGCATTTGAGGGTATACATTCATGCAAGTGGGGATGTCGGAGGGAGGGGAGTGAGGAACGAGGGAGAGAGAGGAGAAGCCACGACACAACGGATTTAATATGGAAGCCCAGGAAATTGGATTTAAATAAATTTGAATACTTCTGAAATTAAAGCCCTCCCATGACGTCTACGTGGAAACGTAATAACGCGGTGTGCACTTCTCCCCTTGCCCCTCTCCGTCCCCCTCGAACCACCACCCATCTACCCCTCGTCGTCAAACTTGTTCCTCTTTCTTCCACTCTTTTCTCCAACCTTCTTCCACCTTCCGCTCTGCTTCTCCTCTCGTTTCCTCTTCCTCTCGCGTACAATACATATCGGTATAACAAGAGCATGTTTTCTCCTGTCGTTTACCATTTTTTCTTCTTCTTTCATTTATACGCCGACCATTCGCATATAAATCTTGCAGCTTTAATACCGTACTTTCGTATATATTCTTTGTAGTTATGATCGTTGCCATTGCTGTAGTGCCATTTCGGCATTTTCCATTGGCCTTTTTGAATTTCGTCAGTGGAAATTTTCGTCACCACCTCGTCGGCGTTACTCCGGGCGTGAAATTCGCACGCCATTTTTTATCATCCTTCCCAGGCAATCCGATTTGCCCCATTGAAATGGTGGCTTCCGTCGAAAACATTTTTTTCTCGAATCTTTGTTCGACATGTGTGGGATTGCAGGGGCGAATTGTTATTTTGTGAGAGTGCCGCGTCGAAGAAGGAAAAAAGGACCGAAACCGGTTAAATTTTATTTATACTTTTTCGTTCGTCTTGGGGTTCGGAGTTTCACGACTGCTTGTCTGTGTGTGTAGGAATGGTTGCATTTATAATGAAACGTGACTAATGTTCTTTTCCCCCTTGTGCCCCCGTGTCTTCACTCCTTCCTTTTCTGTTCGAGTGCCTTTCCCTGCGCCGATCGAGTGGTTCGAAAAGTCTCTCTCTTTCTCTCTCTCTCACAAACTGCACTGCATTCACAGACAATTTTTTTCTATCTGGGCCAACGATAGACTACACGGGGCACTATTCTCGAGTTAACCCGCCTCCATCGTCCCACTCTGTCTGTCTTTTTCTTGGACTCTTAAAAACACGGTGTTCAGGCTCGAAATACACGTGAAAAAAGCCTAGTCCTGCGTAATATTATCCTCTCGAAATCACATAAAACATAGCCCTTCTCTGGCGTACCTCTTCCAACATATGTCGATCTTCTTAAATGTTGGCTTCCTCCGTTTCGGTCTTGTACGGCAAAACAATTGTACAGGGCATTTAATACGAGTGGCTACAGAGCTCAATTTCGAGGTCTTGGAAACAGTAAAATCTTTTTCGTCGGGCAATTCGTATGCACCGGACTCGTTTAATTTTATTCGTTTGCGTGTGTTTGGGTTTTTCGTTGGATTCCTTTGGATTTGTGCGGATTTATTGGGGTTTTCGTTTGATTTGTTTGGGTTGGTTTTATTCGTTTGGATGTGTTTGTGTTTTTCGTTGGATTCCTTTGGATTTGTGCGGATTTCTCGGAGTTTTCGTTGGATTTGTTTGGGATTGTTTGTGTTCGCTTGGAATCCTTCGGGTTTGCCTGGATTTATTTACGTTCCTTTGTATTAAATTGGATTCTTTTAGTTTTGTTTGGGTTGCTTGAGGGATTTCTGGTGTGGTTTGATTCCTCTAACCTTGGTTGGGTTGAAGGAATCCAACTACTTTGGATTTATTGGGTTTCCTTCAAGTCTGGATGGATTTTTTCGGTTTAGGTTGGATTCCTTTCGATTTATGTGGTTTCATTTACGTTTGTATGGATTTTTCGTTGGATTTCTTCGGTTTCGTGCCGATTATTTTGGATTCGGTTGGATTTTTCTCGGTTTCTTGATGTTTATTGAAATCCTTCGGATTTGTTTGGATTGCTTGAGATGTTTCCGGGTTAGTTTGGATTCCTTCAATCGCGTTTGGGACTCATTTGGATTCCTCTAACCTTGGTTGAGTTAAAGGAATCCGACTACTTTGGATTCATTGGATTTCCTTCATGTTTGGATGGATTTTTTCGGTTTAGGTTGGATTCCTTTCGATTTATGTGGTTTCATTTGCGTTTGTATGGATTTTTCGTTGGATTTCTTCGGTTTCGTGCCGATTATTGTGGATTCGGTTGGATTTTTCTCGGTTTCTTGATGTTTATTGAAATCCTTCGGATTTGTTTGGATTGCTTGAGATGTTTTCGGGTTAGTTTGGATTCCTTCAACCGCGTCTGGGGCTCGTTTGGATTCCTTTGGATTTGTGCGCATTCCATCCCGTTGGTTTGAGTTCCTTCGGCTTTCTATGTGTGCCTTTGGCTTCCTCCAGGCTTTTTGGATCCTCTTAGGTCTGCACACGTGCATGCTCGTACATTTTACCGAAACTGGTTGTCCCTCGGACCCAGTGGATTCAAATGTTGTCTTTTGATACCCCAGATCACCAGAACCGTTGAATCCTCATCATTACCAACGTTCAACAACCCAATGCTTCATTCTGTGCCTTAAATGATGCACGCAGCCCACATATTCAACCAATAAGACATGAAGAACCGCCATGAATGGATTTCCGTTCTCAGCCCTTCATCTTCCTCAGCTGGCACTTCAAAGGTTCATCAGAATTTCATCGCTTAATGGGCTCCGAGAGCATCAAACTGTTTGCTCTCGAGGCACACGGAGATAAGAGTTATTTATTGAACGTGCGGGTTTCCCGTATCGGAATGGTGGAATAATACGTTACGTATTTTAGTGAATGCTGGGCGACCTCTTGCACCCTGATTTCGTCATGAGAGAGAAAGAGAGAGAGAGAGAGAGAGAGAGAAAGAGAGAGAGAGAGAGAGAGAATGAGAAAAGTCCCGCAGTGTTTTCAAGGGAAAGAACCCGCGGCGATATGTCCCAAAACAGTGTAATTCATGTATGCGTGTAGGTGCATATGGATTCACAGCAGTTCGTTGTGAGAAACAACGAGAATATTTTGTCGTTCATCTCCCACTCTCAGGCCGGATTTATACCGCTGGGATACACGGCGGCTTTGAGCCAATCGTCGCCATGTCAATCGGGATAATCTGTCTAGCCTTGTCAAATCCATCCAGCCCGTTTGCCAAATCCCCCACCGACCCTCGTATACTCGTCTCACCCCTGCTGCTGCGCGTAGACAAGCCCCTCGTGTCTTCACCCACCATTCGTACCCGTCAATCAGATTTTCTCGAAGAAAATATATGGACAAATACTTGTATAAGGAAAATGTGACGTCGATCGTGAAATTGTAAACTCGCCCGGAGAGAGTCCTTGCCGGGAAAGTTCGACTATATTGATCACGATTATAGTAGATTGAAGTGATGACAACAGTGACGATAAGAATTATGATCGCCAGTCAAAAGTTGATGAGTTAGGTACCAGCCGTGAGGCGCGGTAAAAGCCATCACAAAGAACATCACTTTGATGTCCGCCTTCGATTTCTTGAAACTCATATATATATATGGGAGAGCATTGAAAACTATTGGACACGTAGTATTTTTTTTATCGGTGGAAAAACGTTTTTAAGAGGCTACACCTGCCTAGAGGCCCGAAATAATGGCCTAATTTTGAAAAAAAAAATCTGGCAAACGGTTCGTGAAAAAGAAACTCATCGTTTAAGCAGAAAGATACATTTTTTGAGGGCTTAAAATAAATATCACAAAATACAGAAAACCAACGAAAACACGGCCGCCGGCGAATGATAAAATTTTGATCGCCAAGTTTGGCCGTGGACACTCCCCAGCTTAAACGGTCTATCCGAAATCTAAAAACCAAACGGGTTATTCAAGTTTATAATAAATATGAGTCGTTGACGATCTCCGATTTTTTCAATAAATTTTCTTAACAACGTGGCGATGAATTGAAACCCGAGCATACAAAATCTATGAAAAAAGTCGGCTTTTTTACGTAACTATTGAAGAATGAAGATCGATTTGAAAAAAGGGAGATCGTCAACGAACTTTAAATGTTTCTCGTCGTATCTCCTATAAATTTGGAAATAATCAATTAAGTGGTTCTCGAGATATCGTGTCCACCGACTTTGAAAAGTGTTTCGAGAAAAAAAAACAAGTTTAAAGTTTGATGCATGGTGCTGGTACCGCTCGCTTGGCCGATTTCTGGAAGCTGTAGCTCATTCAATTTTGGGAGGATAGCTAAAAGGTGATACTATCGAATAAAAATATTGTTGGAAAATGCAATTTTTCGACCTACCTATCACATACCATTTCCCATACCTATAGGTATGTGAAATGGTGTAAAAGTTGAAAAAAAATGTTCGTCCTTTTTGGCCACTTTCTCAAAATCGCCAATATCGTATAATTTTTAACAGGCTTAGCGCTGGTTATATCTGAGTGACATAAACTCAACGAGGCGGTTTTAAAAAGGATTTTGGTATAATAAGAGAATGCCGCTCGATTTTTCCCGATATATCTCACTTAGTTTTCCCGGATAGAGCAATCAAAAATGGCCGAAAAAGTGGCAAAGGGTACGTATGGAAAAATTTGCAAAAATTTATAATCCGTTTTTGAAATTCTGCCAAAAATCGAAAAACAATCGTAGCTCGTTCAATCGAGCAGCACTTTTTAGAGCAAACGATTACGAACAGAATGCTCGCAAAGCGGAGGTTCAAATTGAAACGGATAAGAAACGAGCAGCGATTTAGTGAAGGACATTTTTTTTCCAAGCCGGGAAGAAATTTGGGATTTTTAATGTTTTTTTTTTTTATAAGACTCTATCGGGGTATTTTTATCCCCTGAACACGAATTCACCATTAATTCTCTTCAAAACTGTCGATTTTAATTTCTCGAATCGCCAAAAGTGAGTGAAAACCCGATTTTCGCATTTAGCTAGCACGATTTTGAACTTTCGACAAATACTCTACGATATTCTCAATCGGCGGAAAAATTCTGATGAGATAGAACCCTGAAACGGTTTCGAGTAGAAAAAAAATAATTCGACCCTTTTGACTACGTTTCCGGAATCGCAAAAATCGCGAAATTTCAAACAGTTTCAGCGTCGCTTATATTTCTTGTCCCATCCGAGAGTAAAACAACGTCCCACGAGACCGCGTGAAAAAATACTGAGAATTAAGGGGGTACCTTTAGGCAAAGAAAAAATTGTTGATTTTTATGATTTTTTTTATGAACCCATTTCGTGACACGTAGCGTCGACGGGATTAAGGCGTTACCCCCACTTGTAGCGCAAAAAAGGCCTTTTTCATGAATTTTTTTAAAGAAAACTACAAAACTTTTTTCATCGATCAATATACCATCTTAAAGAACACATCTTGAAGAACTTTCAGTAATTTTTTTATTGAAAAATATTACATTGTTTAGTGGCAAATGGCCGTCAATGAAATAATGTTTTTATATACGCGGTTTGCGGTGTCCAACATTGCGGCGAAGTGGATCATCTGAAAAAAAAAAATGCGGATGGATTTAGTCCAATATAAGTATAAACTAGTCTTTAATCGAAGGATTTTAAAAAATATTCATTTTTCACAAAATGGCGGACAGTCAAAGTTAATGGTTCGATTTTAACGAAAAAAAACGGCCGTTTTTTGGCTATAAAACGGCCATTTTTTTTCGAAAAAAAAAATCGAACAATTAAAGACTACATTTTTATGTATTAAATAAGCTTGCAAAATTTCAAGAAGATCAGTTCATTAGTGTTCGAGTAATCTTGGTCACCGACTTCAGAAATGCCATGTTGAGAAAAACGCGTTTAAAGTTTCAATTTCCGGTCGTTTACACAACGGATTCTTCTCTTTCAACGCTCATATCTCAGTCAATTTTTTTCGGATCGACTTGAAATTTTCAGCACATATTCTCAGATACTTATACTTCAAAAAAATGCAATAAAAAAAAATCAATTTTTTTCAAAATCGCAAGTGGGGTAACCCCTTAATATGAAAAAAAGCCAACGAAGATTTTTCTTTTCTTAACACTCATACGTAGAATGTGAACCAAGAAAAAGTGAACAATGTTGAAAAATCGATTAAACGGGTAGGCTTTGAAACAAAAAAATTGAATTTTCCGAAAAATGCCTATATTTTGCAATTAAAAAACACTTTTTTATTTTCACGAACATTTAGGGTCATATTTTAGACAATAAGGTTAGAAAGATATACACCAAATTTCAGCAGAATCGTTCGATTCGTTTTTTAACTATACGTCACGTCAGTTTTGAAAATGCAGTTTAAAAGGCCGTGCTATCCATCCGCTATTTTAAAGATTAATAAAAAAATACCATGTAAAAGCCAAAAGTATTAATAAAACATATCCTAAGTGTAAAAAATGGCAAAGAAATCTCTCCTTTAAAAAAAAAATCATGAAAATCCGCAAATTTTTTCCTCGCCTAATGATATCTGCCCCCTTAAGTGTTATTATTCTTCAGCTGGTATACGAGTCGATCGCAAATTTTGCGTAGGTACAGGTTTGGAGCGAACGAAGCAGTGACGCATCCATTTTTCAACGCCACGTAAAAATGTACACTTCAGTAAAACTCCCGTACGGCCTCACGTAAAACATTGTTCCTTGTGTAAGAGTTTCGACCAATTGGTGGGCAGTCAGAGCAAAACAGGCTCGGAATGCTCGAAAGGAACATATGGATGAAAGTGGGTCGTCGGTCACCGTATGAAAATGTATGCGAGAGCTAGATGTGGTAACTACGTTCGGATGTACCACTAATCTACGATCCTCGGATGTTAAGGGGCTAGACTACTGTGACGACCCGAAAATCAGAGTTATTTGAAGAAAAAAGAAAAAGGAATTTTGAAAGAATAAATACGATGATTGAAAAATCATTTGGACATTTATTTGTATTTTAAGAATATTTATTTATTGTACAATTAAGAAAATTTTGTACCAAATTTGATTTTTAAATATTAATAATTATTACAGAAAGTATAAACAATATCGTAAAGCACCTTTGAACGTGAGGGGCTCAACGGTGTACTTGATTTTGGCCGACCTGTTGATCTGAAGCAAAAAAAACCATATTTTTGTAAAAAGAGATAATTTTCGCTAAGACTTGACCGCGTCTTTCAATCATAAAAAAAAAAGTTTCAATTTTTTTTCTCGATTTTTCGATGAGAAATGTCACCATTATTGTTATAACTCAGTGGAAAAAATGTTAAGGAAAACGTTGGGCAAGACTAAACTACTATTACACTGAATAAGTGTACCAAATTTCAAGTCAATCTGTTCATTGGGTGTCGAGAAGTCGTGTACACAGTTTTAGAAGACACTGTTTCGAGAAAATCGTATTTAAGGGGCTATACCAGTGTGATCGCTGAAAATTTGGGTGACTTTCGGGAATTTTCGGAAGAAAAGTACTCAATTAAATGTTTCAGACAATTAAAAATATATTTGGCTATATTTTACCTATATTACATAATTTCTTCATAGAAAAATATTGAGATCCAAGCGACTTATGCGCTGCCTTCGGAGGCGCCAAAAAAAAAAGTTCCTCCACTGCCGACATGATTCCGGCCGATTGAGTAGCTGAAACCGAAAAAGGAAAAAATGTCGTTAAACTGGAAGGTATTTCCTGTACAGTGACGTAGGATTTTCGAAAAATATTAAAATCTAACAAAATGGCGTCGTTATGAAAAAAAGTCTCTTTTCTTGTCTATAAAATGGTCGTTTTTTCAATGCCAAATCGTGAGTTTTCATCCAATCAAAAATATCCTACGTCATTGAAGAGTAAATATATTCAAGAGTACTCAGTTCAAATTTCAAGTCAATCGGATAATTGCTCTTTGAGTTACAATGTCAGCAAATTTGAAAAATCTCATTTCGAGAAAAACGCGTTTAAAGATTTAACTATCGATTTTTGAAAGATAAAATGATATTGATAACAATCTACTTGAAAGTATAAACTGTCGAAAAAGGCAAAAAAAACGATTTTTTGAAAGTGTCACACTGGTATAGCCCCTTAAATATTCCTCACTGGAATTGCGCAGACACAAAATTGACTAAATGAGCTGAATTAATTGAAAACCTTTGACCTCTAGTACGTATTTCTTCTTTGTACCGGATTCTTCTTTGTAATGGACCATAGGAAATGAAATACACCGGGAGAAAAAATATTTGTCCATCGTGTAAATTACAAAAGAAAAGAACAACACAAAAAAACTAGTCAGCTCTTTGGGGAAAGCTTCGAGGAGCGCGACAAACGTTGGCCAACGTTGCGCGGGACAGCCCCCTCCCAGTTCCTTACCCCCACCATCGTTAAGTTTGAAAATTCCCCTGTCAGTCCTTTCTAGCGGGGGTTCCCCCTCCGATCGTCACAAGTCTCCCCACCTCCGGTGTTTCTCGTTCTTCTCTTTCCCCCTCCGCCTCGATTGTTTCCCCCCCACCGAGTGTCCGGCACGAATGCCGTTCTCCACTCATTCCCGCGCCAACCGTCCCGAGAGGAGTGCGCGTCGTAACGTTACGCTTTCGTTGCGCCACGAGACTAACCGTGCCACGTTTTTTTTCCCCCCTCGGTCTCACTTTTATTCTCTCCTTCGTCCATCTCTCGCGCGCTCCGTATTTCCGTGCTTCTTAATCGCGTCGATCGATCGTACGAAACGGTGGAGTGAATAAGACGGAAAGCCGGAAGTAAAAACACGAGGAAACTTGTCAAAGGTGAACGGAAGGGGGAAGACGAGAGTGCGAAGGAGCGCGAAGCGTTTCACTCGTTCGACACGTCAATTGTCTATGCCCGTACGCTTTTCGTTCGGAGCGAGTGATTTTTCGTCGCGTTATCAATCAGAGTTCCGTCGGTGGGCTTTATTTCGGCCCAAGAATTGTGTGTAATCGCGTCAAGTGCGAACAGTGTGTTTACGAGTGCGACAACGCAAGGATTAGCGTTTACGTAAAGCCGGCGAAAAAGAGGAAAACAAAATTGAATAAATGAAAATAAGATTGGCGAGCCTCCGTCCGAAGGAATTTAATATCAATAAAAGCCACTGTGACAGTGTACGCCGGTGTTAAACTGGATTTCATTTCATCCACGTGTTTCGTCGCGCCGGTAAGTTCATTTTCGATCAGAAATTCACGCTTTCGACAGTTTATTCACTCTCGTGTGTATTTATATCCGTAAAACGGAAATCGACCTACGAGTTTTTCAACGAGATCTCGAGAAATCTGAGAGTCGTGAAAACGAGGGGGTAAAAACATCTGGCATAACCAAAAAGCGTCTCGCCGAGCGCTGCTCCCGACTCGGAAACCCGCTCCGCACCTCTCTCTTCCCACCATGCTTCGCCCGTGCCACCGCCACGTCGGTGGCGCCATCTTATCGACCATCGAACGAAACCACCTAGCGACACGACTCAAGGACAACCCCGAACAAATTTGACCATTTAGCATTTCATTTCGTCTACTTTTTCACGCTAAACCTTTTTTTCAATTATACTCCACTAATTATGGTTTTTTTTTTTAGTTTTTCTGCTTTGCGCTGGGTTTGAATCGGGAAAAAACTTGTTTTTGGGCTTTTAAACGTGGGTCCTCGGTGCTAGGCATCTAAATTGAGAATATTTTTTTTTAATTGCGATTATTTGCATAAAATCGTTACAATTTCTCTGGAAATGCAACTTTACATTTACAAGTCGATAAATTTGATACAATTAATTACAATTATTTAATCGAATTTACCAACGCACGAGGCTATCAATAAATGAAAGCTGATTATTACGGATGGAAAAAAAGACTTATTCCGGCCGAGAGGCATTTGTGGATATTTGATCATTTTCGAATATCATTTATTCGTCATTTCGAATAGCCATTTTGTTCATCATTTCGACCAAGAAAATTCCCCAGCTCGTATTTAATTACAAAGCAGTGCGTCATCCCACAACGTGAAATTTTCGAAGAATTACAAAATAATTATTCAGAACTTCAAACGAGTAAATCATCGATGAAATAATGGGTTCGGAATAAAGGAATTATATGAAGAAGTGTGCATCGTTGGAATGCAACGAAATATTTTTTCACTCAATTTCCCAAGTTATATTTAACATATTTGACCTATAAAAATTCCGCGACCATTTTTGGGCTCTTTATTCAGCGATCTACAGTCTACGAAATATTAAATTCGATACCAATTAAAAATGAGGAAGTAAAGAAAATATTGATCTCTGCATCGTTGGGATGCAACGAAATTATTTTTTTATTTTATTCCTATTGCCCAATTTTTCTTGCACATTTGGACTACAAATGACACTGAAATATTTTCCCACGTCCTTGTTGGAGACCCATACCCTAAAAATGCAAAATAAGAGAGCAGATGGTAATGAAAAGAATGAAATTTAAAAAATTCGAAGGGTGATCGTTGCATTCCAACGATGCAAACTTCAACGGCATGAAAAAATCGTTGCATTCCAGCTATCCAAACTTTAAATGATGTTGAAGTTGGCAAATCTTCAAGTGATATGGAAGCTTGCAAAACTTCAAATGATCTTGAAGTTTACAAAATTTCAAACGATGTTGAAGTTAAAAAAACTTCAGAAGGTGTTGAAGTTTACAAAACTTCAAATGACGTTGAAGTTTGCAAAACTTCAAATGTCGTTAAAGTTTGCAAAACTTCAAATGTCGTCAAAGTTTGCAAAACTTCAAATGACGTTAAAGTTTGTAAACTTCGAATGACTTTAAAGTTTGTAAACTTCAAACGGTGACGAAGTTTACAAAACTTCAAATGATGATGAAGTTTGCCAAAGTTCAAATGATGTTGAAGTTTGCAAAACTTCAAATGATGTTAAAGTTTGCAAAACTTCGAATGATATTGAAGTTTGAAAAACTTCCAATGTGTTGAAGTTTGCAAAACTTCAAATTATGTTTGGGTTTGCAAACTGCAAACGATTTTCAAGTTAGCAAACTTCAAACAATGTTGAAGTTTCTATCGTTGGAACGCAACGAAAATTCGTTCTTTGGAATTGTTCAAATTTTGTTTTGGCTCTGAAAATCATCCAAACATTTTTACGTTTTCTTATTAGAGACTTGGGATCTTAATTTGGAGGAGAAAGGTTTTTAGTATGCATCAAAATAAAGAAGAATTATTAGTCACACATTGGTACATGTCGAACTACCCATCAGCCAGTTTCCAATCAGTTGTACATTATGTAGGGGAGGGGGGCATCAATTTCAGAGAAGGTCGTTAACGAAGTCCTGCAAACTCGCACTTTGGTTTAGGTTCTCTGCAAAACACGCGATTCCTGTTCAGCTCTCGTGTGCAATATGGCGACCCCCCCCCCCCCCCCCCCCCCGGCCATCCCCATCGCACTCGGTCATTGTTCCTTTTATCTGGAATGAAAATCGTAATCGAGAGCCCTTATCGGACGAGCGAGCCAATCCTCTCAGCTATTTCTACCCTATCGAGGTTTTCACCCCCCCCCCCCCCTTTCCATAATGGAATTGCCAATTTTTAAAGATGCTTTTTTTTCATCTTTCATTTTTCTTATTTGCTTGTTTTTTTTACGATTATTAAAAACACGCGGCACAGTTTTTATTCGGAAAAGATCGAAAAAGAAGTAGAGTGTGACGCCTCTTTTTTTAATGAGTACGGTTCGCTCGGTAAAATAGACTTTTTCATATAGAGTCGAAGCTTCTCCGGGCTGGAAGCGGCACTCCTCCTTTTTTCCCTTTTCGACAGATGACGCCACTGACGCATTTCGGGGTTCACGATCTCCATGTGTAATTGTCCTTCGGGGAAAAAAAGAACGAAAGTCACAAACCTCACGACGTTGAACTTTGCGTCGTTGGAACACAATGACCTTTTTTGTTTATTTTTAAGTTTTTTTTTAATTTTTAGTTTTATCCAAAGACTTGCAGTCGTAAATGTCTAATAAGAATAACCAGAAACGATTGAGACATTTTTACAATTTAAGATTCAAAAAAAAATTAATTTTCGTTGCGTTCGAACGTTGCAAACTTCAACGTCATCAACGTCATCCTCGATGCAATCCTATGGGGTTGAAAGTTGCATTATTGGAACCCAAAGAAAGTTCTTTTCAATTCCTTATTTTCGTTTTTATGAAAAATCATATATTATCGATTAGGGTTGCAGATGGCTAAATAATATTTCTAAAAAATGTTTGCGTGATTTTCGAAGGTCAAATATGTCGACGGAAATTTTGTAAATTGGAGAAAAAAAATCGGTTACGTTTGGTTCCAACGATGCATACGTCGACGTCGTGCATTCCCGACGCTACTGCTACGAAACAAAATGGCGCGCTTTCCAGAAAAAGAACTTGGAGGAATTGTACAAATTATCCGACCGGCGATATTCGTCTTTTCTGTTTTTTTTTCTCCTCCGATTTTGAGGCGTCGATTATTGGGAGTTGTATAATATTTCCCAATATCGAAGTTTGCATCGTTGGAACGCAACGAATCTTTTTTCTTCTTCCAATTGTCATTTTTTTCCGCCATCTACAAATACGGCAATTACCCAAACGTTTTTTCAACATTTTTATTGGAGCCCTACAAGCTAAACCGATCAAAGGTTGCATTCTAACGATCTAAACTTCAACACCATTTGAAGTTTGCATCGTTGGAATGCAACGAAAATAAATTATTTTTAATTGCTCTGATTTTTTTTCCGCACAATTCAGGCTGTAAAAGTCAGTCTAACGTTTTTGCAAATTCTCATTAAAGATTTACGATTTCACTTCCTGAGAAAAGGCTTTGGATAATAAAAATAAAGGAATGAAAAATAATTGTAAAAAATTCGTGGCATTCCAACCATGCAAACTTCAACGTCATCATTTATTCAACAATTGATGTAATCAATTCAATGGATGTTTTTAATTTCGTATTGGCGTAAGAAATTTTATTCATTTTCGAGATTATTATGGAAGCGATCAATTTAACAAAATTTAAGTCAATGTGATTAAAAAGAAGCATTACTTTCACTTTCATTAAAATATTCCTCATCAATCACGCCAGCCAATTAAAGTAACGATAATTCTTGGAATGTTATAGCTGTTTTATAATTGGCAAGACTTATTATGGCGTTGGTTCACCGAAGAGTAAGAACTCGCGGTGGTGAAGCTTGCATCGTTGGAACGCAACGAAAATTCTTTTTTATTTTATTTTCTATATTATCGAAAATATTTTCATGCCAATTAATGTCGTAAATTTTTCATCAAAATCCTAAAAAACGTTTAAGTGATTTTTGCACCCTAAATCCGCAAAAAAACGTGCCTTGGCAATCGAAAAAAAAAATCGTCGCCTTCCAATGATGCAAACTTGAACACCATAAGAACTCCATTGTCATCTGATCCATGCGTAGAATAGGGTGTTACGTTCATAAATAGTCGGTTTGAAGGAAAAAAAGAAAAACACCGAAACGGATTATATTACGCTCAAGTATGTCGTTCTTCTTTGATAATCTGGAAAATCTTGGGTTTAGGTCACGCTAAACGATCGTTTGATCACGAGCTGACGTTGTTTTCGAGCTCATCTTTTTCAAACGTATTTGCAATATTGTACGAGCACGGAGGAATAAAAAGCCTCGAGTTCTACTCGCTCTATGGACATGACACCGCCATAAAACGTTTCGTTTAAACGTTTAAACTCTTTGGCTCTTCGAGGATCTTTACGACCTCTGGTTGATGCTTTTCTCTACGTTGGAGCCATGCGACGATGAGCTCCACATGTGCCCTCGCGCTCTTAGTTAGCACACGTAAAAATCCAGCAATAAATACACTATTACGGCTATGCACGTATATACTTTTTATACACGCGTACAAAAGTGTAAGTACGCAATTTACAGATGCATTGATATTTGAGGAATAACCTTTTCGAGGACTCGAATCACTGAAGAAATACTGTTTAACGTATCAGAGATATGATTTTACGTGCCGACCATCGCGTGTCAATTATTTTTATTGGATATCACCGTACCCTTGCTTTCGAATTTACGATAAATGGGCTGAGCAGCGAAAGAGAATGGAATGGTTTTTCTTTTTCGACGTTAAAGTTTGCTTTGTTGGAATGCAACGAAAATTTCCTTTTTATCTTTTAATTTTTTCATCGTTCAAAATTGTATCCTGGCAATTCGAGCTGTAGATTTATGATGAGGATCCTAAAAAATGGTTGAGTGTTTTTCGTAGCCGAGATTTGTTGAAAAAATCGGCTTCTAAACTTTCGTTGCGTGCCAACGATGCAAACTTCGAGGAATTTTTTATTTATTTTTATTTCCCAAGTTTCCTTTTGCAGACTTCAGCTACGAAAAATACGCGAATATTTTTTAGAAAACTTTTTTAGCGAACTGCAACCTTAATCTACAAAATATGGTTTTTTATAATAATGGAAATAAGAGATTATGAAAACTTTTCGATGCGTTCCAACGATGCAAACTTCAATGGGGTTTTTCTTTAGACATGCTGTCATTAGGGATTCGTCTTTGCAGAAATGCAAAAGAAATCATTCGACGAGTATGAAAAGATGAAGTTGAAGTTTGCATTGTTGAAACACAATGAAAGTTAATTATTTTCAATCACTAAATTTTTTTGGGCTCGATTTAGGCTGTGAAATTCGCTCCTACGCTTCTACGTAATGTTATTAAAACTCGACTATCTGTATTTGCGAAACGAAAGTCTCTGGACAATGATGAGATTGAAGCTTATATCGATGGAGTGCAATGAAAATTAATATTTCTTGATTCCTTCAATTTATTTTGGCGTATTTGAGCCACAAAAAAACTGCAATAATTTTTTAAGATATTTATTTAACGATTTACTGTATAATTCCACAAAGTAAGATCTCGTGTAACAGTAAAAAATAAGGAAACTGAAATGTAAAAAAAAACTTTCGTTGCATTCCAACGATGCAAACGTCAACACCATGGATAATGATAAAAATGAAGAAACAAAAAAATGAAGAGAAAAAACACAAGTTGGACTTTGCATCGTTGCAGTGCAACGAAAAATTCTTCTTTGTATTTTTATTTTCTTATTTTCATCATTATGCCAAATCTTCTTTGCACATTCAAATAATCCATTTCTAAATAAGCAATTTAAAAAAATGCCGAGGCATTTTCGTCGCTAAAATGTGCCAAAACAAATTTAATAAATTAAAAGAGAATAATTTTCGTTGCATTTCAACGATGCCAACTTCACCACCATGGATAATGATAAAAATAAAGAAAAAAAAATAAGTTGAAGTTTGCATCGTTGCAACGCAACGAAAAATTCTTTGTATTTTTATTTTCTCATTTTCATCATTCTGCCAAATCTTCTTTGCACATTCAAATAATCTATTTCTAAGTAAGCAATTAAAAAACTTGTCGAGGGATTTTCCCCGCTAAAATATGCCAAAAGAAATGTTATCAATTAAAAGAGACTTGTGTCATGGCTAAATAAACCACGCGTTATATTTTATAGTCTTTAAAGCAGCCACTACGCGACTTTCGAATAATCGAGATATTTAAAGAAAAAAAAACAGGGTAAAAAACGACTCTTTTTCTCCCCTTCGACTCGCAGCGGTCGGAGAGTAGGAAAATGGAATACCGGTTTAGTCCCGGGTTTTTAGATTCTCGAACATTATAATAGTTGCGCGGGAGGAACGGAGGAGAAACGGGGGACTAGCCAATAGTCGTTTCGAGCCCTCGGGGATTTTTGACCGTGCACAAGGGACATGTAGCCCTCGAGAAAAATCAGGAACCCTCGCAGGTATAAACATCTGTTGGTTTCGTCCTCGGAACCTTGCTCTCTTCTCCTTCCCCCGATGTTTTCTCGACCAGCACACCCGGCGGAAAAAAAACCTTGGCCGAATTTGACTCGATTCAAAATTATTTTCCCAAGGCTATTTCATCATAAAAATCATACCTCAACCATTGTTGTTCATAATAACACCAGTATTTTTATAATAATAATAATAACAGCCATCGGAGGAATAATAATAGTATTTATTTACATTTATTTTAGCTTCCATTTGTACAGGGTCCTTATTACATTCCCCATCATATTCGACTTCAAATCCCCATAATAATCACCCTATAATAACAATGATAATAATTAATTGCAAAGTTATTATGACGTTGGAGTTTGCAACGTTGGAACGCAACGAAAATGAATTCTTTTTAATAACTCAAATTGTAAAAATCGCTTATAGGTTTTTTTGTGTATTTTTATTAGAAATTTACGACCTCAATTTGAAATAAAGTCTTTGGATAATGATTAAAATACAGAAATGAGAAATTAATGAAAAAATCGTTGCGTTCCAACGATGCAAAGTTCAACATCATGGGATAATTCGACTTAAGGGGGGAGACACCTTTAGGCGAGGGAAAAATAGCTGGTGTTCGTACTTTAAAAACAAAAAGATTTCTTCACCATTTTCGGGACGTATGGTCTGTTTTATTACTACTTTTGGCTCTTACACGTTTTTATTTACTTTTTATTAATCTTTAAGAATGGCGGAGGTATGGCACGGTCTTCTAACGGGTTGCGGCGGATATTTTCAGACGGCGTGAGACGTAGCGTCGGCGGGAATAATCTGAAAAAAAAACCAACGAAGATTTTTCTTTCATTAACACTCATACGCAGAATATGAACCAAGAAAAAGTAAGAATTGTTGAAAATCAATGAAATGGTATGGATCAATGAAATGGAGTGGAATCAATGAAAGAAAAAGATTGAATTTTCCTCGGAAAAAATGGCCACATTTTGCAATAAAAAAAAATACTTTTTCGTTCAATTTTCAAGAACATTTAGGGTCATTTTTTAGACAATAAAGTCAGAAAGATTTATACTAAAATTTATCAGAATGGATCGATTAATTTTTTAAAAGTCCAGTTTAAATACCTCCGTCATATTTAAAGATGAATAAAGTAAAAAAAATACGAAAATCAAGAACATCAGGAGACCTCCGCGATTTTTAAAGATAAATCAAATTTAAAAAATACCATGTATTAGCCACAAGTTGTAATAAAACATACCCAAAGTCTCGAAAATGGTGAAAAGATCATTCCATAAAAAAAAAATCATGAAAATCGGCAAAAAAATTTGGTGAACATTTTTTCCAGATTTTCATGACTTTTTTTTTAAAGGAATGATTTTTTCACCATTTTCAGATTTTTTCAATACCGCGTCCATCTGCTCTTTTTCAACTAAGAATACTACTCATTCTGATAATAATCATAATAGTAATAATAATAGTGCCAACAATAGCATTCACGATAAAAGTAATAATAAGTTATTGCTAAGTACGCGAGAAACATAAAAATTGAAAAATTATACCCAGCAGTTAATGGTGATTCGAGGTGCTTGATAGCGAAAGAGCAGGTGGGACGAGCGAATAGAAATTGCTTCGAGCAACGGCCTGTAACAGCTTCCGGTACTTTTCTCCCTCTCGGTCCCTCCCTGCCCGCTCCTTTCTGCCTCTCGCTGTCTCTTTCACGTTTTACAATAATATTTAGATTAATTAATCCGGTCGGGAGAAAAATTTGTGGCAGAAAAAAGAGAACATGACGTGAAACGAAAATTCTCTCATCCTCTCGTTCCAGCCGTCCGTAGGGTCTATCCCTTTGTACATAGATGCGTGAAATGGATTGACGCCCCAAAGAAGCTTATTGTTGTACGACGTCGTCGTCGGGTCGATTTTTTTTTTTTCCTTTTCCAGGCTCCACCGCACAAAGACTCACAACGCAGAGTATATAAGACGGGCGAAGATTAATGCGCGGATTATCGTCGCAAAACATTGTCCCTTTCGTTATGTCCGATTTAGTGTCGTATATATTTTATGGTGGCGTTGCACAGCGGTGAGAAACGACGTTTGTATGAATAATTAGGGAAATAATTTCTTGAACTAATAGCAGTACAGATTTGGGGGCGGGGGGGGGGGGGGGGTGGTCACGAGGCGATTATTATTCCGAAGCGCGAGCTATAAAATCGAGGAATTTTATTACCGGACAATAAATATTTACGATTATTTTGGGACAATGGAATTTTCAATGGATTCTCCCTTCAGAGGAAATTTCCCGGTTGTACAGAGCTTGTACTGCATTGTTTCCTTTTTTTTCCATTGCTCACATTTTCCATGGGCTTGAAGTTTGCATCGTTGAAATGCAACGAAAATGATTTTTTTTTTTTTATTTCCCAAATATCCTTTCCCAGATTTGAGCTGTGAAAATCACTTTAACATTTTTTAGGTTTCTCATTTAGCGATCTACGACAAACTTTCAAAGTATGATTTCGGATAGTAATAACAATAAGAAATTGGAAAGAATTTTCGTTGCATTCCATCGAATGACGTTGAAGTTTGCTACGTTGGAACCCAACGAAAGTTAATTCTTATTTTATAACTCAAATTGTGAAGATCGCTCAAACGTTTCTGGGTATTCTTATTATAAATTTACCACCTTAATTTAAAAAAAAAAGTCTTTGGATAATGGTCAAGATTAAAAAAAATGAGAAATTGACAAACAAAAAAAGATCGTTGCGTTCCAACGATGTGAAGTTCAACATCATTCCATTGAAGCAAACGAGAGGGATACCCCATCTTAACGGGGTATCCCTCTCTGGAAGCCCAATTTGGAAGGTCAGAATGATGCATTTTTTTTCTAGTAACACTTTTCTATTTCGAATAAATTAATTTTTTTTTATTATTACATTTTTTAATTAATTTGTAACCACAAATAACACATGGCTGTGGTTACAATGTAATTTTATCGGAAGAACATCTTTCAAAGTATTCGTTGAAAGTGAAATTAACAAAAAAATATCGTTGCGTTCCAACGATGTGAAGTTCAACGTCATTCCATCGAAGTATCCCTCTCTGGAAGCCCAATTTGAAAGGTCAGAATGATGCATTTTTTGCCTAGTATAACTCATCAGTGGAGTCAATTAATTTCTTTTATCAATACATTTTTTAATTAACTTATAACCACAAACAACACATGTTTGTGGTTACAATGTATATTTTTCGGAAGAAAATCTTTCAGTGTTCGTGGTGCTGCCGTTGGCGTTGCAGTCCTCCAGCAGCGAGGCCCGAAACCGGTGGGATCTCTACCAGGCTCAAATGTAATCTGAAACGAAAACAAAAAAATTCTTCAAATATATCCAACTGGCTATGGGTTCACGATCCACTTTTCGAAATTTCGAAAAATACGAAAAATGACAGCTTCTCCGAAGGAAACATCATTTTTCTCTTGAAGAACAGGATGCTGAAGTCATTGTCATTGACGAATGGTTAATCCAATAAAAAAATGCGATCGTGAACGGAAAATGACTACTGTTTGAACGCTAACTGTGCAAATTCAAGTCAATAGTGTGAAAGTTACTCAAGATATCAATACCGCCGTGTCAAGATATGTAGTTTCGAGATAATCGCGTTCAAAGTTTTGGTACATATTTTACACGATCTTGTGAAATATTGTCGCCTTAGGGCTAGTCAGCGATACCGGCACCATATATAAGTGTCCTTCCTCATCATCGAGATTGTGTTGCACACCTAATCTGTGCAATCTGCAAGCAGTTCGGGCCTCTTTTGAGTGTTCTTGTGCTTTGATGTCCGCTTTCGTTACACGCGAATCATCCTTAACCCGGCGCACACCCTTCCACTAAAATCGGCATAACTTCGTCAATTTTTAGCCTTTCGGCGTCCGGTTGGTCTTAAATTATTCTTAAAAATTCACACTATAACAATATGCCAAAAAAAAACGATGTTTTGAAGTTTCCGGAGAGGGATACCCCATCTTAATCAACGGTCATTTTGGCCACAAAATAATTGTCACCCGCGACGACGAATGCAAAACAAAGAGTGGTGCAAATTGTGGTTATTGCGGAATAGCTGTCTGGCACTAATCGCGGCGATGCATCATTTATCGAGTAATTTTGAGAATTCATCCAATTGCGGCACAAATTAAACGTTGAAGCTCGCGGCAAAGGAGAAAGGGGACCGGTGAGTTTGGGTCGGGCGAGGAGGGTACGGAGGATCGAGAATGTAACAATGCGCAGATTTAATGTGCGCGAGGCTAAAATCGATTCGGGCAAATGGAAGGGGGCAAGGGCGGCTCGGCGGTCAGCGGAGGGAGAGGATTTGATGTTACCAATGCATATATACATCTATATGTTTAATATATTTTCACTCACAGCAATTACGAAAGCATTCACTCGCGTATTGGCCCGATAATTAACGCTTCTATTCAGAACGATCGATTCGAAGGAGGGAAAAGGATAGAGAGAGAGAGAGAGAGAGAGAGAGAAGCAGAGAGGGGGGAAAAAATCAATCGGCCGTGTCTGGACTGGAATCAATACCTCTTTGCACATGCATCATGCGCTACATGAACATGTATCAATGTACTCCCTTTGGGGCTAATCTAAATTTAATCCAACTCTGCATTCTACAGCCCATATAATGAGTAATGAGTCATTTCAATCGAGCATTGTCGGCATACATTTTAACACTCATTCGAGAGAGGCTCCGAAGAGCGAGATAGAGAGAGAGAGAGAGAGGGAGAGGGAGAGGGAGAGGGAGAGAACCTGTCGCGGTTTTGTATCGCGTGTACATCGCTCGGTTCGCTATCATTAAAGTGCCAGTGAGAAAGAGGAATGGGAAAAAGGACAGAAAATAATTACGAATAATTATCGTGAAGAAATGTAAATTACAACGTTTTTCTTTTTAATGACGAACTGTTAATGCTACTTCGTGATAATACTTCGTTCACAACCAATCGGTCATTTTTTTTTACAGAATAATAATTTTTATC